>OY757917.1:77676591-77721591 GCA_963585895.1 Sepioteuthis lessoniana | reverse complement strand
CTTGCAGCACCAAAAGCAAACCATATTCAATGCTGCAAATAAAAAACTTTCTTTGTTGTGTTGTTAAAAAAAGTTTCGTCATTCATTTGTGTTGCCTAAAAAAATATAGTGTTAAAGAAATTAACAATTTCCCGAAATGCTATAAAGGAATATTTCTTAGACATCAAATGAAGAAACTGAATAAAGGATTATTATCACTACTCCTTTGAGGGTTTTTCACACCAATCTTATCTGATGGACTTTTACTAGAGTTTGAGTGACAGCAAATTTCCTCAAGACTCCTGGACTCTTCTCAGTAATTTGATCAATTTTAATTATGCTGTAGTCAGGGTGGTCTCTTCTTGTCTTCTAATTTCTACGTCTACCTGTCCATATATCGATCCTTTGGGGATTGTTCCAAGCACACCAATTACAGTTAGTATTATCCTCATTTTCATGCTCCATAGTTTTCTTCAGTTCTCTAGCAAGGTCAAGGTACTATCTCTCTTTTTGCTTTCCTACAGTTTTACCCTGTGGTCATCCGGAATAGCAAAGTCCACTATTCGGCAGTTTCTCAATTTTTTTTGTTGACTATCACTAGGCCCGGTAGTCTGGCCGAGATTAAATGTTCTTTTTGTATGTCAAAATATCAGAGAAGTTTGTGGGTCTCATTTTCTATAGCGGATTCTTGGTTATGTGTGTACTACTTGTTAGTATGGTAAAATTTAAACTTCTTGCACGTTTCCAAGTAATTGTCTTTATCTTATAACAGGAAGGGCAGAAATAGTTACCTCCTGTTATGTTGAAAGAATGAAAATAAATGATGGAGGCAAGAATATTGATAAGTTTCAACAATGCTTTAATGGCAGCCTGAATGAGAGAAACCTTGTGCTGTAAGTCGTAGGGAGAAGAAAACAGCTGTAATAGTTGAGCAGGAATGAAGTAGCTAATGTCAGAGCAAGAATCGAATTGCTGTAGTCAAGGCAAAAGTCGAGTTGCTGATGTCAGAGCAGGAATTGAAATAGTTGACGTCAGAGGCGGAATTTAACATCCAATTTAAATCTTCTGAGAGCCGTTGGTCTTGGAGGGTTGAACGAATGATGAAGGACTGATTTCCTAGACACAAAAGTCCATAACTAAGATGTGCTCTCCTCATGGTGATGTGATCTGCTGCTAGAGTTAGAGAGAGATGAAGAGGATCAGTCCGTCCTGTTCGAAAAATATGCTGAGAAGAGAAAGATTCGCGCGCTTTCACCGCCTTTTGTATTTCCCGGGAAAGTCATCCGGGCAGAATAGGATAAGTCATCCTCATTGGGTGAAAATATGAGACGAGACCACAACAGTCAAATTAATTAACGCGCTAAACAAAAATTCGAAATTCTTTCTGCTACAATCTTTTTGCTTTCTTTTATTTTCACTCTGTGGTTTGCTCGAACGGCAAAATCTATTAGCCAAATCTTTATATTTTTTCGAACTTTTAATGAAATGTTTGTTATGACGAGTAGTAGCCTTAATTCCTGTGGAAATGTTTGTGGTTTTCATTCTCATGGTGCAGATATTTGTTTAGTTATCAGATAATGTTCTGTGTTTTAAATTTACTGATAACTAATGTTCTAGGAAATCAGCACTGAGGATAGGTGACTGTACATCAGCAAGAATGAATTTCCATTGAAAATCGAGATGCATACCAATATTCAGAGTTAGGTCTGAAGTATCATACGTCTGACTACGAGTGTCGTTTGCTTCACTTAGTGTTAATAGATCAGGATTGGTTTTATTTTGAACTCTAGCGGGAATGACACTAACTGTGGTACCCGTATCAACAAAGAATTTGGAGCCGTTATTTTTATCCAGTTAGTAGAATAAGCGATTCGTTTTAATAGAATCGAACAGATTAGTCACGATCAATCGTCCGGGTTCTCATTACCTGACTTCATCTTATTCATAAAATTACAAAGTTTTAAGTATTTCGTAGAGCTTTTACCAAACTTGTAACATATTCCACTCCGATGTATACTGGTTCAACGTTTACTGGGACTTCATGATCGGTGTGAATTATCACGTGTCTGCAATGAACTTTCCGGCTCTCTCTGCTGATGTCTAACAGTAATGAAGTATTGGGTGATTTTTGATCGTCTCTGTGAGCTAAAATGTGCAAGTTTTGGTCATATGAAGAAAAATTTTGTCAACAATATCGCCATTGTTACTCAATTAAGTATCTTCAATCATCGTAGTAAGTATTTGTTCAGTTGTTGCAGGTAATTTGTCTAGCCGTAAACGACGTGATATAGATTCTGCCATATTGTGATTTACTAAATGGAAGGTCATATGTCTTAATAACTGTGAAGGAATTTTGTCATCAAATACAATATTAATGAAAAGTTCTCGCAACATTTATTTATCTGATGGTCTCGTTCTTTTAAGTATAGCTGCTCTACTAGAATTATACAGATCAACTTCAGGGAACTCTTCCAATAAGTCTGTTATCTCATTTACGATCTACGGGGGACAATGCTTGGACTACAATTGCAAATTTTGTCCGTTGGGATCGTATTCCTCTAGCCGCAAATATTGCTTGAAGCAGCAAAAACCAATTATTTGTGTTTGTAGAATTATATGGTGGTAATTGCAACATCGCAAATGAATTCATCTCGATTGGTCAGTCAGCTGTATTTTGTACGGAATGCATGTTGAATACCATGCAGAAATTATGCATACAATGATTTATATGCGTTTTAAAGTTTGGAGTTATGAATTGCTAATAAATATTCTGTTGAATTGATTCAGTTTGTGGAAATTATGTCCAGAAAATCTTTTTTTTTTTTCATTCTGCACATTTGTAGCAGAAAGAAAATTGAAATTTTTGTTTGGCGCGTAATTTAATTTGATCGTTAGAGTCGTCGAACATTTTCACCCAATCAGCATGTCCTGTCCTATTCAACCCGAACCATATTTCCAAGCAGCAGCAAAAATTGAAGAAAGCCCACGAATCTCCCTCTCGGTCAGAAATCCCCAAAGGGAACGGACGGACGTCTTAACGTCTGTTCCCGAATGGTAGTAGCCTCATCAACCATTATGATGAGAGCTATCAAGTTTACGGACCCCACTTGGGTCTATTCTTCTAGACCAAGGGATGATACACTCTAACAACTTCCTACCTTCTTTCCATGCTACGAGACCTCGCAGCATACCAGCGTAAACACCTTTATTCATGCTGCCATTAAACCTCCCTTTAAAACCTAACGACGTCTTCGTTCTTCTCTACCACCTTTATTTTCCATCACCATTTAGCGAGGGGATAATTACCAACAAAACCAACTTAAACCTTAAACCAAAAAACCCAATAATAATAATAATAATAATAATGTTATCCCCTTTGGTATAAATGGCGACCTTCCTACTTATGAGAATACGCAACCACATATGAAAAACAAATTAAACGTACCACGACAAAAATGGAAATTAAACCTAAAAACACAATATAACCTCCTACACATTCGAGTTCAGCAGGCTCATCAGCTTGTAACATGATCACTTATTTGTAGAAGATTTTCTTTCATTTGTTAAAGTTTTTGAAGTTGGAGTCATCAGTTTGTTAAGTAATGTTCATATTTACCCAACCCCTCCGCTCGGTCAGGATGTGACACAAGGTCAATTTTTTTAAGCTGTGTTTAACTGGTTTGAATTCAGAGTTTTCCTTCTCCTAGACTAGTTGCCTCACCAAGGCTGAAGAACCTAGTCTGCCCTACTATTTACCCATAGCTGGAGGGAGAATAATTGGATTCATACCTTTCCCTAGGGTATTAGTGCTATGTAAAATGCAATCAGTCCAGGATTTGAACTCGTGTCGCCGTGTCCAATTCCTGCGACGATAACCATTACACCACGGGCACCTCCAGTTTGTTAAGTAATGTTGCATGTTTGGGTTCGGATTTTTCAGTTGAATGATGACATTCTGTGACCTGTTATTTGTTCAAACGTCGGGTTGTTAATATTTCGTTATATAAGGTTGCATACTTGAATCTGGCGGGATCACCAGTTTGTTGTGAACGCAAGCTTCAGTTTAGCCGCGCATAGCGGAATAACCGCACTGGCTAAAGAAGTGTGGGGTCAGTCTACTTGGATTTAAAAATAAAAAGAATAATATCAGAGAATCCTGATCACAAATATAACACAAATTTATGAAAACAACGTGAAGAAGCAATTTTTTTATGAGGAAAATAAGATTTTTAAAAAATTAACAGTTATATACATATTAAAATTAGTATTTCTGAAATATATTTTTAAAAAATTATTTTCTTGTTATGGTCGTAAGAAACCCCAAGTTCAAAAGTTCATCAATGTTCTTGTTAAAAAGTTAATATGATGTGTATATTGCCGGTAACGTGATGTGTTGTCTTCCTGCAAATGCTTATGTATGATATGGATGACATCAAACCAAGAGGGTTAGCTTTTTCGTGTAAATAGTGCACGCAAATGTTTTGCGCGTGGGTGCAGAATCGTTGTCACTGTATACTGTCCGTATAATCTCTGCGGTGTTGAAAGTCGATACCGTAGAAACGCGTAGACTCGGATGTCTATAAGTTCTTGGCGACAGTACATCTGGAAGATCATGATGGTCTCGGTGCTTGATGCAGATGGTAGGTGTAGCTGTATGGTCAGTTTGTAGACGTAGCTGGAAACGGTTGAACATGTGGACGTATCGGTTAGAGAAGCTGGATGATCGATCTCCTAGTTAATTCAGTACTTGATTAACTGGGAGTAAGTCAATGTGGCCTCGGAGGGCTGATAATAGTCCGAGAGTGTTGTCGCTCGTGGACAGGAATACTATTCATGATCTGGTCTGCTGCAACGAAAAATGCAGGAGCTGGTTCGCCGGAACTCCTGCTGCTTGGTGATACAGGTGTCTGCTGCCTGGTGATGCCAGAGCTGGTATGTAGGTGTGTGATGCTTGGTGATGCAGGTGACCGCTGCTTGGTGAGGCAGGTGGCTGCTGTTTGGTGATGCAAGTGGCTACTGCTTGGTGATGCCGGAGCTGGTGCTGCTGGTTTGCTGCAAGTCTGTCTGGCTGCTGCGTCCTCGTTTCGTAGTATCTGTAAAGGAGTCTAGTGAGGAGACTAGAGGTGATCCTCAGTGGACTTTCTGAAATAGCTCTCAAAAGAGCTGGTTATGACTTTCGGAGTTTAGCTCTGGAAAGGGCTGTTTGAGAGCAGTGGCGATTGGTTTGAAGCTGGCAAAAGCTGTATTGGTTCTGTGGCTGTAATTGGTTGGATACCTCGTCTGCTGCTGGCTGATGAGAGAAACACAGACCCCACGTTGGTCGCTGGTTCCTGGGAGAGGCAGGGATCACTCTCCTCCAGGCTGTATGCCCAGCGAATCCTTGCCTGGTGGTCACTGACTGTTGTGTTTATATAGAAGTAACAAGCTGCTTATTTTATGGTTTGAGCGAAGAAAATTCTGTATTTAAAAAACCGGAAATCCTTCTTTTAAATTTGAATAATATTGGGATATCTCATTATACAAACTAGAAGAGCTTTTAAATACGCTGTATTTTATCATGTGGTTTAGAAATGTCTCCGAAACGGCTGGTAGAATTTATTTATCTCGGAAAATTGTTTGCGTGTTGATAACAGAAATTCACTCTTATACGTAGAGGCTATGTTTCGTTAGCTGACGTCGTGGGTTATTCAGCGTTTCTCTTTCATCGGGGATTTTAAGTTTGAATAGCTGGGAGGCTACGATATGTGTATATGTGTGCGTGAGAATGAAACACATTTTAGCAGAGTGTATGTTTGACCGCTGAATGAATGAGTGTGTGGGGGTGAAGATGTGTAAACTCTGACTGAGGTGGTTCCCTAAGAAAATAAAAAAGATGGTAAAACTTACTTTCGCCACGACTATGAATGTTTTTATTCGGGTGTATGATTTCTCAGTTGACTGGTGTGTTGGTAAAGTAACCGAATAGAACGTTGGTCAATGTTAGGATGTCATTGTTGCTGACGGTGTGTTTCATCGTTACCATGGAGGAAGTCTTGTCTTGCTCTCCCATGATTTGCCGCTGAAAGTGGGGAATAAATAGATCTCCTGATCACGTGGCTGGCTACAATCGAAAGATTTTATTTCTGCGCGGAAAATCGTAGAAGCTCGTTCATTTGAAGTTCGGCTGCGTGGACATATACGAAAGCACAACACGTTACTATCCAGTCCAATTTCATCCTAGAAACCACTTATTTAATTTTGGATCGTAATTTTTCCCCGATTTGAACTAAACTTCTTGTTTTAGTGATTTTAATCCGCTTTATGAGTGCGCGTTTTTTTTACTTAATTGTGCTTCACCTAATGGTTGTAGAATAAGGAAGAAATCTTATCATTCGCAAATAATAAAAAAAGAAAGGTCAAACAAGTTTTGTAATAAGAAAAATAGTATAAACATTCATTTTCTAACGAACAAGAAACATCATAAAAAGTTCATATAATATCCGACTAGGTTTAGTCAATTTTTATAATTCAGTCCACCTACATTTTTTGGGTTAGAAAAATTCTTTTAGCAGTTGTTCATTTACCTCTATGTTGCAGGAAAAAGTGAAAGATAAAAGAAGGAAGTTTAAGTAAATAGATGTGTTCTTATCTTATTTTCTAGTTGTAAATGTATGTAGCGATGTATGTTCATCAGTAATGCCAGTCTCTCTGATGTACGTTGGAGTGTGTACGGCTTGTGTGTGTGTGAGAGAGAGAGAGAGAGAGAGAGAGAGAGAGATTTGCATTTTAATTTTCTGCCGATATTTACTTTCAGTAGACACCAAATTCTGCATTTTTTTAAGAATAGTTTAAGCGTGGAATATTTTCATTGTTTGTTAATTTCAATAATGCTTCATAATTTTTTTTTTTTTCTATGCGTTGAACCTATGTGCAGAAGACTAGTTTTTTATTATTTTTAACTTAGCTGTTATTGTATTCATGTACGGTTAAGTACTATTTTGTGTTCCCGCAGAATCGTCCAAGTAGGGTTTTTTGTTCCCAGGCGTTTTTTTTTAATGGTTCAGTTGTTGAGCTTATCATTTTTTTTCCCTATATTTTTGGCTGTCTCAATTGCTTTATCTTTCCTGTCAATTTATTTCGGAGTAAGGTTGAGTTGTTTACTGTTTGGAATTGTTTATTTATTGAATATTTTTCTTTTACTTCTCATGTTTACTTAGTGCAGCATCTAAGTTGTATTGTCTAGGTATTTCTTTAATCCTCTACTGGTTGTCTTATAGGTCAATTCTGCACGTATTAAGTCTCTTCCACCATTTTCTTTCTTGATGTAGAGACATTATATCATTATCATTTGACCCATTGAGTTTCCTCAGGTCTCCATGACTCTTCTGAATATTCTAACCAAACTTAATAAATCCGGTGGTTTGGATGGACTCGATTCTTCTTTTGATTTCCAATTCTGATATTAAATTCTTTCAGTTTTCTTCTTCTTCTTCTTCTTCTTCTTCTTCTTATTATTATTATTATTATTATTATTATTATTATTATTATTATTATTATTATTATTATTATTATTTTACTCCTTGAGAGTTTTTCACATAAACGTTAGTTGATGGTCTTTCACTGGAGTTTGAGGGACAGCAAGTCTCCTCAAGTCACCAGGAATTTTCTCTGTATTCTGGCCGATCCCAATAATGCTGGAGTTTGAACAGTCTCCATCCGTCCCATTATTTCCAAGTCATCCAGTCCTTGTACCAATCCTTTGGTGACTCTACCAGGAGTACCAATTACAATTGGTATAATAGTGTCACGTGGTCTCCCACTGAGAGGAGAGAAATAAGGAATTTCCCCTACCCCTCCGTGTTTGAATTAACCGACCTCAAAGATTGACCGTTAAAAGAAGGAATAAGGAATGTAGTTCAACTCCTCGGCCTGACCGTTAAAAAAAGAGGACATTAGAGTGTAGGTCAAGCTATCTGTACTCCATAACCTCACCGGGGTGGATAGAGATAGTAGTCCGAACGAATCGCCTGACAGGGTAAAGGAAGAAGAAAGAGGCTAAATGACTGGCCAGAGCCCTAAAGCCGTAAGCATCCTTTTCGTCAGCAGAAATAGGAATGAAGAAGGCAGTTTTAGGACAGCAGTAGGTGTGACAAGATGTGTTGACATTGTCGCCAAAACTCCAGGCGAAGAAGCGAAATAGAGCTCTTGGACAGGAGATAGCCGATGCCTTCAAGCCGAGCTCCACAGAAATCCTGCTAGCCCGTGAAAGGAAAGAAATCTCAGAAGAAGCCCGTCGAAGAAGCTAAGTAAACCTTAAAACCGTTTTCTCCCTCCATCCCTCCTGAGTATTGCAATTGTAGGCTCTCTCTCTCTCAATTTAAAGAAAGACAAAAGAAAAGAAAAAGGAAGAAAGACATTTGTATTTAAGTCTTGTCTGCTGGTAATATAGCTGGCGTTTTAATTATTTGCTTGTCCGCTTGTTATATTTTAGATGTCTCCTCGAGTCGAAATTTATTCGTTGTGTTGTTTGCCCGTCAGGTTGCCTTCTTTTGCATATTCCTTTTCAGCTTCATTCGCCTCAATTTATTCTCGCTAAATGTCCTATTCGCCTTTAAAAATATTACACGGGAAATTGGAATTGTCGACTACAATAAATGATAATATTATATCTAAACCTAGAGGCCCATATCTTCCATTATCCTAGGGGTAGGAAGACGAAATGGTCTGGTGGGGGGGTGGTGTAACGTGAAGTTTGGAAACCCCTTCCCAGCGGCGGTCAGTCTAGCCCCAAGTTAACCCCCAGATTATCTGCCGGTTCCCATATGCCCGAAAAGGTACTCTCAACTGGGACTTATTTTGTGAGGGATCAAGTGCCAGACTGCCCCGACTTCACACGTGCGAAAAACAAACTCCCGTCTGGGAAATAGTATTTTAATGGCACCGTCACAATAGTCACTTTCATGTTCCACAGAATTTCAATTCTCTGGCAAGGTCCAGGTATTTGTCTTTCTTTTACGCTTTCTTTCGATTTTACTCTGTGGTCTGCTGGGACAATAAAATCCACAATTCTGCAATTTCTCTCTTTTTTGTTGATTATTTTAAGGTCTGGTCGTCTGGTCGACAATAGGTGATCCATTTCCAACATAAAATCACAGAGGAGCTTGTGTGTCTCATTCTTCAGGGCAGAATCTGGGATGTGCATATACCATTTGTTCATATGGTTAAACTTCAATTTCTTGCACAATTCCCAGTAGATAACCTTACCCACCCAGTCGTGCCTAGTCTTATATTCTTTCTGTGCTAATTTTCTGCATTCGCTTATTATGTGACTGATCGTTTTGTCTATATCCCCACATAACCTATTTTGTTGCGTCTTATCAATTCTTTTTTTGATATGGTTGGTTCTTATGGCGTTGTTTTGTGCTGCTATTTGAAGAGATTCAGTTTCTCTCTCAAGGTTTCCCTTTGTAAGCCATATCCACATTTTCTCGTGTGAGATGTCGCTTAAAACGTCCATAAAGTTGTTTTTTCTTCCCACTTTTGTTTTCTGGTTATTTCCATTCTGCTGATCCTTGTGTCGTCAGTATTGTTACTGGTGGCAATAATCAGTCTTCCTCTGCACTTTTCAATGTAGTGTTCGAGTCGTTGTATCGATGCGTCAGCGCTGTCTTCAATGCTGGGAAATCCTATCATCATTATTACTATTATTATTATTATTTTCAAGTTTTTCACACCATTTTTCTCTGTGAACTGAGTGAAACCCAGTCTTCTCAGATCTTCAGGACTCTTATCATTCTGCCCTATCTTATCAATGCTTTGATCTGGGTGGTCTTGTTTTTCCTCTGATCTCCAGTTCCTCCAGTCTATTTTCAATTGACATATTCCTTGTGAGTTTTTCACACCATCTTTAGCTGGCGGTTTGTCACTGAAACCTGAGTGACATATCTTCTCAGGTCTTTAGACATAATTCTTGTTGTTATTATTTCGCTCAGTGTGAGTTTTTCACCCCGGCGTTAGTTGGTAGTCTTTCATTGAAGTCTGAGCGACAGCAGTTTCCCTCAAGTCTCCATGACTTTTCTCAGTACTCAAGCTAGTCTCAGTTGAAATTTACTAAGCTTTTTGCTTAGATATGGCACAAGGCCATATGAAAGGGGCACCCAATGAGACTCAAGCTAGTCTCAGTTATGCTGTAGGTCAAATGGTTTCAATTCGGCCAGTCCCTTCTCCAAACTCTTGAGGACTGTTCCAAGCGTACCAACTACAATCAGTATTACCTTGACTCTTCTGTTCCACAGATTTTTCAGTTCTCTAGCAAGGTCTAAATATTTGTTTTTATTTTTTACTTTCTTTTATTTTCTCTCTATGGTTTGCCAGAAAGGGCAAAATCCACAAGAAGGCATATTCTCTCTTCTTTTTTTTTTTTTTTTTTTTTGCTAATTAACACTAGGTCTGGTATTCTGTCCGGGATTAGATTATCTGTTTGCATTTCAAATCCCAGAGAATTTTATGGGTTTCATTCTCTTGGACTGATTCTGGTTTGTGCATATACCATTTAGTAATATGGTCAAGTTTCAATCTCTCGCACAATTTCCAGCGGATTACCTTTCCTGTCCAGTTATACCTCGTCTTGTACTTTTTGTTCTAGTTTGCAGCAACCGCTTACTGTAACATCATCATAATCATGTCGTGCCGCTAGCACGGAAATCCCTGACACTCTCTCGCCATTTCTCCTTATCATTCATCGCCTCTGGCAGGTCTTCAGGGCTACATCCCGTATCCTCACATAGCTGCTGTATGTATGTTCGAGCTGGTCGTCCTGCTTTTGCTTGGCCATATGCAGGGGTCCATTGGAGTACATCACTTATGAGCTCGTCTTTGCTTCTCCAGCAGTGTCCTGCATGTCTGGTTCATCAAGCTTGAATAGTTTTTGTGATGAGAGGCAGCGAAAAAACATTGTCATACGGCTAATGAAGGCATGGACGGCTATCGATAAGCTTTCGATCATATGGAAATCAGACCTGACCGATAAAATGAAACGCAGTTTCTTCCAGGCAGCGGTCATGTCGATACTGCTATATGGATGCACTACTTGGACACTAACTAAACGGCTGGAGAAGAAGCTAGACGGCAATCACACAAGAATGTTGCGAGCAATATTGAACAAGTCTTGGCGGCAACACAAGGCACCAACAACTACTGTAACATACCCATATATTAATACGTGAAATATACGGATATGTAAAAACTTTCATAATGATCATAGAATACTCATACACATAGAAATCCGAAAAATACGCGAAACACTGACGACTCTCTTGGTACAGGTACGAAACTTTTATTACCTTCTTTAAGTTTAGGTTTTCGACACGAAAGAGAGACACAATTTTTACTATACTAACCGTTCCATCTAAACCAACAACCCGTAGTGCATCTCATAGACCCCAACTGGCCTGGCCTCGCCAGGCTCCGAAAATCAACTCGCCCCGTCTAAGTCCAAATCTCAACTCACCGCTTTTATTCAAAATCACTAAGAATCCCAGCCCGTCGCTTCCGGACATGACATCATTCACATCTCCAGTCCCATTTTCTATCTGGGGTTTTTATTGTGACATCTGTGATTGTCACATCCTCCCTGCACTCAATGTGTGCACCTAACTAACCCATGCACAAAGCCGAAAGGTTCTAAGCCTAACTAAACCGAAAGATAAGATATATAAAATGAAAGATGATAATATAAAATAAATCCTTCCGCAATTATATAACATTACGACGAGCGATTAATTGTCACCTCTTTTTCTTCATATGATCCACATTAACTATTCTGTGAGTATTATCAGTTTTCTCTTTAATATAATTGGTCCTTATAGTGTTGTTTTTGCTGTTTTGTTGTTTTCTGTCTGGCATTATCTTACCAATGCTCTTACAAGCTGCTGTGATTAGTCTTTCTTTGCTCTTTTACATGTCCTTTAGTCTTTGTATTGATACATCTATGCAGTCCTCAATGCTGGCTAATCTTCTTCATTCTTTTCTTGATACATTTAACATGTTTACGTCATCTCTCATGTGTAAAGCCCTCTTCATTGACATTAATTTCCTTGTCCTTAGGTCCATTTGTCTGAATTCCTCCCAAGTCCATTTTATAAATTATCCCCAGTATCTCACAAGGCGGACTACCCAGATGTTTATCCTTATGACGAGATTTCTCTGGCTGAGTCTGGTTTCCAGAAGTTTTCTCATTCTTTTGAGGTACTCTTTTGTTATTTTTTCTTTTGTCTCTGCTTGTTTGATGGTATTCGCTTCTAATTTGGGAATACTTGTCCTTTTCCTTTACTCCAAGTGTTCTGATTTTTTCCTGATTTGGCAGTTCTATCCCTTCTGTTATTTCTCTTTTTCCACTTTTCAGTATGAGTATGGCACATTTTTCAATGTCAAATTCCATTCTTATATCGTGGCTATATATTCTTATGGTTTGCATTAAAGTCACCAGTTCTTTTTCATTTTTTATAAACAGTTTGATGTCGTCCATACACATCAGGGGATTAATCATTTCTAGTGATTTTTTAAAATTTGTAACTCCCAGTGCACTTCCTAAGTATGAAAGTGAGTTGCATCATTGCTATTACAAATTGTAGTGGCAAGAGCGAGTCTTTCTGGAAGATGCCTCTCAGGATTTCTACTTCAGTTAAAGTTTTTTCCACCTGCTGTTAATTCCACTATCCAGTTTCTCATTGCTTCTGTGGTGAAGTTTATGACTTTTTCGGATATATTATATTTTTTCAGACATGCTGTTATCCATGTTGGCGGGATCATATCATAGGCCTTTTTTTGTTATCAATTCATGTCATAGGTACATTTATCCTCTTCACTTTGGTCTTCTTGAAGACCTATAGTAGATAGTCTGTTCCACTTGTTCCTCTATGACACTCTTTATGTTCTTTCGAAAATAATCCACGGCATACAAGGGAGTAATAGACCTCGTCTCTAATATGTGAGGCTAGTATTTTCCACATTTTAGGTAGACACGTTATCGGTCTATAGCTGCTGAAGATGGCTCTTTTTGGGAGGGGGTCTTTCTGGATCAGGTTAATTTTACCCTTAATCCTCTATTCAAGTCTGCTTGCTTCTTCTTGGTATCAACTCAGTGGAAGGACCAGTCTGTCATGGATGGATGTGAGTTTTTTAAAATAGTATCTATGTATGCCATCATTGCATGGCATTTTCCAATTCGGTATTTTCTTGAGTGTTGATCTAAGCAAGTCTTCAAGTCCTTGTAATTCTTTTTTCATGTTATTGATCTATTCGGCTTTTCTGTAATGTTCTTTCTGTTCCCATATCTTACTCCAAAACTGTTTTGCTTCCATTGCATCTAGTTTGTTCTTGTGTATTCTCAACCAACTAGTTGGTAGAATTTTCATTTGTTATTTTGGGATGTCTTGTTTTGCTTGTATTGCGTGATTCCGTCTCAGTAGCTTTTTTTTTCACTACTGTCTTTTGATTTATCTCTTCAGGTTTTATTGGCAGATTTGTCTACAGTTCTCTTTTGGTCTTTTCATCCCAGTATATCTTTGCATGTTTTTTTTCCGTCCTTAGCACTTTCATTTGTTTTTACAGTTTCATTATTTGTCCTTCTAATTTCCCATCCAGGTTTTGTATTTATGTTCGGGTTCCCTAAGCGATACCGATTTTATCACTGACTAGATTCGCTCCTGTATAAATCAACTTGTCTAGTTCTGTGATATTGCTTGTTGGGATATTTATTAATAATTCATTTATGTTTTCAGTTTCTACCTTGAATTTTTTCATGGAGGATAGTAATTTAGTCCTTTATTCAATCATGATTTTCTAAATTTATTCAGTCATCTTGCGTTAACATTGGTTTTGTGATACTAGGTCGGTGCTGTTTTAGCTTTCAGCAGTTTGCTTTTCAATTTGGGTAAAAGGTTCTTACTTTTTGGTATTTTATGTTTCAATTCTAGTAGGGGGGGGGTCTTGCTTATATTCTTTATGACTTAAATGTTGACATATCTAATCTTTTCTTTGAATAATTCTGAATTGGTCGGCAAGTTTTTAATTTGTTTTAAACTTCAGGATTCTGTCCAAATTTCTATCATTCTTTTTCTAGACCATCCTTGTACTGGATTGCTCTTAAAATAATAGGTAAGTAAATTCCTGTTGTTTGCTCAAGTCCATTTTATTACTAGAGTAAGGAACAATACACATCAGAAACAGAAGGAAGAATCTCTATAATGTAGTGGCAATAGATAGATAAGTAAAAATAAATAGATGAATGAATAAATTAATTAGTCAAAAATAAACAAATAAATAAATGAATAAATAGATGAATAAATAAACAAATAAACAAATAGACAAATAAATAAATAAATATATATATATATATATATATATGAGTGATAAGGTAATAAGTAAATGAACAAACGAACAAACAAACTGCAACATTGTAGTTGGTGAGTTCAAGCTTCAGTCATGATATTATGTTCTCTTTCACCCAAGGAAAAAATATGAACTCCCTTGTTCTCCCAGCTATGGGTTAAATAGTGCCACTACTGTCCTTTTAAAAGAATGGCTTTAAAACGAAGAAACCAAACCAAACCAAACAAAAAATTACATAAAAATAAGGAATTAGCTTCTGGTGAGACTCATGTTCTCTTCTGCTTTGGGAAAATCTTGTTCAACATACCAACTGCTTTATCATTTAAGCTACAAGAGCATGAATAATATAATTCATTTTTATCATGAAGTTGGACTACAAGTACAGATTTCCCTTTTTTTCCCCTCCATTGATCCCAATCATCCATTGCTTCTAAACTGCATCCTGTGTCTACACAGAGCTGATGTTAAATAAGTTCTTGCTGGTTGGCCAATACTGGCATATCCATATGTTGAGATCAACAGAAGAACGTCATTTATGAGTTCATCCTTGCTACTCTAGTAGGGTCTCTGTTGTGGTCTTCAGATAAGACAGGTGGAAGAACAACTCAAACAATGGATGATAGGTAAACGTTATTGTATTAGCAGAAAAAGGAAGTCATACAAAGGAAGTACTAGCCGTGCTCGGCTTGCAGTCCATCTGTCAAATGTCTCGTAAGGAATGAGAATTTGTCTTCCCCGAGCGAGCTAAGCTCGGAGAATATGTTTAGGTTGGACGAGTCCATCTTTGGGATATGGTTGGATATGTCCCCATAACAGTCTCACATGTCTTATTCATCTTACTTGGATGCTTTTTGAGATGGGAGGTAAGTGGCTACAACTTATAAAGCTTCTATATATAGTACACCTTCACATGATGATGAAGGACTCAGCTGATGAGATCATTCGGAAGGCGTATCCAGAAATAAAATCTGGTATGGGGTGGTTGGGCATTAAGACCACCCAGGAGGCGGAATGCAGTCTATGAATCAAAGACATCATAGGCATCACTCAAACCAATCAAGCTGGGCTGGGTAAGGTATTCTCCAAAGTGGGCTCAAAGGGAAAAAGAGACATGGTGAGCAAAGAAATCAGGATGTTTGAGGAGGAGCAAAGAAAAGTCAGTGCTGTTACTCAGGCCAAACAATGTGCTTGAACAAAATGGAATGATATAGAACCAATTAAATTATCATGGAAATCCTTAATTGCAATGGAACCACTGGTAATATCATTCCTTCTTCGCTCTACTTATGATCTCTTACCAAATGCGACCAACCTAAAATTATGGGGATATACCGATTCAGACCTGTTCTTGTCATGTAAAAGTGATCAGGCAACTTTGCGTCACATACTATCTGCATGTCCACAGTCACTTCAGATGTACATATGGCAACATAACAAGGTGTTAGAGGTGGTTATAGAATTGTTAAGAGCACAATTAAAGACAGCAAACCAGCAACCTGTTACAGCCAAGGAACCCATAATTCAGTTTCTCAAGGAAGGTGAATGTCCTATGAGGAAACAAAAAAATCCCAACATGAAGCTACTGAATGGAGCTAGTGACTGGAAAGTTTCAGTGGATCTCAAGACATCTCAACAATTTCCAGTTCACATTATTCAAACAGAAAAGCAGCCGGATATTGTAGCATGGTCTGATTCAAAGAAGAGTGTCCTCTTCATAGAATTGACTGTCCCCTGGGAAGAAAATAGGAAGGAAGCACACGAGCAGAAGAAAAACTGATACAAGAAACTGGGTGCCGACTGTGTGGAAAAGGGTTGGATAAGCCATGTGATTCCTATTGAGGTTGGTTGACATGATTTTCTAGGACACTCAGTCATTTTGTTTCTTTCAAAAATAGGAATCACTGGCCGCAGTTTGAAAGTTGCCTCAAATTATCTTCAGACCACGGCACAATATGCATCAAGTTGGATTTGGTTGAAAGCGAGAAGTTTTCAGTATGAATGAAATACACGTGGAACCACCATTCCCATGTGATCACGTAAGAAATGGTTACTGTAAATGCGTAATAACATCAACGGCCGAAAGTAAAATGAAGATTAACGTCTAATGTAGTCTCTGCCCTTAATTGATTGGGCGTATATATATATATATATATATATCTTAATACCCTGTCTGGTGGCAAAAGCTGCTTGGTAGCGCCAGGAGTGGCAGTATTGCCTTGAGCTATTGAAACTGTTTTATCACCCCTAGTTGGCAGCTGATGAGGGCAGGGTATCGCACATGCTTTCACATGTTGTATGATGAAAAAATATGTTTTTGATTGTTCAGTCCTATATTTGTTAGTTATTCGTATATTTGTATAAACAAATATATATATATATATATATATATAGAGAGAGAGAGAGATAAACAAACAAACAGTTTGGTTTTATGGCCTATCAACCTTGTAGATTATTTAATTTCAAATCCATTTTTATACATATAAACATTTCTATTTCAAACAATTCAGTTTAGCCTAAGCACACAGTTTAGCTCTATTTGACCCATAGATAGGACCCTATCAGGTGCTACAACTCTGGCCTGAGTGGACCTGGGAGTACGCCACATTTTCCAAAGCTCCAGCATTATTGAAGCCTCAACATCAAATAGTTTAGTGTCATGTCCAGGACACTCATTGGAGGAGTCTTACCCCTCTGCAGTTGGTGTATTCTACAACCCCAGCTGACTTGGCCTGACAAATAAATGAATGAACAAATAAATAAATGAATAAGTGATTAAAAAATAAATAGATATTTGAAATATAAGAATAAATTTTAAAAATCAATAATTAGATAAATAAATAAATAAATAATGATTAGATAAATAAATAAATGTAAAAGTTAGTAAATGAATAAAAAAAAAACTGCTTGAAAAAAGTAAAAGTATAAAAAAGCAAATAAATGAACGCATAAATGAACAAATAAGTAAATAAATCCAATAATAAATTAGTAAAAAATAAACCAAAAATGTATAAATAGTTAAATTGATAGATAAGTAAAAATAAATAGATGAATGAATAAATTAATTAGTCAAAAATAAACAAATAAATAAATGAATAACAAAATAGATAAGTAAACAAATAAACAAATAGACAAATAAATAAATATATACATGGTGACCAAGAAAAACAGAACCATTATTACTTCTACAAAAATATATGGCTTCTGGTTTTTTTCGGGTCACCCTATATATATATATATATATATATATATATATATATATATATATATATAAATGATAAAGTAATAAATAAATGAACAAACAAACAAACAAATAAACAAAAAACAGACAAAAAATCTATATATAAATAAATAAATGAATAAGTTGATAAGTAAATAACTTAAAGAATAGATGAATAAAGGATTTAATAAATAGACAAATTAATAAATGAAGAACTAAATAGATAAACAATTGAATAACTGAATAAGTAAATAGACAAATAAATAAAAGAATGGATAAATAAATAAATGAATAAAGTAATTAAGGAATAGATAAATAAATAAACAAATGATAAGCAAGTTTGTTTTTTTGTTAGTTGGTTGGTTTTACTTTACAGTTAAATGAATTTAGGTAAAGTAAATAACTAAAGAATTCTATTGGACACATAGATATGACAGTATCAAGTATTCGCACTCTGGGTTAGAGTGGATTTAGGAATAATGGCAATAAATGTGTACTCTATGTTCCCCAAAGCTCTAGGACTGGAGCCTCACCATCAGGTGTAGTTTAGTATTCAGGATACTCATTGGAGGGGGGTCTTTCTTTTCTACAGGTCTGCAGTTAGTGTATTGTAAAACCCCAGCTGACCATGCTAATAAATGAATGAATAAATAAAAGAATGAATAAAGGAATGAATAAATAAGTAGCTGAATAAATTAAATTGGCTGTTTATGCTCGCATGAAATATTAGAAAGAAAAGAAAGAAAGAAAGAAAGAAAGAAAGGAAGAAAGAAAGAAAGAAATTGTGAATGAGAAAAACAGTGAAGCAGAACAATGAAGAAAGAAAAAAAAGAAAATAAAGAGGTATAGCGGTTTTGAGGGAATTTGTTATTTTCCCGAACACTATAGATTTTATGGCAACAGAAATGAATTACGAGACTATTGCTTTAACAACACACAACAGCGAAAGTTTTTATTTGCAGCTTTGAGGAGGTTTGTTCTTGGTGCTGCAAGACTCGTGGTGTTTAGGCTTGCTGGATGTTTGAGACGAAATGGCTTAGCGGGATGCTGGAAATGGCAGCGTGTCGTTGGACGTGTGAGGGAAGTATTCAAAGTCACAGTGTAGTTTTGTGTCGAGAGCGGAGTGGCGCTCGGATCGACATAGTAAATTTTTGTGGTGCTTGTGGAAGGCATGCTGAATGTATCTAATTCATATTCAACTGGGATTCCTTGGTCTAAAATATATTAGACGCAAAGAATCCATAAATTAGAAGGTTCCCTCGCTGTGCTGCTGCCAGGGTTAAAGCCACAGTGATATGTCTGCACTGGGTGGCTTGTTTAGCTAAAGGGCATCGCTAAGCAGGGGCGACCAGAGACACGTCCGTTCTGGTCACCGTCTCAAGCCGAAGAGAGTGTGTTTGGCCGCTCACCCGTTTTGCTAGCCGGAAAAGAAGGTCCAGGCTGAATGGGATAAGTCATCCTGATTGGGTGAAATTCAGTGTTGAATTGAATAGCGCGCCAAAACAAAATATGAGATTTTCCTCTTCTCTACATAGGTTGGCCCCAGAATTTCAGGTATGGAGTACCTGATATTCGATACACAAAATTGTAAGAGAAGGGAAAAGAAAGAAAAGAGCCACGAGTGTCACAACACGAAAGAGCAAATTACAAACAATGAAAAATACATACATATATAAAGAAAAACGAACAAAAGCAAATTAATAAAAATGGGAAAGTGTCCTGTTTAGTTCTTTTTTGTGTGTGTACCTCGTGGTACGTTTTTTTTTAAAAACAAAATGTCACAGAGAAAAAGGTTCATGAGCCGAGAAATTGGCATACAGAAGTAGCAGTATACTTCAGAGGAGTAGTGTGAGTTTTTTGGGGTCCTCTGGAATTGATAGCAGTTGCCGATGGTTTACTGAGGTAGTGGGAGAGATAACCCACGTTGCTGAAGAAAACAAAATAGGAGTAGGGTGAGTGAAAGTTAAAGTTACCTATTTTGCGAGTTAGGAAGTGTAAAAGTGTTGATAAAGTTTTTGTTGAAAAAAAAATTCCACATTGGTATTTATGTCCATTTTGAATTATCCTTGAAGATAGTTCGGCGGGAACATTTGAAAATTTTTTTTGGATGATGCATGTTCGTAAGGCTGTGTTTGTTATCAGAAGGTTGTTGGTAAGTGAGGAAAAGCTTGTTTGGTCCAGCGAGGAAAAGGGTGTAACGTATGTGTGTTTACATTGTGTCGTTTCCCCTCCGAGTGTGGTAAGGTCCTCGCCAATGCTTGTTGGAAATGATAAGGTGGTTGAAGATGAAGTAAGATGGCGAAGGTCGAAAGGTGTTGTTATGAATAGTTTTTAGTTGTCTCGCACTTCAGAAGGTGCCATGCGGGGTCACCAATTTTTAGCGGTTTTGAGGGAATTAATTAATTTCCCTAACACTATATATTTTATGCACTAGAAATGAATTACGAGACCTTTCCTTAACAACACACAACAGCGAAAGTCTTTATTTGCAGCCTTGAGGAGGTTTGTTCTTGGTGCTGCAAGACTCGAGGTGTTTAGGCTTGCTGGATGTTTGAGACGAAATGGCTTAGCGGGATGCTGGAAATGGCAGCGTGTCGATGGACGTGTGAGGGGGAAGTATTCAAGGCCACAGTGATAGTTTTGTGTCGAGAGCAGAGTGGCGCTCGGATCGACACAGTAAATTTTTGTGGTGCTTGTGGAAGGCATGCTGAACGTATCTAATTCATATTCAACTGGGATTCCTTGGTCTAAAATATATTAGACGCAAAGAATCCATAAATTAGAAGGTTCCCTCGCTGAGTGTCCATGTTGCTGCTGCTAGGGTTAAAGCCACAGTGATATGTCCGCACTGGGTGGCTTGTTTAGCTAGAGGGCATCGCTAAGCAGGGGCGACCAGAGACACGTCCGTTCTGGTCACCGTCTCAAGCCGAAGAGAGTGTGTTTGGCCGCTCACCCGTTTTGCTAGCCGGAAATGAAGGTCCGGGCTGAATGGGATAAGTCATCCTGATTGGGTGAAATTCAGTGTTGAATTAAATAGCGCGCCAAAACAAAATACGAGATTTTCCTCTTCTCTACAGAGGGAAAGAAAAAAAGAAAGGAGGGATGAAGAAAAAAAAGAAAGAAAAATAAGCAAAAAGGCAGAATTGAAACCAAAATGGAGGTGAGTGAATGGAAAATAAGAACAGGAAGGAAGGAAGGAAGGAAGGAAGGAAGGAGGCACTGGGAATGAGAAAGAAAGAAGCCAAAGAATGAATTAAGGAAAAAGGAAGACAAAAAATAAAGAGGGTAAGAGAAGAAGGAAAGGAAGGATAAAAAAAAAAAAAGAAAAAGAAAGTATAAATAATGCAGATTAGAAATTGGAATTGAGCAAAGAGAATGAAAAAAAAAGGACAAGAAAGAAAGAAAGAAAGAAAAAAGAAAGAAAGAAAGAAAGAAAGCTGAGAGAGAAATATAGAGAGAGACAGACAGAGAGAGGAGTAAAGTGCAAAGCTAGAATTCATAGTAATTGATAATACAGAAAAGTTAAATGAAAAAAAATAAAAAAGAAAAAAAGAAACTAAAAAAATAAAATACAAATAAAACTGAAATAGAATTTATGCAAAATTTTCTTGTATACAACTTTTACTTTCCTTTGATTGGAAACAAAATTTTCAAAAAATATGAGACAAAGTAAACAAAGCATCACTACATAAAACATCCAAATGAGAAAGACATTTAATGTGTCTTATGGGAATACAAAAAATACAACAAAACAAAGAAACAAAAAAGTCAAAGAAAGAGAAACAGGATTCTTCCTAAGAATTTTTTTAAAAGTAAGAATACAGATGATAGAAAATAAACAAAATTTGCACAATGAAAAAGAATAGTCGAATAAAAATGAATGAAAAATAAACTAAGAAAGAAGAAAAATAAATTTTCAATGAAAAAAGAGGAAAAGATTTATGAGCTTATTTTTAGGTTTTATCAGGAAATAGGAAAAAAATAGAAATAGAAATCAGTCCCTGAAAAAAGAAAAAAAAAAAAAAATTCACAAACTAAGGGAGATTACTTGTCCAAAACCAAAGAATTCAATCAAATATCTGATTCTTGAACAGAAGATCCATCATCTCCTTTTTAAAACCTCTTTTATTTTCTTTCTTCTTCAGGTCAAATATTTTTTTAAAAATGTTGAACTCCTGACAAAAAATTCTAACCATAGTTTCTTTTATTCTATATCTTCATACACACACACTCACGCATACACACACACACACACACACACACACACATACACATGCGTGTGAATATATAGAATAAAAAAATTGGTTAGATTTTTTTGTTAGGAGTTAAACCCACCAGGGGTTGAACACTTTGGTGAAGGAATTAATAGTTGCCACTCGCATAATGCAAAGCTCTTCTAACGAATTGAGCATTTTGATATCAGATCGCAAAATGTAAACAAACAGAAGTTAACACATTTGCGTTAATTCCCAAGCTGACATTGAGTCGCAGGTTTGGCTTAGGGGTATGTCATCAGCCTGATGTAAAGTTAGGCGGATTTTGATCTTAGCTTGGATTGTCTCACATGTCTAGCCACACTAAAGAGTTGTGATACAATGAAACAGTCTGCCTCTCCCAAATAGCATTTTTCATGCACTAATTTTCAGACAATGAATGCAATCCAGAAAATCATTCAATCATTTTAGATAACAAATGAAAAACTTGGCTTTTGTAGGGAAACAAATAATTATTTTTCTTAGAGAATGAGTAAGCCTGTTGAGTGTCTCATGACAGTCCAGAAATCCATTCTTGACCTCTTTTGGCTCTATTATTTGAACAGTACAGAAATTGTTTCCTGTTCTTTCATGAAACAGTAAGACACATGGCCTTAAAAGTATACCTGTTAGGACACATGGCCTTAAAAGTATACCTGTTAGGATCTTACTTACTAATAGAGGCATCCATTCACCTTTTCAAAACAGAGTCATCTGAAGCTGTGATATTGTTCTCCTATATCTTGTCCACTATTTGAGATCTCATTCCTTTAAATATTGGTTTTAGTTTTTGGAAAGATCAGAAATTTCTGTTTACTAAATCTGGACTGTGTGTGAAGGGGCTGACTAGTCATATGTATTATTAAGAAGAAAGGAATGCATTACTTATCCAATAAAATGATCTTTTACAAAATTTGAAATATTATCATTTAAGTTTAATATATTTAATTTGGATGCATCATACAATTCTTTAGGGAGACTCCATAAATTCACTCCTATTGTAATGAACTCTTGAAACTCATTGGCAGATAGCCCAGTCGGTTGGGGCCGTAGATTACACCGACTACATCTCTGCAGAAGAGTAAGACTCCTCCCATGAATGTCCTGGATATAACACAAAACTATCTAACCGCCCAGTCAACTGGGACAGTAGAATACACCAACTGCATCTCTGCAGAAGAGTAAGACTCCTCCCATGAATGTCCTGGATATAACACAAAACTATCTAACCGCCCAGTCAACTGGGACAGTAGAATACACCAACTGCATCTCTGCAGAGGGGTAACACTTCCCAAGTGAGTGTCCAGGATATAACGCTAAACAATATGATGGCGAGATTTGCGGAATGCAGAGTACTCCTTCATTGTCATTGCTCCCAGATCAATTCTGACCTGGAGTAATAGCACATAATACGGTTCTATCTATGGGTCAAATAGAACAAACAATGAATGGAAACAAATGACTAATGTTAAATTGTGACTGTTATATGATAATACTTCAAACCATTTAACGGTGTACAAAAAGAACTCAGGCACATTTAAGAATGTTATCTACAAAATGTGTTTACAAATCATATATATTCAATATACATGAGCAAACAGGATTTGGCATTAAATAACCTACAATGATTGATTTGCATTTAAACCAAACAAAACCAAACCAATCATTCGCAAACATTTGACTTTGAAAATTAGTAAATTCTTCCCCAATAAAATGTCAAGGCACTCAATGATGAATTTTGGGAAAAACTGAAGTAAAAAGTAAGCATAGTATTTAGAATCAGCAAGTATATATATATATATATATATATGTGTGTGTGTGTGTGTGTGTGTGTGGTGTGAGTGTGCGATGAAAGCCTCCATTCTCCTTGGAATTAGGGACTTTTATGGTTCTTTAGCGAGTCAGCCATGACAGTGAATTACCAAAAGCCTGTAAGCAGTAACAGAAGGTCAGAAGTGAATAATGATAACAGTTTGGGAATAAAGATGAAAGCATGTTGTTTTTCTATCTCAAATTTGTGGATAAATGAAACCTTTTTAGCAAATAAACATTGAATGAACTTTTCTTTTTTGAGTGATATCGCACTTGATTAAATATAATATGCATGTACAATGGTTGATTGATGAGTAAAGTTCCCTACTTGTTATAACCATTAATATTTTAACATGTATTTGGTTGTTCAAAAGACTTGTTCAAAGGTGCTAAGTATCATTTCACTATGTTATGGCATAGAGTAATAGTGTTTGTTACACAAGAGTTCAACATTCAAATTACTTATAAAGCGGCTATCAAATAAAGAATTTTTTACACTTTAAGGGAGTGATTAGCACAGAGTTTTTTTTCCAATGAGAATGACAATTAATTTGGTCAAGTATTAAAGACTGAAAGAGAGAACATTTTGTATTATGCTAATTTAAGGCTGTACTGCTGTTGACCAAAAAGGGCAAACTAACATTTTTTCAACAAAAACAATAAACATTAGAGTCAACAATAAGGGTAGACAAACAATACCATCAATGAAAAGTGTTGGATTTACAGTCAACCAAAAGCATTACAGTTAACAAAACATTAAGTAACTAAAAAGAGTAAACAAACATTGCAATAAAAAAGATAAACAAGCATTTTAATAAAAAGGGTAAACAAATATTATAATAAAAAAGGGTAAACAAACATGGCAATAAAAAAGGGTAAACAAACATTGCAATAAAAAGGTAAACAAACATTGCAATAAAAAAGATAAACAAGCATTTTAATAAAAAGGGAAAAACAAATATTATAATAAAAAAGGGTAAACAAACATGGCAATAAAAAAGGGTGAACAAATATTGCAATAAAAAAAGTAAACAAACATTACAATAAAAAAGGGTAAACAAACATTGCAATAAAAAAAATAAACATTTTAACAAAAAGGGTAAACAAACATTATAATAAAAAAAGATAAACAAACATTACAATAAAATTGGGTAAACAAACATTGCAATAAAAAGGGTAAACAAACATTGCTATAAAAAAGGTAAACAAGCATTTTGATAAAAAGGGTAAACATACATTACAATAAAAAAGGTATACAAACATTACAACAAAAAAGGTAAACAAACATTGCAATAAAAAGAATAAACAAATATTGCAATAAAAAGGGTAAACAAACATTGCAATAAAAAGGGTAAACAAACATTACAATAAAAAAGAGTAAACAAACATTGCAATAAAAAGGTAAACAAACATTACAATAAAAAAGGTAAACAAACATTACAACAAAAAAGGTAAACAAACATTGCAATAAAAAGGGTAAACAAACATTACAATAAAAAAGAGTAAACAAACATTGCAATAAAAAATGTAAACAAACATAACAATAAAAAAGGGTAAACAAACATTCCAATAAAAAATGGTAAAAAACATTGCAATCAATTAATAAGCAAATATTACAGTCAACAACATGATGATGAGGATGACAGTCAACGAAAGCTCGAAATTACTATCAATAAAAAAGGTAACTAAAACATAGGAAGCAAAAAAGGTAACCAAAGATTACAGTCAACAAAAAGGCTAAACATTAATATCACTAAAAGGGTTGAGCAAAAATTACAATCAACTAAAAGAGCAAACAAAATACAGTTAATAAAAAGGGTAAACAAACAATATATTAAACAAAAAGGAGAAACAAACATTACAGTTTACAAAAAAGGATAAACAAACAATATAGTAAACAAAAAGGGCAAATAAACAATACAGTCAACAAAAAGAGCAAACAAAGATCGTAGTTAACAAAAAAGAGGGTTCAACATTTTCATACTGTTGGTCATTCTCATAGATGAACATAATTTTGAAAGTTCAGCATTTTTCATTTAGTGCCCGTGTGTCAGTGCCTAACAAAGGCTAAAACAAAAAACTTCTTCATGGACAAAAACGAAAATTTTCTGCACTAAATAATAACTATATTGAAAATAAAAGAAAATTTTGAAGAAAAATTTGATGATAGTTTCCTAATTTTATCTGGTCTAAAACTAAGAAGAAACCTTATTTATCAATCAATACTTATTATGTCATCTTCACAGAAAGTTGTTGTTCTTTAATATTGCATTTATAACTCTGTTGTCACATTGTGGTTAATCACTTCTGTCTTGCTGAGTTTCTTCAGCCTGAGTTAACTCATAAATGTCAAATATGTCTGGTAACAACATGCAAAAGAACACAATAGCATCTTTTATTGATGGATATTTGTATAAAATAAAATATAAATTGATTAAATTGATTGATAGATTTTATGGATAAATTGGTTATTAGAGGCAGCAGTTTAGACTCACAGAAGAATTGATCAGGTTGAAAGAAGGCATATAAGAAGCAACCACTTGTAAATTATCAAAATGAAAGCTGTTTTCTCTTTCATAACAGCAAAGCCATATATTTAAATACTTAATTGCATAAATATTCAGACATTAATGAACACATTCAAATCCTTATTGATTTGGAAGAGAAGATATCTATCTATCTATTTATCTATCTATCTATCTATCAGGTTTATTATCTATCTCATCTGGGTAATATCTATCTATTTATCGGCATATTTATCAAGGATACAATCCTAAAGAAAGAAAGGTAGAAGTTATGAATAAGCAAATTTTATGCTACTATATTATCAACAAGACAAAACTATGGTTAGAGTGATCACTTGATTCTTCTCAATGAAGGCTACCTTCAGTGCTGCAATGGTACAAGGGTTGCATTTCAAAATTCTTGATAAATGTGAAACTCTGACTCCTGTTTGGAAATCTATTGAAAATGAACTTTTTTCGGTATCTTGCTTGAATAATATAGAAAAATTTAGTTTTTGATATGTCTTTACACAAAAGGTCTACTAATCCATAATCCGAAGCATGATTTTGCAATTTCTTGATAGATATGTCAAAATATTTGTAATTAGTAAAGTTGGCGACTGTAGTCAAGGTTGACCTGAAGGCTCCATTTTCGATAGCTACAACACCAAAGTGTACGGGAGGGTGCTACTCCTTTCCTTGGATTGTTCCATTTTACCCTTGATCCTTACCTTATAATGCTAAGTGTTAAGAAAGGTAACATCAAGTACCATTTTTTGAGTCTTTGGTATGACTCGACCTGGGATTGAACCCAGGTCTCCCGGGCTATTGGCGAACACTCTAGCCATTATGCCAATGTCGGGTACCAGCTTGAACATACATACAGCAGCTATGTGAGGATACGGGATGTGGTTCTGAAGACCTGCCGGAGGCGATGAACGATAGGGAGAAGTGGCGAGAGAGGGCCAGGGATATCCATGCAAGTGGTACAACATCATGATGATGATTAGTAATTATCCAGCAATAATCCAAAAAGAAAAAGAGAATAAAGTCAATAGGGAAGATCTGAGAGACCACTGCTTTGTGTCAACAATTGTGAAGCAGCCTGAATATGGTCTGGTTTAATGATCTTTTGCATTTGGAACATAAATTAAAAAAAAAGGTAATATAAAGCCTATCAAAAATCTAATTTAACTATAAGAGTGTACAATATTTTGTTATTGTCATCGCTTTATTTTAAAGAGCATATCATTCATATGCTTGTGCTCATAAGGTATAAACTCTAGAATCCTCACCCTGAAGTTATACACCAATTACTTAGTTGCTGTCAATGATATTTCTGCAGTTGCATGAGGAATCAAATCCTTCAGTTTGTCAGTTGTCTGTGGCATATATTTAAAACCTTGAGTCTCTAGGTAACTCCAGAGGAAGTAATCCTAAGGAGATAGATCTAGTGAGGGATTCAGTTACAGGATGACACCATCTAGTGAGACAATTGAGTCATCATTTCTTAACTAAGTTTTAGTCAAAAATGCACTATGTCAACAAAAATGGCATGGCTACTACTGCTGCTGCAACAAATGCCTTCCATTTGCTCACCCTCATTAGTGCCTGCACAGTAGCAATTCTAAATTTGAAGAGTATTCTGCCAGACTCACTATATATATATATATATATATAGAGAGAGAGAGAGAGAGAGAGAGAGAGAGAAACAGATGAGAATAATCAATCATATTAAAAGAATTTGATAAATCAAAAGTGCTCAAATGCTGCCCAGCAGAGCAGTATAAAAACTAAAAGCAAATAAGATTCCACTTTATTTTATCTCAATACAAATAGTTTCATATGTCTTCTGAATAAAAGTAAATACAATAATCAGATCAAACTTTTTCCAGTTTTATCTGATGGTTTTTATTTAATAAAACATAAATAGAACTATCAATAAAAAAAGTAAAGTTTGCGACTGTAGTCAAAGGTGACCTGAAGGCTCCCTTTTCAATAGCTACTACACCAAGGTGTAGGGGAGGGTGCTACCCTTTCCCTGGATTGCTCCGCTTTATCATAGATATATTACTTATAATGCTGAGTGGTAAGCAAGGAGGTATCAAGTACCATTTTTTAAGTCTTCGGTATGACTTGACCTGGGATTGAACCCTGATCTACCGGACCATTGGTGAACACTCTACCCACAAGACCAACACAAATAAGAAGGAGAGATCCTTATTCCTCTTAGTACATATATATGTAATGCCTTTAATAAGTTTCGAGACTTTTTTGTATAGGCATTTAAAATTGTCGTAGACTCTTGAAAATTCAGTATGTTATTTCTGTACATCTTATTAGATGACTGACCAATTTTTATGATTTCAGCTTCAAATGAACAGCTACAGCAGCAATTGGAATACACCCTACTAAAGACTAATTGTCACAGCTGGTGAATTTCAAAAATGCAAAAAATCAGAAGAATGATATGCAATAAAATTCTGTTTTAAACTCGGAAAAAATGCCACAGAAACGTATGGAATGCTTCAGACTGCTTTTCAACCATCTTGCATGAAGCGAGCATCAGTTTTTGAGTGACATAAGAGATTCAAGGAAGGCAGGGAGTCTTTGAGGGATGATGAGAGGTGTGGGAGGAATAAGGAAGTCAGAACACCAGAGTTGATTGGCCAAAGGGTTAGGGTTAGGGTTAGGGATATTATGTTGAGGTTTTAAGGGAGTTCAGGAAAAGATTCCATCGGAAGAGGCTAGCACTCTTGAAATCAGGTCAGTGGCATTTCCACCAGGACAATGCACCAGTCCACAACTCCATCCTTGTCACAGACTATTTGACCAAGATGGGCATCAAGACAGTTCCTCAGCCTCCCTATAGTCCAGACCTTGCTCCCTGTGACTTTTGCTTATTCCCTAAGCGCAGAGGCTGTCATTATGAGACAATTGAAGAGATGAAAGAGGCTGTGATGAAGGTCATTGACACACTCACACGAGAGGACTTCCATGGGGCCTTCAAGAAGTTGTTGGAACGGCACAACAAGTGCATTGCAGCCGGAGGAGATTACTTTGAAGGGGACAAGAGGTTTCATGTGTGTACTATCAATAAAAGTGCCCATCCGAAAAAAGGCTGGAAACTTATTTAATGATCCTCCTATATATATATATATATATATATATATATATGATTACTTTAAGATTATGTCAAGGATGCTACATACTATTTTGAACAATTCCTGTTAGTAGCATCCCAAAAAGCAACAATTGTATGACTACTTACTTCCCATCACATAAACCATTCATGTAAGAAAAAAAACAACTTCCTGGGTACTGCTGGAAAGCAGAGACAGACTCATAAATTAAGTTCTGCTGTGGGCTCTCATATATGGATGCACCAGTGTTGGCTGACAAGTGAAGACTTGCATACATTAGTTTTGTATGTACTCTGAATGCTGTGTGTCTAGAGGACCTGATAAGAGTGATGGCTGATAGAGATGGATGGTTAGAGAGTATCAAGGGAATCTGTGAAATCAGCATGACTTGATGATGCTGATTTTAATGATATATATATAATTAACATCATCCATATATATATATATATATATATATATATACTGAGTTTTTGGTTCTTTTGAGGAAAAATATTGACTGGGCATATCAACATAAGCTCGTAAAGGACAAAGGTCTGCGAAGGCAATGAATTGAAAATGACTGAGTGACCAATATATTTTCCAGTGAAGTTAGATTCCAAGATTTTATTACCAATTTGACCTCTGCATATTTGACTACACACAGTTTATCACCTGTTGAAACAAAGAAATATATCAAGAGGCTCCAAGATCAGACAGAAGCTGCATGGATCTGGTTTTTCAACACTGTCTATTTCAGATTGTTGTACAAGTTAATTATTCCTATCTATCTATCTATCTATCTATCATAAAATATATTGATTTATTCTTTCAATATATCGGTGCTCAATTACACAAGTATGTTAATATTAATGCAATCTCACATCTTTCAATCCAATCATATATTTTATTCAATAAGCTAAATCTGTTCCCATCTGTCCATCTGTCTCTACATCTCTCTATGTATCTATTTCAGTCTGTTTCTCTCTATATCAGCCTATCTATCTATCTATCTATCCTTAACTTAAACTCTATTTTAGTCTGTTTGCTATTATTCCAGACTATTTGTATTTACTAATATATCTGTTTGCTTTAACTTGATCTCAGTCTCTTTTAATCTAATGGAGCCAATTCATCTCTCTCTCTCTCTCTCTCTCTCTCTCTCTCTCTCTCTCTCTATCTATCTATCTATCTATCTATTTGCTTTCATTCTTGATATTCATTTTCAAAATATCATCATCGGCCCAAATGAATACATACTTTCATTATAAAAACTGAAGCATTTTTCAGATGACACTCATCTTAATCAATATGATCGATTGATAGGAGACAAAATGCATAATAATGCACATAGAACTTGGTGTATTTTGGAAATGTGAGAAAACATTACTCCAAATAAAATGAGGCTTTTATGCTTTATTTTATTTCCCTCATAACTGCATCTTTGTTTTTTCAGGTCAAATTACATTTACTCAGAAATTTACGACTGAACAAGATAGAACTTTAAATATTTTGATCATTACAAGACATTAGCCTGGCAGGGAATTCACTTTGTTTCATCCTTTGATATAGAAGGTGCTGGTGTGGTGAGATTCAGTTCTACAAGTATTGTTGGTAATGATATTAGCTGTAATTTGATAAAGTATTTAAATTTGATTACACATTCATCGCAGCTTGAATATTTGTTTAAATTTTTACATGTGCTTATATAGTGAGGCTCATTATCACAAAATACCATCTGAAAAAGTATAATACAAATGCTGCAGCAGAGTGAGTATGGTTGTGTAAAGTTGAGTAAGCTGGTGTTTTAAGCTACTGAGAGTCAGGGTCAACAATAGAGTCCCTGGTACCCCATGCAAGCTGAACTTTGACATCTTTTAAAGTATAGTATTATCTTATTTGTTTATGTTAAACTGTGAGGAAAATATAGTTTAAATGTCTAAGATTTTCTGACTCAACCTCTTAAAAAGACTCCCCAAAATCTGCACTTTTGGTATGTAAAATAAGTTGGTATAAAAAGGTTTTTTACAATAATCAGGTCAAAAAATTATGGTAAAACAGAATACAAGTTTCAGACTGTCCTTTGATGAATATAACAGATTCATCATAAGAATAAAGAAAGTGTTTATTATATTACATTTCTAAAAAGAAATTTATAAACAGCAAAAGAACAGCTCCATCATATCACATGATATATATTTACAACTTTGTGATTTAATGATTGTTAAAGAATGCTCACAAATTGATATATTGTTCAGTTCTTCTGATGAGGGAGTCACCATGACACAGTGGTTAACATGCTGGTCAGTGATATGATAGTAAGTGAATTCAAACTCTAGTTGCTCGGTGGGGGGATCCTCAGGGTGTAATGGTTAAAGCGATGGCCTGCAGAATCGTAGTAAGCAAGTTCATACTCCAGTCACACTATTATGTTCCCTTTCGGGCAAATACCCTTGGGAAAGGTATGAACCCTCTTATCCTCTCAGCTATGAGTTAAATAGTACCACTGCTGTTCTTCTAGGAGAATGGCTTTGGTGTTAAATAACCAACAAAGGTTGATATGCCATTAAACAAAGAAGCCAAAACCGGAATCTAGTTGCTCTATTACATTCACTTTTGGACTAAAAAGTTGAGAAAAGTATGAACCCCCTTATCCCTATATATTTGATTTGATTTCCACAGGTAATTTCTAATCCTCAGTGATATAACTAAAATATCATCAAAGCTTGGCTTTGCTAACAAAAAGTTAATAGAGCATTCAAGATCTGTTGCAGGATGGTCCATCATAGAGACCTGCATAAGACATGTACATTTTTTTTCCACAGTAGCTGCAGGAGAATGTCTGCCAACTGGAGGTAGCTTCAGTGTGATGGCATTGCCTATTTTTTTACTCTGCCGTTCTGCAGTTTGCTTCAGAAAATGTGGTTTGTTTGAAGACCTTATGTTGCCGCATCTCCATTTTAGAAGTCTCTGATGGTCATTGGTGGTGACATGTTCAACAAGAGATGAGGGATATTTCTAAGGAGTCTTTAAATTTCTTTGGTGGCATCCCTATTCTCTGCTGACAAGAGACCAGTGCACTAAATGGGTCTTTAGAAGATAATGGTATTCCATGTTTGCCACATGGTCTCCACAAATGAGCCTTTTACAGCACACAGAATAATACATTTTCAGTTTCATATATATATATATATATATATATATATATATATGTAAAACTGAAAGCTTAAAAACATCGCATTTTATCAATATTGTTTTAATTAATATCTTGCTGTTATGTAGAATTTTTGCTAGATTACAATTACCTCGACACAAACATGAGTGTTTTAGTAATATTTTGATACTATAGTGATGCTGAGAGAACCATCTAATATTAAGAGAAAATGAAACCAATTAATAAAAGCTTTTGGTTAGTTCAGTAAAATAAATACCCACACACATATATATATATAATCATTATTTGAAGAATACTGACATGCAATTACAAAACATATTTCAACATAAAACACATAGTCTTTGATAATTCTGCTCATTGAATAGAGAGCCCAGTTAGCTGGGACCATAGAATACACGGACTGCAACTCTGCAGAGGGATAAGACCCCATGAGTGTCCTAGTAATGACACTAAACAATGTAATGGTGAGGTCCCAGCCTTGAAATTTTGGAGAAAGTGGAGTACCCCTTCATTGCCATTACTCCCTGATTTACTCTGACCCTGAGTGGTTGCACCTGATAGAGTCCTATCTGTGGGTCAAATAGAACTGTTTAACATTTAAACTGTGTTCAAGCAAATGTTACTAACAAAATATTTCATATATCTGTATAAACTTGGAATTAAATAACCTACATTTGTTGATATTCCATAAAACCTAACCAACAAAACAAACAAACACACATTGAATTGATAAAAATCTTAAAAATCATTTAAAAATTGTAGAACTTAATACTAGGGAGAGTCAAAAGTTTTATCATATTTTGGTCATGTGAAGCACAATTTAGCAGCTCTGAATATTTTGCCAAAGTTGTGAAGATAATAAACAACACTGGACAGTTAGATGCTGTGATCCCCTGATACTCTCCAAGTGCTACTTACCAGATTTGTTCAATGGCTTGGAGCACGGCCTTGGAATCTATGGTTTTAGGCCTACCTGACCCTGGCTAATTGTCAAGGTTCTTGCAATCCAAATAAAATTTCTTGAAACATGTGGTTGCTGTACTGTCTTCACCTTTCACATAAAAAATGTCTTTGTTGCTTCCATTGCAAGTTTTGAACACATAAAGCATAAATTTTCAAATTAGATGACATTACTTCTTCATTTATGCATCTTTCAAAACATAAACCAAGTGAAGCAATGCACAATGTGTCAGCACACCAAGTACCATAATACTACCAACCACAGCAAATACCTTTCACAGCTTGAACAGTTTCAATTACATGATATATGTGCCACAAACTAGCATGTACTAAAATATTTCCTAACTTTTGACTCACCCTAGTTTATAAAAAGAAAAAATATAATCTACAGTTTAACAACTTTATATTTCATTTTCTTCTTTTTGCAAGTCCTACAAATCTTATATTTATCATATAGATTCCTGAAAAATACTAAACAGTTGAAAAGCCCAAGTTACTAAAAATGTTTTCGATATTGGCTTTTTAAAATACTTCATGATGAAAACATATACACAGATATTAAATGATGATGTAATAAAAAGAATATATAAGACTTTTATGAAGAATCCTGTAAAAATGTTTCTTTCAAAATGTTTGGTTACTGCTCAGAATGTATTTACCCAAGCAACCTGAAAAGCAGACATCTTCATCCAGAATTTTAACTTGACTCACTGAGTCAATTTCTAATGACCATAGCCATTTTTCCAACAGCATCTCTTGGTCACTTTCATATGTATTTCTGGACTATTCAACATCAACACAATATGATGTGTACTTAGTTGTTCATGTGATTCCATGTGGAATCTTTACAATCATTTCATGATCTTGAATAGGAGAGACATAGGAGAGACATATCTTTTGATAAAATAAGACATAAGCTATTTTTGTCAAGCTGAATATATTATATAAGTTATCTACATTTGCTATAATAGACCAAGAGATGCAGTGCTGAATATTTTTTTGATTATATTCCTGATGAAATATTTACATGAGATTTTATTGACAGATTGTAAATATTTCACCACGTGAATTTCATTAGGAATATAATCTAAAAAATGTTAGTATGGCTATAAATATAATCTTTTCAGTGTCATTAGACGCTAAGAGGTTAAAACTTTAGATTGTGTGAGATCTGTATTCATGCTAGAACTTTACAAAATTATTTTCAATTAAGTTTGGTAATCAAGCAAACTCTTCTCAAGACAATTTTCTGCTTAATAAATCTTCTTTTATTTCTCATGGAATTAAAAAGAAGAAATGGGAGTTGGGCTGATTGGCTCAAAGGAGTTTTTATTCATGATTTTTGGAGTGGATTGTAAAACTTTGAGGATGCCCTGGATACTATAACAACACATGTATGTATGTATGTATGGGAGAAGTGCATACTGACCTGATATAAAATGTCTATACATTTGAAAATATGTACATATATATATATATATATATATATATATATATATATATATATATATATATGTGTGTGTGTGTGTGTGTGTGTGTGTGTGTGTGTGTGTGTGTTTATGTGTCTGCGCCTTTGTGTATGACTATTTGCATGTTTACATATCAGTACATCTTTTGATAAATATCTTTTAGAACCACAAGTATACATACACACACATAAGCATGTAAAGAATTTTAAAGTTGGCTTATTCACTTCAACATATTCACATTATATATATATATATATATATATATATATATATATATATTTATATATATATATATATATATATATATATATATATTGTTGTGTTCATAAAGTATTGAAACTGAAGTTATGTTTATGAAGACAGAAATGGACAATGAATGAAACTGTGAATTTCTTCAAAATAGTTCCCCTAACATTCAACACACATATTCCAGTGAGTTTTCCATTGGTCAAAGCACCTCTGAAACTCCTCTTTTGATATGCTGTGAAACTGCACGCTCATATTTCTAATAATGTCTTCCATATCCTCAAATGTTTCCTATGAATAATCCATTTAGGAAATAAGAAAGAAGTTACTGTGAAGTTGGCCAGATGAGTAGAGCTAGTACTGCACTTTCAGACACTTGTATTTCACTAAGGATTCATCTGCACTATGTCTTATTATCTTCACTTTCCTATACAGGTTATTCACTGATGATCAAAATTTTATTTAAATTTGAAATTTGAAAATTGAAAAAGTTTTAAGCATCAGTCACAATAGTTTTTAATCACACCTTTATGTGTATATATATATATATATATACATTTTGAGTGTAAGTGTGTATGAGCATGTATGCGTATACAGGTAAGTAGATTTGCTCACTTATCTCATTTAAGCAAGGTAATAAACGGATGTCTCATTTTCTCTGGATATCAAATGCACAAGAATACATTTTTTAAATTTCTTTTAATCTCCTTCCTTTTATTTTCTTTATACATCAGTTTTTCTTTTCATGTTTATATATATATATATATATATATATATATATATATATATATATATATATCTTTGTATTCATTTGTAATATTCTTTCTCTGTAAATCTGGATGCTTTTTCTTTGAAAAAATAATGCTACAGCAAAGTAAAAGCAGACACAACTAGAATAAAAATAATTTGCAGCAAAGCAGAACTACTTTTGTTACCCAAAATATATCTTTTCAACTTCACATTTTTTCTTTGCTTGTTATCTATTTTCTATTTTTGAAAAATTTTAAGAAATATTTTAGTTTGTAGAAACTTTTCTTCATTAAAAATTTGAAGTTGCCAGTTTAAACTTATATGCTTATGAAATCTTATGTCGCCTCATAATTAATGGGGACAGCTTTTACTTGTACATTATTTCAGGACCTTTTTTCACAATGATTTGATAATTGCTGTAAAGCCAGATATGGCAGAGGCACATGGCATAATATGATGGCCCACAAAGAAAGAAAGAAAGAAAGAAAGCTAGGCAGAGTAACCATGACAAAAAAAAAAGAAAGAAAACCACAACGACTAAGAACAGAAAGAAAGAAAGAAAGTTGGGCTAACTAAGGATGACAGCAAAAAAAAGAAAGTCAAAAAGACAAAGGAGACAAAGAAAGAAAGAAAGAAAGAAAGAAAGAAAGTTCGACCAACTAAGGATGACTGCAAAAAAAAAAGAAAGTCAAAAAGACAAAGCAGACAAAGAAAGAAAGAAAGAAAGAAAGAAAGGAAGAAAGTTTGGCCAACTAAGGATGACAGCAAAAAAAAGAAAGCCAAAAAGACAAAGGATACAAAGAAAGAAAGAAAGAAGGAAAGTCAAAAAGACAAGGAAAGAAAGAAAGAAAGACGGAAAAAAGTTTAAATGTTTTAGTTTGGTTTCCCTTTTTTGTTTTAATGGCATATAAAACTCCATGGGTTATTTAATTCTGAAGTTATCCTTTTGAAGAACAGTAGTGGTACTATTTAACCCATAGCTGGTTGTAGGCAAGGATAAAGGAGTTCATACCTTTTCCTAGGTATGAGCGTTGTGTATAAAGTTAACAATGCTATTAACACATTTCAAGGGCTGTCTTCTTAGCATAGTAGCTAACAAACTGGACTGTACCATTGTAGTAAGCGAGTTTGAACACCAGTCATGCTATTAAATTCCCTTTTGCACTATTAGTGCAAAAGTGACTGGTGTTCAAACTCGCTTACTACAATGGAACAGTCCAGTTTGTTAACTACTATGCTAAGAAAACATCCCTTGAAATGTGTAAATAGCATTGTTAACTTTATTCACAATGCTCTTGAAATAATTAAGTGGTTAGAATAGTATTTTTGAAACTAATATCGACTGTTCAATTAATAGAATGTCCTTTTCATGATTTATTATTAAAGTGGAATATTTCATTGGTGTTGATTATATGGTCTGTTGCAGAAGTTTCTATGCCTTGTCAGTGTGGCTTAGAATATGCTGACTCTACTTCATGATGAGGGATAAGACCCTGGCCAAAAGAGGTGTCCTCCATATGATACTAAACTGCATCTGATGGTGAAGCTCTTGGTCTGAAGATCTGGGGAGTGTACAGTAATTCTTCATTACCATTACTCCTAATAGATCATTAAATATATTAATGCTTATATTGGATCTTGTTGAGAGAAGAGTCGACTAAATATCCTGTCCCAAGAACCAACCAACCCAATAGAGATATATTCAAATGTTGAAATCCATTTTAGACAGATTTTCTGAGGAAATTTATCCAGTCAGACTCCAACTTAGATAACTGAAAAATATTAATTGATTAGTTAAAAAATAAATCTGTTTAAAAATTAATTGTATTTGATTGAACTGAACAAAAATGTAAATATGGACATACACTTAATGTGATTCCCTATTTTGTCGGCATAAAATAACCCTAGATGGGTTAAAATGCTGTTAAAAATCAATCAATCAATTAGAGTTTGTAGTGGATATGATTTTATTATATTTGCAAAGCTGTACATGTGGGTGAAATTCTTCTCTGCTTGTATTTGAAATGATCTGACCTAAAGTATCCAAGCTAGTAATTTGAATACTTCTCAGCTATATAAGAAGGAGTCTACCTGGATAAATTTCTTCAGAAAAGCTATCTAAAATGGATTCCAATATTTGAATATATCTCAATTGGTTTGGTTGGTACTAGGGACAGGATTATTAGTCAGGTCCTCTCTCAACAAGATCCACTATTAGCATTAGTATATCCAGTGATCAACTAACACTGAATAAATGGAAGGAAAATCTTACTTGAGTTTGATGGTCAATCAATCATATGGTAAAGCCATGCTGATTTTACTGTATAATGGCCAGGCAGGAAACATATCTCTACTATTCATGAACAGAGATAAAAAGAGACATCTTAAATGTTCAAAGAACAGAGACAAAAAGACAGCAATATGGATTCTGGGATTGTCACATGATTATGAAGCAACCCATAGATATGTCCCATACATCCAAGGGAGACAATTATTTATTGTATCTATACATTACCATTCAAGATTATAAAGCAACCAAAACTGTTGGAATCTTATGACTAATTATGATGACATGAACTGAAATATTAAGTTTGCCAATAGTAATATATCTAGACTCACCCACTATGAACTGATTAAAAACTTATGGCAGTCTTGATGCTGAAAATTCATTGCAAACATTACTAGACTCCCTAATTCAGCCTAGCAGAAAAAAATGTTAATTTTTGGATTATTAGAAAACCATATACTTATGATCGCTTGAAGGCATATGACTGGACTTGTAGAAATAAAATTGCAAAAAGAAATGCAAGATAAAGAAGTATTTCTGATCTTACTGAAGATGATCCTGGTCACCCACCCTCCTGTAACAGTTAATAGTGAATATCAACAGCAATATGTTGGATATAATTTTGTTGTGTGAATGAAATGATAGGTGTGAGACATATGTTGTTATAAGCAGCTTTCAGTGATCTATGAAGTCAAATTGAATATTGAAGAGTTTACTTTTCTTTTGCTCTTTCTGCATTGAGAATTTTTTTTTTGTATTTAACAACTTGCATTTTCATTGACTTAAGAATATAATCTGCAATATTTTGATTGATTGATCTATTTGAATTTATTTCAAATCTTTAGATGGTACATTCATAGAGCTGTGATTTTCTTTTTGAGTTTATTTTTTAAATTCAAAAAAAGTTTCTTTTCATTTGTAATTCAGAAGTGATTGAAGTGATTCCCTCTTCATATTCTTAGATTTTACACTGATTGAAAATTAATAATTAAAATGGAGGAAACTTAGAATGATCGATAATTTTTTTAAAACAAATTTAACAAATGTGGAATTACAATAAAGATGAAGACAATAGTCTGAAAACCCTTAATAATACAAATTTAACAAGTTTTCCTGTTTTAAAAAGATTATGTCTTTTTAATTCTAATGAATAAATGAAATTACCTTTTTGTGTGCCATATTGCCTTTGAGATTAGAGTTTATATTGTTTCGTAGGAAAACCTTAAAATTTGTTGGAAGGGTGACAAACTAATGAAAAAACTAAATTCTTATATTTGTTGCATATAGTCTTAGTAAGCAGTGCAAGTCTTTTAACAAAAAAGCAAATTGATAAATGTGGATCAGTGAACCCAAAAATAAACATAGTCATCAATTGCAGAGAAAAGAAGACATCTTGAAATGAAGAAGAAACAGCAGATATTATTCTTTAATTACTCTATTGTTTTGAATGTTTTATATCTCAAGCAAAACAAAACTTGATAAATAGATAAAATTCAAAGTTCATCTCAATTTTGTGCTTTATTATTGAAAGCTTCTCTTTAAATTTATGTTTAATAATATTTGTGATAAATTGCAGCAAGAAAAACAGATTTAAAATCAAAAGTAAAATAACAATTTTTTAGTTTTATTTTATTGAGTAATTGAAAAACGATCCCATTTAGGATTTTTCAAATGATTCTTGTTCATTTTATAGTTTATCTTATCAAATATTTTCTAAGTAATCTTGGTTGTATTATACCTTATGATTTGTTGTTTTATTGAACATTTTACCATTTTATATTTTTTTTAATCGTATAGTAATAATAATAATAATAATAATGATGATGATGATGATGATGATGATAATTGTTTTCACTTTTTTCAGTCTATTGTTTTGAATATATTTTAATGCATTGTTATTTTTCATCAATTATAGTTTCCTGATTTAAAAAAACATATTTTTTGTTTCATAATTGTTTGATTTTTTTTTGTTGAGCTTTTTATTGTTTACTATCATTTGTTTTGTTTCCTTTTGAGAGAGACTTTTTATTTTATTCAAATTCATATTTTTGGATAATTTCTCTGTTTTTTGAAAAAACATCTTTTTTTGTTTTACTAAATTTTCTAATTCTTATTTTTCTCTTGATTGTTTTCTTTAGAATTTTAGTTTTGTGCTTATTGAATATTTTTTATTTTTTTGTTATTATTCTTCCATTAAATTTTTTTAATGTTTTACTTTCATTTCTTATAAAATGTTCCATTGAATTCTCTTGTTTCTTTATGTTTTTTTTACGCAGATTTTAAAATATTTAAAAAAATTCCTTTTCTATCATATTTTATAAATATTTCTGGTCTTTCTTGCTGCCTTTATCAATAGCTTTTCTTTTCTGTTTACTTCTCTAAATTTAATGATTTTCCTTTTGAATTAAGACAATACTCACCATAAAATCGATAGAGTTATATTTCATGTCTTTTAGAAAGTGATTTTCCCGTTTGTCTTGTTACATCATTTTTATGCTTTTGCTTTCATTGAAACTGTTACCCACATGAATTATGGAAATGATAAAAAAGATGGTAACAGACTATATAAAGACATCAACCCAATTTCACAACTGCACTTTCTCTGTAAAAACAAATATTTTATTTTTGACCAAACCATCATTTATTAAGTGATTGTACTAAAACAAAGAAATTGTTACTGGTTTGAAATTTTGATAACATTTCTGACAGAATAGTGGTGTTATATGTTTTGCATGAATACATTGCAAATGATAATTTTTATAGAAAAGAATATCAAATTATTTTACAATAGATATGGATTGTAAAAGATACAATTATAGAAATACATGGCAAGTTAGTAAAAATGAATTATCAGTAATCAGCATTACCAAAAATATTTTGATTGATTTTTAATGGCATGTGAACCAATCTGAGTTTATTTTATGTCAAGAGGTTATGGAATTGCATTCATTGTAATTGTTTCTTAAGGGATTTTTTTTTGCACACAGTATTATAATATCTTGTATTCCTATCTAATGCAATTAATTAGTACAGTTGTATGATTTCAAGTATTTCTATCTGATACTAATAATTTCAATCAATCTCCAATCCTTCTCTGTGCGTGCGTGCATGCGTGCGCATTGACCAGCTCCTCCACATAAGCAGAATGTGATGCATCAATTTTCATGTGGAGTTTAACATTTAAATCCAATGTTTTCGTTCTCCTAGACTGGTTTCCAGAGCAAGGTTAAAGAGCCCAGTCTGTCTGACTACTAACCCCATAGCTGGAGGAAGAATGTTTGTATTTATATCTTTCCCAAAGGTATGTGAAATGCAAACAGCCTCATCAAGGTTTGAACTTGGTTTTCCCAGTCCATTTTCTACAATGATAACCTCTGCACCACAACTTACCTCCTCTGTGTGTGTGTGTGTGTGTGTGTGTGTGTGTGTGTGTGTGTGTGTGTGTGTGTGGATAGATAGATAGATAGAATAGTTATAACCAAGAAGAACTAATAAAATGTTTGACAATTTTTATGTTTGTTTTATGGTAAAACATTGTTGAGGAATAAGTATATTTGTTGGCGATAGTCATATTTGCTTCAACTGTTATATGACAAATAATTGGTTACCTTCCTGAAGCCAGTGTGTCTGATACCAGTCTGTGAAGGAAGCTTGTTACTATGGAGACCAGCTTTGTTGCTATGCTATAACTATCATATAAAAAAAAACATTTGATTATCTACTCATGGCCAATGGGTTTGATACCAGTTTGTTTTTTTCCTTACTAAGATGAGCCAAATTGGTCACTAATTAGTAAAGGGTTATGGAGATAAAAAAACAAAAACAGCAGGTCTGCTTTAATCAGAAATGTGGTAGATAATAACAAAGCAAAATTGTAAGGTCTAAAAGTTGGAATTGGAGGAACAGGGCTAATGAGGTTTCTCAGAAACATTGAAAATCAAAATACCAAAAAGTTGTAAAGCTTAGAAACATTTTCCAACTCGCTCTCTTGAATATAATTCTTGTAAAAGAGGATAGTTGCTATAGAAACTGGTCTTGTTGTTATGTCAATCAATTCTGACCAGTTTGTATAAAAGCTGAGCTTCTCCACTAAAAATAAGACAACTACAATATAATGTATAATGGATCATGTTTCTATCAGAAATGCTGTAATGCTATTTAGGATTGAAGCGTTAAAAATATGCTGTTTTCATCTCATCACATCTTGCAGGCAGTTCACTAAATACTTGTTAAACTGCATGAGTAAGATATATACAAGAAAACATGAGCTTTCTTAGCTAGTTATGAGCATATTCAAAAAAAATAAACTGTAAGTGAAAATAATTATTTGATATGAATACTATTCACTTTGATATGCATGTTTGTACACCTTAATTTGCAGGGTGGGGAGTGTCCTCATGGTGTAATGGTTAAAGCAATGGACTGCAGGATCATATTCAGCAAGTCCGTACTCCAGTCACGCTATTACATTCACTTTCGGGCAAATACTTTTGGGAAAGGCATGGATCCTCTTATCCTGTCAACTATAGGTTAAATGGTACCACTACTGTTCTTCTAGGAGAATGGCTTTGGCATTAAATAACCTACAAAGAAACCAAACCAAACCATTAATATGCATGTATATGCACTTTGATATGCATAATATACACTTTAGCATCCATATCTATGCACTTTGAAAGGCATATATATATATATATATATATATATATATATATATAACTTTCAAAGTGCATAGATATAAAGTACCTAATGGTTCAGAAGAAATCTACCTATGTTTCACTTTTCCAGATCATCAGGTTAAACTGACTGAAGAGGTTAGGGGAAACTACCCTTTATTGATTAAAAAATCCACTCAACCAAACAAAATTGGCATTAATATGCTTGACTCCATATTGAGCACTTTCTTTGTTTACTTAGTCCTTTGTCAGAGTTTTTTTCTTTTGGCTAGATATTACGATATTCTTTGATTTTTTCAGACATTACGTATGTTTTTAGTCTTTTCTTTTTTTATGGACATTTTTCCCCCAAATATCAATTTGTATAATTGTTTATTCACAAATTGGATCATTTGGGTTTTTTTCACTCTGCCAGAGTTAAAGTTAGGGATTAACCTAAAATAGAAATGCATTTTATTTATATATATATATATATATATATATATATATATTGTCATCCACAGACAGATTGTTTTGTTGTATCACAACTCTTCAGTGTGGCTTGACACTTAGGACGCTTGAAGCTGGGATCGAAACCTGCCCAACTTTACATTAGACTTAGTATCTGACCACTCGGCCAACAAGCATTGCACGTCAGCTAGGGAATTATTTGTTATTAAGTTGCAGGATTCATTTGTTTACATTTTGTACCTTACTGGATACCAGAGTGCTCAATTTGTTCGATTCCAGACTGTATTTTCTAAGTTTATTCTTTCTACAAAAAAGACTTCATTAACTTTTTCAAAGCAGAGAATGATGGCAATGTAGCCTTTGGAATTACTACAGGAACATTTAAAGTTTCTACGCAGATGCAGAATAATCTTTCTTAAATTATATTTTATGATAAATTTTTAATAGTCTGAATAATTTTTTCCATCACAATCCTGGTTTATATCATAGTGGAAATATGCTAATTTTATATCAAATACTAAACCTTTGTAAATCATGAGTAAATTTAAGCATTAGAGGTATATAAAATAATCTGCAAGGGTTCAAATAGTTCTTCCCACCCAATATACATATATACACATATATCATCAAGGTATGCCAACAACATGGATTATTTTGACTCTCTCTCACCATCTATCCATCTCAGTTATCACTCTTGATAAATAATTCGGATAGCCTCCAGTATCCATACAAAGCTGTTGAATGTAAGTCTTTGCAGATTGGCTAGCACTGTCATATCCGTGTATTGAAGTTAATAGGAGAATTTCACTTATGAGTCCATCCTTACTTCTCCAGTAACGTCCAGCAGGTGTTACTCATCTTTCTTGAATAGCTGGTCAGAGAGAGGCAAGTGGTTATGAAATTGCTGTTTTGTGTGTTGCTGCTACCAGGATTTGTTCAAAACATCAAGTAGCATCCTTGTGTAGCTTTATCTCCAGGCATTTCATTCAAGTACTGACATGATTACAGTTTGGAAGATATCCTATTTTATTTCATCAGAGAGATCAGATTTTCATATAATTGTCACCCCATGTCAATAGCAGTCCATACCTTACTTATACTTATGCTGATACCACTTTCAGTAGACGAAATATTGCTACCAAGGTATATGAACTGGTCTACTAATTTCTGAGGCTTACCATTTACTGAGAAGATAGTACATTCTTGATTGAAACACATGGACTGTTTTATGCAGTATGCATTTATATAAAGAAAAAACCTGGTTGGCAAAGTTTGAGAGAATGATATCTCTGAATTTAAAAGCAAGGACTGGTGCCCCTGAGGTTGTTAAATGTTGCCAATTTATATCAGCTCCTTCCTAGGTCATATCAGGCCATTCTTTGGACAATTATTGGTGTGGACTGGGGAGAGATGCTGCAGGGGTCGTTAATACAACTCTCCTAAGATTTAAATTGAGATCCAGGTACAGACCCCGAGTCGCATCAGTAAAAACTATATATACTGTTTCACTTATAAATAAGTAACAAAAGTCAATTTTCTTCTGAACCAGTTGTATCAGACTTCAATTTTTTCTTTCAATCCTGTAGAATTTGATAATAAATGATACCTAAAAATATTCATTTTCATTGTATAATGTTTTGATAGAAATAATAAAATCCTTGTATCCTTGATCTTAAAGAAAATTAATTTTTCATTACAAACATTGTTGGGATGTATTTTTTTGTAGCTCTCTC
>OY757917.1:77562086-77676391 GCA_963585895.1 Sepioteuthis lessoniana | reverse complement strand
GGCTTATGCAGAATTGGAAAAAAAATCAACTTTCAACAAAACAACAATCAAAATGCTTTTCTTGTCTCAAAATTACGTCAAGTCAAAAAGAAGATACAAAATTGTGGAAATTATGACTTGATTTCCTCAATCTTCTCAGCTCTACTATTGAATTAGTATGGGATGAACTGGATTGGAGAGTTTGAAGAGAATACCTTGAGAGTGAGACTGAGCATTTTCAGTGGTTGAAGAATATTTGGGAAGGTCTACCATCTACTTTTTTTCTAAAACTGTTTTATAGAATGTCAAGAATTTGTAAATTGTAATTAAGGCAGGAGTTGGTTTTATTGACAAAAACAAAACATTATGTTATCGTATGATGATCTTTTATTTTTTATTGATAAGTGATTATTTTTGACAAAATAAAAACGGATATAGTATAGTTACTGTAAGTTATCCTTTTACTTTAAAAAATACAAAAATATCTCATTTCAAAATTTTAAAGAAATCAAAGGAGGCCTCAAAGTTAGTGCCTATAGTATATATATATATATATATATATATATATATATATATATATATATATATATATATATATCACCATCATCATTATCAGGTCATGCTGATAGTACAGAATTCCCTGACTCTCTCATGCCATCTGTTCCCATTATCAATCGCTTTTGGCAGGTCTTCAAGACTGTATCCAGTGTCTGCACAGAGCTGATGCATAAATTCATCCTTATTTCTCCAGCTGTGCTCAGCATGTCTTGTTCTTTTTACTTGGATGGTTTGAGAGATGGAGGTAAGTGACTGTAAAGTTGCTGTTTTGTAGGGTGCTGTTCCTGGATTTGTCAAAACAGTATGAAGCATTCTTGTGTAGTTTCCAGCTTTTCTCCATGTATTTCATAAACATTCAGGCGGTGCTTTTATACAGTAGTAAATCAGTCACTATTTTAAAATTAAAATTAACATGTTTCCTTGGTGTATATATACACATATCTATATGTATGTATGTATGTATATATGGTATTTTCAATTTCTTGATTTGCAAGATGTTTCCTAATCAATGCATCATGGTAGGTACTCACTATATATGTGTGTATTCATATATATGGCTGCCCATAGACTCATACCATATATATTTATATATATATATACAAGGTGAGAGAAGGTAAAAGATGAATATTTGCAATTCACAATTACTAAAAGCCAAAACATTTAAAAGAATTGAATATTTTCCCTCTTCAAACAGTTGAACTTGTTGCTGGGCAAAAAGCCAGCCAATATACCATTCTTTATTCAAATTTGCTGACATCTACATTGTGAGAACTCAGCCAAAAGTCGCAAGTATCCCTATCTGTCTGCTGCTTTTTATATATTTTTTAAAACATAGCATTGATCACATGAAGTGGGTCTTTTATGCCAATGTGGTGGGTGAAACTTATTTGTGCAAACATCAATCCCAAAAGAGATTTGAGGTCTTATTCATTTGCGGCAAATTGGAGAGTTGTCAATGAAAGATTTCGAAATTGAGAAAAACTTTTTGGTTTTTAGTTTCCTTGTTTTTATTGTAAATCAAACAGAGCAATTGAAAATATTATTTGTTTGTCTCTTTATATCAGTCTGATTTAGTTTTTATTATTCTTCAGACGGCCTATATCATTGCTTTCACTTTTTGTAATACAAAATACTGGAAAGACAAGTTTAGTTTTATTATTAGTTGACTATTAAATCAACTTTTTCTCCTTTGTTACTTAACTAATTTTTTTTTCTATTTTGATTTGCTAACCTTATGTTATCCGACCAATTTTTTCTTTTAATCTATGAAATATCTACATTTAGATGCCTCAAGTCATTTCAATAAACATTTTTTTTTTATTTATGTGTTTGCTTGTCTTGCAATTTTTAGTTACATTCCGATTACCGAGATTTGCGACCATACAATGCAATGAACCATAAAAAAATTTCCCCTCTTTTCTTTTAAAAAAGAAAAGAAAACAAACAAAATAAACAAAAAACAAAAACAACAAAAAAAAAACAGTGTTTATCTGGTTTCTTTAAATTTTCTTTTTTTAATGTTGTCTTAATTCTTCTTTTTTTTTTTTTTTTTTAACTCCATTTTACATCTGCCATTTATGTTTGCTATTTTGTAAGCATCTGAACATAACTTGTCTTATAATATCTTGGTTTATTTTCAAAGCTATTATTTTTTTCAAAGATTTTAAAGATTATCATCATAATCATCAACATTGATTCCTATAACAAAACTAGTTGTTCTATAAGGAATCTTGATTTAGGCTGCAAAAGAGGTATCTTTTTCCTTGTCTTAATCAAAAATGTATTTTTTAGCAACCCCTCCACCACAAAAAATATGTTGGGAGTGGAGGGGTTTAATTAAAGAAATCTGAATTATTAATACGATCCCCCAACAAATACATAAGTAAATTTAGTTTGAATAATTTGACAGAGTGATATGGAAGCAGCAATCACAGCAGCAGCAGCAGCTCTCATACATGGGAGGGAAACAGTAGATAATGCCATTTCTAGTTCATGTTATAATTTTTATCATTAAATCATGTTTTTTTTTATGTGCAGTGCCTAATTGCTATTGAACAATGTTGTTTTCCATTGTACTGAAGACAAGATTTGAGATATCAGGAGAAAGTGTCTATTGATAGACAGTCTTCAGTTTTCTTCTAAGATTCACATTAGATTGTCCGCTTGTGATTTTGAATTGAATCATCCAAATTCTGGTCATTTGAAAAGTGTAGATATTTCTTTCTTTTTTTATATATAAATATAAGTATATATATTATATATATTCATTTTCATGTATATTTTTTAAAAAAATTGTTGAACTTAAAAAAGCAGGGATAATAAGTGGCTTTGTCGGTGTTATTTAGACTTTTATGATACCATTTGCATCTTCACTATTGAGTTGAGTAAAGTCAATTATTTAATAAGCTATCAGTTTATTGGATAAAACTTTTACCTTTATGATTATTAATCTCATCTTTCAATTAACTTATTCTTAAATCAACCAATCAATTTTCTTAACCATTTTACAGTTTTAAATTGCTTAATACAGAGTACAAAGTCCAGTTGAGCAAAATTACAGCTCCTCTGGAGTTGTTACTTTTGGTGTATGAAATATACATACCAACTATTATGGGATAGAGGAAGTATATATGTTTAATGTACTCTTTTTCTCATTCATTCCTGGGATGAATGTTACCCAGTTGGCTGAGGCTGTAGAATACACCGATTGTAAGTAAAGTTGATGACCTTAGTCAAGAGTGACCCGAAGGCTCCCTTTTTAATAGCTACAACACCGAGGTGTAGGGGAGGGCACTAATCCATTCCCTGGACTGCGCCACTTTACCTTATAATGTTGAGTGTTAAGCTAAGTGGCATCAAGTAACATTTTTTTAGTCTTTGGTATGACTCAACCTGGGATTGAACCCCAGTCACCCGGACCATTGGCAAACACTCTACTCATAAGGCCAATATAAGAGAGGTGAGACCCCACCAAATGAGTGTCCTAGATATAATACTAAACAATCTGATGGTGAGGTTTCAGTGATGCTGGAACTTTGGGGAATGCATAGCACCCCTTCATTGCCATTGTTCCCAGGTCTACTCTGGTCCAGAGTGAGAGCACCTTATAGGGCACTATCAATGAGTCAAATAGAACTAAACTGCATACTTATGCTAAACTGAATTGTTTGAAACAGAATTGTTTTGATATTTAACAGTGTGTGGACAAAAACTATACTTATACTAAACTGAATTGCTTGAAATTGAAATGTTTTTGACAATTAAACTGTGTACTCATGCTAAACTGAATTGTTTAAAATAGAACTGATTATTTGTATAAAAATGAATTTGGCATTAAATAACCTACAAAGGTTGATATGCCATAAAACCCAAACGATCAATTAACCAACCTGGGATGGATGGATTCATGTATTATGTCATTTGGTGCATGCACAGTTATAGCAAAATTTCTTGAGCTTTTGTCATGGTTCTCAGTAGGACTCAGATGTATGTCAAGGTCTGTAAGACATGAAGGATTAATGAACCTGATATTGTTGTGTTGATCAATAATGTGCAGACAAAGATTTATTTTGTAAATTGTCTTTCTCCTAAACTGGTTGACCCACTAAGGCAACAGAAACCAGTCTGTTTTATAATATTTCATTAGTGCAAAATTAATACAAACAATATCAACTGGAATTTGAACTTGGTTTACCAATTCCATTTTTCTGCACTGATTAGTATAATATAACTATCATATCTTCCATTTTAGCAAGGTTGATATTCCCTTTTTCTTTTATCTGCTTCTTTCTTTCCTCTTTTTTTCCTCTTCATTAGATTATTCTCTCAGAATTTCTTTCAAAAATTCTTTTTAACTTCTTTTTCTCTTATCTCTTTTTTTGGATTCCACTTAAACAATTTCAGTTATTTTTCATCTCTATCTTTTTCTCCTATTTCTTTTACCTTCAAATATTTCTATTTTTTTTTTAGTAACTTCATTACTTCATTCTTTTTTTTTCTTCGCTATTTATTTCAATCATTCTCCATTTTTTTCTTCTTTTCCTCCTGTTTCTCTCTCTTTAACAAGTATTTTTGTCTTGCTACTTATTGTTTTTTTTTCAATATTTTTCTTTTCTTTTCTTTTTCTCTTCCTGTTTCTCTTCCAAGTCTTTCCCCCATATTCTTTGTTTTCTACTTTTCCTCTGACTTTTTCTTTTTTTCTTTTCCTCCTGATATTACCCTTCTTATTTTCTTCTCCTATTCCTAGGTCAATCTCCTTCCCTTCTTTTCTTTTTATTTCATTATCTTGAAAGTTACAGAGTTTTATTTATCTATATTTTTCAGTTTAATTTTTGCTTATTTTCCTTTTTCCAAGTGCAATTCAATAAATCTAATTCCCTCTTCCTCACCCTAGCTTGTTAATTTGACCACCTGCAGCGTTGTTGATTTGAAATTAGCCAAGAGTATAAACAGGAGGGACAAAAACATTTTCCTCACTTCAGGTGTGCTTCCTAAAATAAGTAATTCCCTCCAGAGCAAGTACTATGATGCCAGTTCTCTAAGCACTTACTTATATCTACCTTTGGGGTTATGAAAAAGTTTCCATGCATGGACACTTTAAGTTGACAAATTTCTCTATAAGGGACCTCAAAAACACATGCAAATTCAGGCATCTAATTGAATCATTTATAAACGGAAGAAAATTAACTTTTCAAAATCAAATTAGTTGCAGGTTAGGAAAATTTCGACCTTTACATCTCCTTTTGTTATTTGCTAGATTCCTAAAAACTTTAAAATAGAGAAAATATCATTTTAAAGTTTGAACAATAAATCTGCAGATTATCAAAAAGGTTTTCATAGATTTATAAATAAAATAGATCTTTAAACATCAAGCTATATTATGGTACTGTATAGAATTCCAGGAAAGTGCAGCATCTTCAGCCTATTTTACTGATCTTTAAATTGTTTTACTGTTCATCATCACAAGGTGTATAACTCATGATGGTTCTCATCAAAGATAATGGACTAGGAGAGTCAAGTTCAAATCTTAAATGAGACTGTTTTCCTTTCAATTCACACTAATGTTCTTGGGAAATGACTCCATTTCTTCTCCCACCCACCACCCTCCACAGTGGATAAATAGTAAAGTGAAATGGGCTTTTTAGAGTTAGTATGGCAACCAGTCTATAAGAAAAAAAAAAACACTGAATTCAGACCTTAAGAATTGACCTTGTGTTACATCATGCTTAGTTGGTGGTATGGTTTCTTTGTTTTATAGCATATCAACCTTGATGGGCTATTCAATGTCAAAAGTATTCTTGAAAAAGAACAGTCATAGTACTATTTAATTCATAGCTAGGAGGATCAGAGAGTTCATATCTTTTCCAATAGTAATAGTTTGAAAATGAATGTAATAGTGTGACTAGAGTTCAATCTCACTTACTACGATGTTGAAATCCAGCATGTTAGCCACAACCCAATGGAAACTCTTTCCTGCTTTGTTGATATCAACTTGATAATTTTTATATTAGGATGTAAATCCTTTACTTTTTAGCATAATGGCACACTAAGAAATATATCTAACTTACATGGTATTCGAAATGGTAAAGATATAAATGGACGGTGTCTGACTACTTCAGGGGAAAAAAGCGTTAATCGCTCTCTGATAGACTTGCCAACTCTTCGACTTGTACCTGTGGAATACCTTTATTGAACCAACGATACAACAAATATTCAGTTGAGTCAAAAGTTTTGTTATATTTTGGTAACATGAGGTACAATGTTTTTAGAAAGTGTAAAAACATTGATAGTAACAAGTATCGTGAGAAGATGATAACAGATTTGATATTATCAAATATAATGTAGTCCAATTATAATAACAGTTAATATACTACAATGATGCAGTGTAATGTGCCATTGTGTTGGGCTGCAAATCCCAGTAGTGTTATCTTGCGTGTAGCATCAGAGTGGGAAATGACGAGAAGATAGATATAATGCTTAACAAAAACAAATCCTTTTATTCCAGTTAGTATTTTTGCTCTCAAAGGTTTATCAGCAGAGGGTATTGCAATATAAAGATTCATTTGTAAGGCTTTTGCCTAGAGACTGCTGTATTTTAAGTTGTTCATACAGAAAGGGTAAAGCGATATCATATTTTATTTGTATATGCATAGAGATTTCCTGGCTGGATTCAGTTGTTTATCATTTAATCTAATTGGATGAATCAAAAGTTTTGCAATATATTGCTAACATGAGGCTCAATTTGGCAACTCCAGATTCTTCTGTCATGGTCATGAAAGTGATAAACTATACTGAACTTTGAGATCCCTAGCTCACCTGATACTCTTCAAGAGTTACCTTTTGGATTTGCCACTTTGGCTTGGGGCATAACTTCAAAACCAATGGGTTTAGGCCTTTCTGATCTTGCCTGATTGTCAAGGTTTTTGCAACCCGAGCAAAATTTGGTGGGTGTCCTTGTGGTGTAATGGTTAAACCAATAGACTGTGGAATCGTAATAAGCTAGTTCAAACTTCAGTCGTGCTATTGCGTTCACTCTCGGAAAATGACTTCAAAACCAACAGCTTTAGGCCTATCTGATCTTGCCTAATTGTGAAGGTTTTTGCAACCCAAGCAAAATTTTGGTGGGGATGTCCTTGTGGTGTAATGGTTAAACCAATGGATTGTGGAATCCTAGTAAGCAAGTTCAAATTCCAGTTGTGCTGTTACGTTCATTTTTGAACAAATACCCTTAGGAAAGGTATGAACCCCTTATCCTCACAGCTATGGGTCAAATAGTACCCCTACTGTTCTTCTGGAAGGATGGCTTTGGCATTAAATAACCTATAAAGTTTGATATGTCATTAAACAAAGAAACCAAACCAAGCAAAATTTCTTGAACTATGTTGTTACTGTACTGTGATCAATTGCACCTTCACTTTTTCACTCAACAAATGTTTTTTGGTGGCTTCTGCTGTATTAGGGCCCAGTTCAAGCTTGTAAAGCATATTAGATAGCAAATTAGAACAAGTTGCATGTTAATCTGTGCAGCTTTGGAATTATACATAGAGTATGTGTGTCAGCACACCAACTATCATGATACTACCCACCATGGATTGAACTCCTTCATTTACATAAGTATTGACCAACCCCATGCACAGGATGTGACACAAGGTCAATTTTTTAAATGCAGTTGAGAAGATTTGAATTCAGAATTTTCCTTTTCGCAGACCAGTTGCCACAAAAGTTAAAGAGCCAACTCTGTGTTGAATATTGACTGGAAAGATCCCTTTCACATTCTGCATAAGTTGTGTGGGTTGCACAACAGGATTTACACCTGTTTCCTAAAGTAAAAAGGATATTGCTGCTTCCTCAGCAGAAGTGGCGTATAACTAGCATGAGTGGCATTCTAGATAGGAGGTGTGTTCACTTACAACACATAGGCAGGAAGTGTAACCAAAAGGATTGCATGGGCGTCTGGAAAATTATATAAACCAGGGAAGATTTCAACCAGGGAGGAAGATTGGCAGAAGAGCTACAAAACATATCTCTCTGGGTGCTGTACCAGACTCTCAAATGTACAGAAGTGAGTAGAAACTAAGATGATTCGGTGCTTTGAGATGGCCCTATGCAAGACTCATAAAAGTAGAGAAGTGAGGAGAAAATGAGATAATTCAATGCCTTTAGGTGGCTCTGTACCAGTGAAAGCAGAATGAAGAAGAAGCAGCTCATTCAAGATTCATATCTCACCCTGTGTGTATATCTCAGCTGGCTTTGACTCTCTCCCTCATTCTACAATTTTGTACATTTTTGGTTATAAAAAGAAAAGAAAAGAAGCAGATTATATTTTTAGACATTGGCATTGTTTTTTTGTTCTTCCTTGTATACAACATATGCCCTACTATTTACCCATAACTGGAGGAAAAATACTTGGAAGCATAATTTTTCCAGGAGTATAAACACTAAGTGAAATACAAACAGCTTTGTACAGGATTTTGAACTCGAGTCACAGTGTCCATTGCCTATAACAATAAACATTATGTCTCCTGTGCCTCCTCCAGTCATGTGATATATGTTCAACAAACTAGCACATACTACCCAAATATGGCAGATCTTTTGACTAACAATTGTGATTATTGTCAAAGAAAATAAACAGTGAGAGTCAAGTTCAAATCATGAATTCCACCTTACCAACAATCACTTTGGAAATAAAATACAAGGGTTCACATTTTCTAGAATACTGTTGTTGATTTGCTTCCCCCGATGGTTACCCTACTGTAGTTAGCTGTACAATGCATAATATTTTCTCATTCTTAATGCTTGCGATGAATCTGTATTTTACTGTCAGTGACTAAATTATACAAAAATGATTTTTTAAAAAGGAAATGTTTAAAACTGCCAGATATTCTTTTCTGGAAGCTCTTGTAGAAGCCATTTTCCTAGCTTTAGAATTTTTCTTAAAGCTCATAAATGACATGCAAATGTTGTCTGATTGTAGAAGCAATAAAAAAATACTGAGTAAACTTCAAAGACATTTCTAAGAAGTCCCTAACATTGGGCAAAAAAGATAGCATTCGGATCTTTTGCAGTAAAATGATATTTAATGTTGATTTTCTCTCTTCAAGTTGACAGTTAACATACAGAATTCTTTTGAAGCTCTAGGGTTTTTGCTTACCTTTGAAATGCTGAAATATTTTTTAATCATAAAATTTTATCGATGCTTTGGCTATGGTTATTGTTTCTGTTTTATTACATACTAGCATAGTTCCTGTCATAAATGGTTGGATTATTTATGTATAGATCATCAATTATTACACATTATGTTGTATACATAGGTCGATCCAGAATATTTTTATAAGGTAAGCTTTAAAACATCAAGTCAAACTGAGAACAATACAAGGTCAGGGTACAACTCATAGGATTAGATTTTCACAGTTGAAAAAAACTTACCTTGTGTCACATCTTGCATGTAGTAGAGGGGGTGGGTAAATACATACATTTTCATAATGGAATTTAGTATTGACTTGTAGGAGTCTAAACCAAATCAAATGATACTATTACATTTAAGGAGATAATTAAATATTTCTATTTGCTTTGGAAGGTTATTTCTTTTGCCTTATGTCCATCTAATGCAGTAGATCATGACCCCTAACATTTTTACTTCAACCCTCAGTCTTAAGACTAGAACAATGGATACAGTGAAACAGTTGGCAACTTTTTTTTGGAAAGGTAGTATGCCTTATGAGACAACCAGATATAGCAACATTATTTCAAAGTCAGTGTCTTAAAAAAAAGGAGAATTTACGTTGGAAAATTAAATAATTTTGATGTTGCGTTTTGATATTATTATTATATCATTTAATTTTGAAATTGCTCAGAAAATATAAGAGAAATTGGTGTGCATTACATTTATTGTCAATGCAGAAGTGAATTCAAAACATCTTCACAGAACCGAACATACAATTTTGCTAATTGTGTCAATAATAGTTTGCTGTAAAATGATTTCTCTTAATAGGTCATTTTTACCACTAAAAAGATATTAAGAAAAATCATTCCGTTTAATTTTATAATGCTTAACTGTTTATAACATGATCAGGCTTGATAACTGATAGAAACATATCTATAATATTTACATAAAAAACAAACTGGATGCAGAATATCCTTTTAATAAAACCAAGCAAATAATTTTATCAATCAAACCAAAGAAAGGTTACTACAGTTAAATAGTGTTATCTTTATAGATTAATTTCACAGTAAAACAGATATCACGGAAAACCATTTCTACTTCATATGATTAAGCAATTTTTTCTAAAACTCAGCCTTCAAATGAATGAAAAAATTATAACTGATTATTCAAGAAAGGTTAAGGTTTTGCAAATTCATCTTCTCAAAAAATGAATAATTACAAATTATAATTAAAGAGTCTCATTTTGCCAAGCCATCTTCATGTATATTTTAATAATCCAACATTTATATTTGTATATTAATAAAACATCTGATTTGTATATATTAGACTGTCACTATAACAATGCAATAAATGTCATAAAAATGAGATTTTTTCCTAGAGCAATAGTGATAAAAGGTTCAAACTTAGAAAAATAAGAACATTTTCTGTCCAATTTGCAAATTAATTATGATTGTGGGCATCTCCATTTGTGGACATCCTGATCTTTATTAATTTTCAAAAAAGGTTAATATTAAAGGCTAATCTTAGACCACATATTCTTAAGAAATAACCTACTTATAGATTAAACACAATGGGACTTTATGCATACATTTGTGTGTGTGTGTGTGTGTGTGTGTGTGTGTGTGTGTGTGTGTGTATTGGAAACATGTCTGAAAATACCTTGTGTTACCATAAAAATATGATTTCTTATTATTCATTAGAGATACCAGGTTGGTAATACATTACAAAAAGCTTTAAATATAGCTTCAGAATTTGTATTCTAGATCAATATTAATACAATAAATTTAAAAAGCAGACAAATTTTATTTCCAATGTGCAGAGGCTATGTTATGAACTCTTCTGATAACATAAAAACAGATGTTAAATTTGATAAAGTGGATAATTAGTCACTGTTGAATAGAATGTTATTTTGTGGAACACAACATTTTTTTAAAAATGCAAGAAACTGACAATAGCAAATACAAGTGTATCCCAGAATTACAGGCAAAAAGTTAGTGGTCACCCTGAATTTCTTTAAAAAATACAATGTGATTTGAGGTATTTTTGTAATTTTTAAAGTACAAGTAAAAATTGTATTTTGTTTTTTTTGACAAAAATAATCACTTAATAATAAAAATTATCATTCAAAAACATCACATTTTCTTTTCATCTATAAAACCACTTAATTTTACTGCTTTACAAATTCTTTTCTTTTTTTTTTCCAACAATAGATGACAGACCTTCCCAAACATTCTTCAAGTATTGAAAAAGCTCACTCCTACTCTTTGGGTATTCTCTTCAAACTCTTCTATCCAATTCATCCCCTGCTTATTCAATCATAGTGAGCTGAGAAGATTGAGGTGACTAAGTAATCATTTCCAAAATCTTGTTCCTTTTTTTACTTGAGGTAATTTTGATTTAGTTTAGAATTGGATTTTAGATCATCTTGTTGATTGGTGAATTTTGCTTATATATATATATGGATAATGTAGTTTTTAAGGCATAACATCAATTATTATCTTTATTTATGTTTGGTTTGATATTCAGGAAATATTGAATATAAACAAGAAAAATATATGTTGGACTTGATGGCTACTGCAAGTGGCCTTTAAGAATGTAAGAACAAAATTCAAGCATAATTACCAATTTGTTTATTCTCATTGAAATATAAATGTATTTATGTGTGTTGAATAATAGTTCAAAAATGCATACTACTACTACTACTACTACTGGAGTGAGCCCTTGGGGCATAATAGTTAAAGTGCTGGACCATGTCCTCAAAATAAGTGAGCTTGAACTCCAGTCATGCTATTACATTCATTTTTGAACTAATACCTTTAGGAAAGTCATGAACTTCCTTTTTCCTCGGTTTTTGGTTAAACAGTACCACTGCTGTTCTTCTACTTGAATGTCTTTAGCATTAAATAATGCACAAAGGTTGATTTGCCATTTAATAAAGAAACCAAACCAAAATACAAATTATTACTACTACTGCTTCTTCTACAATTACAACAATGCTGTTTGCATTTCACTTCATGTTAATGTTCTCCAGGAAGGCATAAATCCATATGTTCTTCTCCACCTGCTATTGCTAAATAGTTGGGCAGACTGGGTACTTTAGTCTTAGTCTAGCAACCAGTCTAGGAGAAGGAAAGCTCTGAATTAAAAATAGCTGCACTCTGCTTTGAAAAACTGAACTTGTGCCACATCCTGTTTGAAGTGGAGGATTTGAATTAATACATATCACTACTTCTACAAATACTAATCTATATATAAAGCAGCTGAAATCTTATAATTTTTTCTTTCTTTCATGGCCAAGTCATCTTCAGTGAATGGATAAATTAAAAAAAAAGAAGTTAAAAGTAAAGGGCAATATATAAAAGATATTAGATAACAGGTAAAAGATATGAGATACAAGATAAAAGGTAAAAGATTCAAAGTTAAAATTAAATGAAGATGATGATCATCATCATATCGTGCCGCCAGCACGGATATCCCTGACCATCTCTCACCGCTTCTCCCTATCATTCATCGCCTCCGGCAGGTCTTCAGAGTTACATCCTGTGTCTTCACATAGCTACTGTATGTAAGTTCGAGCTGGTCGTCCTGCTTTTGCTTGGCCATATGTGGGGGTCCATAGGAGTACATCACTTACGAGCTCGTCCTTGCTTCTCCAGCAGTGTCCTGCGTGTCTGGTTCGTCTAACTTGTATAGTTTTCGTGATGGGAGGCAAGTGGCCGTATAGTTGGTGTCTCATGGGGTGTTGTCACCAGGACTTGTTCAATATTGCTCTCAACATTCTTGTGTAGTTGCCGTCTAGCTTCTTCTCCAGCCGTTTAGTTAGCGTCCATGTAGTGCATCCATATAGCAGTATTGATACAACCGCTGCCTGGAAGAAACTGTGTTCCAAGGGTTATAATAGGTAATTAGTATTACCCAATACACAATGTGAATTGGTAATAATGTAATAGTTAATGTGTATTAAGTAGAAAGTAGTATGCAAGACGTAAGATCTTAGTGCTCTAATGTAAAAGATATGAGATTGTAGGTAAAATCTAAAAGATACCAAGTAAAAATTAAATGATAATCGGTAAGGGTTATAATAGGTATTATGTATAACACAATATATTATATGAATCTATCATATTGTAATATTTGATATGTATTTGGCAGAAAGTATTTGCAAGATGTAAGATCTAAGTGCTCTAAGGTAAAAAAGAAATAATGAGTTATAGGTAAAATGTGGCTGATGAAAACCAAATGAACTAGCGTTGGTAAATCAAACTTATAGTATTTATCCTTTCTGACTGAACTTTGCCTTCCAAATCAAACCACCTGTTCAGTGAAATTGTTAGTATTACTAGTAACAATAGTAACAACAGAAATAAGTAATAAAGATTCAAAGAATAAGTATTTGAGTTAAGAAAACTGATGAAAAGGCATGGATCCATATGTTCTCTCCCACCAGCTCTGGGTATGTTGTAGGGCTGACTGAGTTCTTTAGTCTTGGTTAGGCAACCAATCTAGGAGAAAGAAAACTATGAATTCAAACTATGTGTAAAAATATACAACTACTACTACTACTGCTACTACTACTACTACTACTACTACAGCAACAACAAATAATGATAATGATTACGAAAACAACAACAACAACAACAACAACAAAGATTGTAAGTGGTAAGATTTCAAAGAACAGTTAAAGATGAGAAAGCTGAGAAAAGTGTAGCAATTTTTGTGGATTCTTGCTCTTAGATGGTCCTCAACAGAATGCTACTAAAGAGCACCCATGGCATAATGCATAATGAGAACTGCTGATGCATACCCTAGATAACATCAAATATAATGCAGGAAGAGTTGATCATGATATAACGTGTGGATATAATGTATTCACATCAAAGTGACAAATATCATGAGAATCATTTGGCGATAATATGTAAATATTATGTAAATGCATCTAATTTATACACAACTTGATATTTACCAAATATAATTGAAGTTTTGATAATATTCTGATTAATGCAGAAAATTCAACAAAGGGTCAGTGCATAAACATTAATAGTAACAAGTATCGTGAGAAGATGATAACAGATTTGATATTATCAAATATAATGTAGTCCAATTATAATAACAGTTAATATACTACAATGATGCAGTGTAATGTGCCATTGTGTTGGGCTGCAAATCCCAGTAGTGTTATCTTGCGTGTAGCATCAGAGTGGGAAATGACGAGAAGATAGATATAATGCTTAACAAAAACAAATCATTTTATTCCAGTTAGTATATTTGCTCTCAAAGGTTTATCAGCAGAGGGTGATAAAGATTCATTTGTAAGGCTTTTGCCTAGAGACTGCTGTATTTTAAGTTATTCGTACAGAAAGGGTAAAGCGAAATCATATTTTATTTGTACATTCATAGAGATATACAGACTGGATTCTGTTATCTATCATTTAATCTACTTGGATGAATCAAAAGTTTTGCAATATTTTGCAAATATGAGACTCAGTTTGGCAACTCCAGATTTTTTTGGCAAGGTTATGAAAGAGATGAACCACATTGGACTGTGAGATACTTCTCATTGGATTCTCTTTAATAGCTTTGAGCACATCCTTAGAATCCATGGTTTTAGGCTGACCTGACTCTGTCACAGCATGAAGGGTCTTGTAACCCAAGCAAAATTTCTTGAGCCATCTGTGATCAACTTCACGTTCACTTTTTGCTCAAGAAATATCTTTGGTGGCTTCTGTGATATTATGGCTCAGTTTGAACTTGTAAACCATAAATCCCCAGACCAGGCTACATTGCACATTTACATCTGTGCCTTTAAGATCACATACAGAATGAAGCAATGTAGTATGTTTCAGTGTACCAACTAACATGATATTACTAAACACCGCAAATACCTGGCATTGCTTGAACTGCTTTTGTCATGTGCTGTTCATGCACACGCTCCAAACTTGCAAAACTTTTGATTCCTTCTTGTAAAACATGAATTCCTTCAAATAAGGAACTCTGGATTTCATGAACCTTTTTATTCAGATTGAAATGTGATATCAACCCAGCAATCTACTTATCATTAAAAATCCATTCTTTTGTTTTTACAGATTTTCTGCAACTATTATTCATTTTGGTTCTTATAGTCTCCTTACACCAATTATCTCCCTATTAACTTCCTATTATATAGTGTACAATCCAGGAAATGGAGTAGCACCCTCCCCTACACCTCAGTGTTGTAGCTATTGAAAATGGACCCTTCAGGTCACCCTTTATATAGTGTACATCATCATGTCACAAAAAATGTAAATAATATTGGGGAGTAATGTTGAGGTGGGGAATGCTTTGTGAGATGATTATGTATTTCCAAAATCTAGTACAGGGTAAAAGAGATTTTTTATGTGTAGGTCACCATACCAAATTGTTCTGGTTACATTATGGATTGATTCAGGGTTTGTTAAGGTTTATTATCACTGACCCATATCTGTCACATTGTGTCTTCTACGATGATGAAGAAAATAATCACACAAAATACAAAGTGTTCTGATAAGGTACTAACTTGCACTTGGTGTTGAAGGTTCATTTTTAGTATTCTTGGGAATGTGGAGTTACCCCATAATTGTAATTATTCCCAGGGTTACTCTAACTTGGAAAGGTAGCACATGTTTGGGTTACATCTGTGAATCAGATCAGTTTGAGATAATTTTGAATTGCCTTATTTGATGGTTTATAAGACACACCCCAATTTCATCTGGGAAAAACCATAAAAAGCAAAGTACTAATATTTAATGTGATGAAATTTATATGATGAATATTATCAATGATAACACCTTTAATATCCATAATAACTTTTTAAATAATGACAATTGGTATATGAAAGTTTCTCTAAAGTTTAAGCTAAAAAGAGTTGCCAGGTAGCTAATTTCGGCTGACTATTGTGAATTTTAAACCTACATATGGCATATAAGACACAGAAGAATTTTAAAAGATATTTTTACCGACAAAATGTGCACCTTATTTGCTGTCAAATATGGTACATTAATATACTTGATCTTCAAACATTGCCATTGTAATTAAGTATGAACTGCTGACTTATTTTAAAAAGACTGAACAACATTTAATTGTTGCAAATTACAAGTATTAGATAGGAATACTTGAAACTATATAACTGTGTACAAATTATTACAATTAGATAGGAATGGTTGATTGAAGATATATAGTTATTTGGAAATGTTCACCATTCAATAGGAATTGTTACCTGAAACATATAAGTTCTTGCTTCAAAACAAATACAAAAAAAATTAATTTGGCCATGAATAACCCAACAAAGGTTGACACATCATAAAACCAACCAACCAACCAACCAACAAATATATCATGGAAATTGATAGATAATAAGCAATTATCAAATCAATCCAATTTCTAATTAATTCTAAGCAAGAAATCATTATCAAACTTTACTTCTGGTAATAGATGTTCAAACAGAAGAAAATCCTAAATAATTTTCTTCGAAACTTGTCAACTGAACTATTTTAAACAGCCTTTGAAAATAACTGCATCCTCAGATCCCTGACTCTAGTTTGCTATCAGTTCTTTCAAATTAACTCTTTTTACAACACAACTTATTTTTTTTTTATTATTATTTTATCATCATCATCATCATCATCATCATCATCATCATCATCATCATCATCATCATCATCATCAAATTAGTATAAACATCAATTTATATAAGGTAACTTTTTCTATTGTTATTAACTGTAAAGTTCAGTTTTGATATCTTTCAACTTCACATTTCAGTTCCTTTGACATGCCCACTTTACCAATCTAAAATTCCTTGCATTTTGTAAACAATAATTTCTGAAAACTATCTTTTCAAGTGAGAGCAAATGACCTAAAAATAGTATTTCTAAAAGCCATAATACCCATCTGTTTAACAGGAATATAATAAAGTATTTTAATTAGTCAATCAAATGAGAGTCCATGTGTATCTTAAAGCATCAAAATCTGCATCTCAGGGTCATCCACTTTAATTATTCCATTTTTTCTTTTGCTCATGTTTTCTTTTCTTCTTTCTCCCATGTTTTCTTTCTTACTTTCTTTTCCCTTGTATTTTCTCCCTTCTTTCTTTTTTCTTTCATTCTTTCTCGTTGTCTTTGTTTCTTTTTTCTTTCTTTCTTTCTTTCTTCCATGCTTTCTTTCTTTCTTCCATGCTTTCTTTCTTTCTTTTTTCTTATTTTGTTTATTTGTTTATTTGTTTCTTTTTCCCTTGTTTTTTCTCTCTTCTTTCTCTCTTTTTTCTTTTTTCTTTCATTCTTTCTTGTTTTGTTTGTTTGCTTCTTTCTTTCTTTCTTTCTTTCTCCCATATTTTCTTTCTTTCTTTCTTTCAGTCTTTCTTTCTTTCTTATTGTATTTGTTTGTTTGTTTCTTTCTTCCATATTGATTTAAGGAAAAAATTCACTACTCTTAAAAGTTTCAACCAATTTGGTGCAAGTAGTTGTTTCATCTTTCATTTCATAAATTCAGCCATCAACTGATCTGTTGTATTGTAGTAATCAAATTAAAATTCCAGCTATGCTATTACATTCACTTTTGGACTAATACCCTTCATAAAGGTATGAACCTCCTTATCCTCTCCACCAGATTTGGGTTAAATAGCACCACTTCTGTCCTTCTATAAGGATTAATTTAGCATTAAATAACTCACACAGGTTGATATATATATATATAAATTTTGTTTGTCCAATTAGAAAAAAAGAAATGTTTTAAAATAAATAGGTCAGCAAATGAATTTCAGTGTGGTATTTTAGGGTTTTTATTATTATTATTATTATTATTATTATTATTATTATTATTATTATTTTACTTTTTGAGAGTTTTTCACATCAGTGTTAGCTGATCATCATTCTCTAAAGTTTGAGAGACACTGAGTCTCCTCAAGTCTTCAGGACTCTTCTCAGTATTCTAGTCGATCTCAATAGTGTAGTAGTTTGAATGGTCTCCACTTGTCCTGTTATTTCCAAGTCCTCTAGTCCCTTTAATAATCCTTTGGTGACTGTACCAAGAGCACCAGTTATAACTGGTATGAACGTCACTTTCATGTTCCATGTTTTTTTCCATTCCCTAGCAAGGTCGAAGTACATATCCTCCTTTTCACTTTCTTTCAATTTTTCTCTGTTGTCAGCTGGGACAGCAAAGTCCACAATTTTGCAAGTTCTCTTTTTTTTGTTAATTATTATAAGATCCAGTCATCTGGCCGAGATTAGGTGATCTGTCTGTGTGTTAAAATCCCATAGGAGTTTATGTGTCTCATTCTCCAGGACAGCTGCTGGGTTGTGCATATACCATTTGTTCATAAGGTTAAATTTAAATTTCTTGCACAATTCCCAGTGGATCACTTTACCCACCCAGTCATGACTAGTCTTATACTCTTTCTGTGCTCGAGTGTGTGAATGGTATTGTTGAGTCATAGCTGGTCTTTTAATGCGAATATATTATAAGCTGTGGAGTAAAGTTTCTAAAAAAAGTATACATATATTCCCTTCACACACATGAATGTTATTGAAAGATTAAGATTAGAGTAGAGTCATTGGAAGTATTTAGATGGTTCCATGAAATAACTTTGGATTAAATATCTAGAAAACAGAAAATATATTTGAGATAATCTAGCATATGTAATAATGACATAACTAGTTTAGTATCATCAGAGATAGTCTTTATAAGTGTTCATTAAATAATCTTTTATGTAAATAAATGTTTTCATACATCCTAAAATATATAATAATACAATGAACTATATCATGGTCTCATAAATACTTTTAAGATGTGTACATGAAATTACTTGGGTGAGTTAAAAGTTTTACAATATTTTGGTATGTGTTATTTTTTGGCACATGTATCCTGTGACTTAAGTGGTTCAAGTCATAGAAAGTACTAGCTGTTGTTGATGTTATCATGGTAGTTGGGGCTCTGATAATGCTTTAATATGTTATAACCAGAAAACCCCTTTTTTTGCGGGGGAGGGGATCTTACCTTGCTGCAGGGTATACAATAATTGTATTCTAAGGATGTGCCCATGATGTAATAGTTATTGTCGTAGGAAGTGGACACGGCGATACGAATTCAAATCCTGGATGAGACTGATAGCATTTCACATAACACTAATACTCTTGGGAAAGGTATGAATCCAATTATTCTCCTTCCAGCTATGGGTAAATAGTAGGGCAGGCTGGGTTCTTCAGCCTTGGTGAGGCAATTAGTCTAGAAGAAGGAATACTCTGAATTCAAACCTGTTAAACTCCGCTTAAAAAATTGACCTTGTGTCATATCCTGCCAGAGTAGAGGGGTTGGTAAATATGATAATTGTATTCTACACACTGTTGATAAGGCAGCAAACATGGTGTGCCCTTTCATTTCTCTTTCAGACGGATAACGCTTTTGGTATGTTAGAAAGAGAAATGCAAATATCAAAATTTGGTTCATACCATATAACATTATTTTTGGTCTTTTTCCATTCAAGACCTGCTGAATGTGTCTCCCAAAATACTTGATGCACTTTGTTTACTCATTAACAATAATCTAAAATGCATACAATAAACTTTGGAGTAATAAATGAAAATATCCTAATAACAGCAATAGTTGTGATGATGATCCAGATTATCTGAAGGAAGAAATAAAAAGAAGTTTAACATAAAAAAATAACAAAATATTAAATGCTATATCCAATAATAAGACAGCTACCTTTATCATTCCTTTTTTGCTGTGGGCCTAAAAATATAAAATATTAACCAGTTTTCTCATTGATCTGAATTTGATTGGAGTGACAATAGTTTTTCCCTCAAATCCTTATCAAGTATTTGGAAAACTTATTATCTGCAACAGAGCCATTGCTTTTGTTTTCTTTTTCCATTTCCAGTGAAAATAACATGGTGCTTTTTTCTCATTCTATTGAGCAGAGTTTTGATGTCAAGCTGTGTACTGGAAAAACATGTCAACAGCCATGGCCACTACTTTCAGCAGCCGGAAAAATGATCATCTACAGAAGACAATATATTTGCATTCCAAGAGTGTCCTCAAAACCTTCCAGAATTGTTCACTGAAAACCCAAACAGTTCAGGAAGGTGGTTGACAGTACTTCACAGCTTTTACATACTGGTAAACAAAATATTTACCTTTCTTAAGTTGTTATCAGAACCTCTGCTGGTGCCAACAAAAACATTAAATCATGCCAAAAGTTCATTCAAATCGGTCATACATTTACCAGTGCCAGGAATAGCACCTTTCACATTCTCAGGTTTAAAAGAGCTATTATCATTAGCACCATGAAAGGGACATTGATGAAAAGAGGTGAGAATTCATCTAGCACCTAAATTAAATTTTTACAAGTGTTTACAAATGAGTTTTGTTTGAACCAGATTTAACTTTGAGATCTTTGAAGAGAGAAACAGGTTACTTTTTACTTACAGTAGCTGAAATACTCATATACATGTGGTTAGAAATCAAGACATGGATTGCAGCTGGTTATCATCCTCATCATCAAAGCAAGCCATTTGTAGGGATTCCTTTGATCTTCTCTTATCTCTTATCACAATGAGTCATTGTTCTTGGTAAGTCTTCTAGATGATATCCAGTGCCTTCCCCAGGATGATGATTGTAAGTCTTTGCTGGTCAGTCAACACTGGTGTGTCCATGGGTAGGAGTCCATAGAAGAACATCATTTATGAGTTTATCCTTACTTCACCAGCAATGCTTCATGTCTTTCTCATCTTACTTGAGTGGTGTGTAAGATTGGAAGTAAATGGCCATAGAGCTGGTGTTTTGTTGGGTGCTACTCCCAGGATTAGTTCAAAACAGTAAGCAGTATTAACACTGTTGGTGAACAGGTACATAATGTTTCTGTCAGAATTGAAATTTGGATTACTACAGAATATACAGTATGGCCCATAAATAAGTACACCCAAACAACCTTTTGAATAAAAAGTCAAATTTTCTTCTCCACCCAAGATACCTGGATTTTATTATTTTTGGTGGAACATTACTCTTGTAACCAAACAAAAGGTTACTGAATGAGAAATAACCAAATGGAGGTTTGAAATGATAGAGAAATCTTTATAACAGTAATAAAATACAATACTTGCCTTGCCCAGTCAGCTGGGGCTGTAGAATACACTGACTGCACCTCTGCAGAGGGGTAAGACCCCCCCTAACGAGTGTCCTGGATATGACACCAAACAATCTGATGGTGAGGTTCCAGCAGTGCTGGAACTTTGGGGAATGCGGAGTACCCCTTCATTGCCATCGCTCCCAGGTCCACTCTGGCCCGGAGTGGTAGCACCTGATAGGGCCCTATCTATGGGTTAAATTGAACTAACAGCGTACTTATGCTAAAATGAATTGAGTAAACTGAATAGCTTGAAATATAAACGTTTTTGATGCTTAAACCGTACTTACACTTAAACTGCATGCTTATGCTTAACTGAATAATTTCAAATAGAACTGTTTTTCGACATTAAAACTGTATTTACACTTAACTGAATTATTACATATAACTGCTTGAATAGTTTGAAATGGAAATGTTTTTGACAATTAAACTGTGCACTTATGCTAAACTTAACTGTTTTCAATAGAACAGATTATTTACATAAAAATGGATTTGGCGTTAAATAACCTATAAAGGTTGATATGCCATAAAACCAAACAAACCAAACCAAACCAATACTTACCAGTGGCGTGAAGAAGGTAACGTCTGCTTGTGGTGACTACTTAGCATATTTTTCCCTACTTACAATAGTGTCTAACCTATTTATGAGGAATTGAACATACTCATTAATCTTTATAAGTAGAGTATATAACAATTATATATATGAATACATATCCATCCAAAGACAAGTACATCCCTTATAGAGAGATGTTCCAGTTTTATATTTGGTAACAGATTTTTAATGCAGTTCATTTTGGTAATAAATGATATCTAATGTTTTCCAATTTGATTAATGAGGTTCCACTAAAAATAATGAAGTCCTGATATCTTTTAGTTGAAAATTGACTTTTTATTTAAGAAATTGTTAGGGGTGTATTCATTCATGAACAATACTCTATAGGCCACAGTTATCCATAACTTGATTCTGAAAGAAACAATATCATTTATGGGCTATATATATATATAGTCCATAAATGATAAAACATATATGTATATATGAAAAGTCTCTAAATTATTGTGAAAAAATCAATGTTTATAGACAACCTAATGACATCTTCAAACAGTGTATTTTTGACCATTTTTTAAGTATCGTTGATCACTAAGATAATTTGTATAGTTCTGCTACAAAATGTGATTTTCTGAAGTTTTACATCTATAGTTATACTTTAGTGCTTTAAGTGGAGGTGAAACAAACGACATGTATTAATAAGAAATAAAAGATTGATAGAGAGTGAGCCAAGCGGTCTGAGACTAAGTCTAATGTAATGTTGGATGGGTTTCAATCCCGGCTTCGAGCGTCCTACGTGTCTAACCACACTGAAGAGTTCTGATAGAATGAAACAGTCTGTCTGTGAATGACAATATATATATATATATATATATATATATATATATATATATATATATATGAATTTATATATATAGATAAATAGATAGATAGATTGATAGATAGAGAGCGAGAGAGCTAGGAAAATGATGAAGATTAGATATAGGTATATATATATATGTAAAAGTAGGCTCATTGGTCTAGTGGGTAGAGTGTTCGCCAATGGTCCAGGAGACCTGGGTTCAATCCCAGGTCATGTCATTCCAAAGACTTTAAAAATGGTACTTGATACTTCCTTGCTTAACTCTCAGCAATATAAGGTACATATCAAGGGTAAAGTGGAGCAATCCAGGGAAAGGAGTAGCGCACTCCCCTAGACCTTGGTGTTGTAGCTATTTAAAAAGGAGCCTTCTGGTCACCAACTTTACTTACTTATATATATACATGTGTATGTATATATTCAAGTGTGTATATATATATATATATATATATATATATATATATATATATATATATATATATATATATGTATAAATTTACAGATAGATAGATAGATAGATAGATAGTGAGATTAGATATTGGTATAGAAAAACCAGTAGCAAACTAACAAGTAACTGATTACCTTCACAAAAAGGATTATTGGGGTCTTAACCCATCTCACCCTACTTTTGCCCAGATGATTCAAATCAGAAGAGGTAGAAGGTTACATGTTAAGGGTTACATGTGGACTATTCAGAGGAAAGCAAACTCCTTCTAGAGCATGTACAACCTCTCCTGGCGTATTCTCTTCATCAAATGCCTGATCACTATAACCAGCACCTCAAAAATCTCCCGGGAAGAAGTGGAGTGGCATTACATGACCCTCAATCTGTGCATTCCCATGAACCAACAATGAAATCTGGCTCTTTCCTCACTTTTGATGGAAAGGCCTAGCCGATTTCAAGAAGTTGTCTATGTCTGATTCACTGTAGTTGGCAGCTAGTTCCACAAGTATGGTGTACTTTTCCATTCTCTTATTTAGATTGTTGATATGTTAGAAAGAGAAACGAAAATTTTCAAATATGGTGCATGTCATGTAATATCATTTTAGGCCATTATTCAATTAAGGCCTGCTGAATGTGTGTTCTCAAATAGCTAGTACATCTAGTTTAGTCATTGAATATAATATTAGATTGGTGCACTTCACCCAGTCAGTGGGGCTTAGAATACACGGACTATACTTCTGGTGTTGCATAGTGACTTTTGATAGGCCTGTCAGAGATTTCTAAACAGAATGTTCCAGCTGTGTCAAACAGGGGAAGGAGATCATGGGATTGAGAGCCAGAAGGATAACCAGAAGGAACATGTAGGTGTTATGAAATTATGTATACACAGGAACCCACAGACAGAACAGTCAGTTGGTCGGTCTGAAGGGCAGTCAAGTCAGTCAGGTTTGGAAAGAAGCCAGTGAGTGCCTAGAGGTTGGGGGCAGGTATAACCCAGCTGAGGATCTCCCATCAAAGAAGCAAAGATGTAAAGACCTGAATATAGACTCACAACGTGGTTAAGAAAAGTGTCAATTTAGCAGTCCTCCATCAGCCTTAGTCAGAGTCCTGGTTTGAGTGCTTCATCTCTGTCTCTCTATCTCTCCCTCGCTCATGCTTACAGCTGATTTCAACCCTTTTGCATAATAAAGAAGAGAGAGTTACATTTTCATAAACTAGTGTTTTGGTCCTTCATTCCTTCATTGGTACACAATACCTGTAGAGGGGTAAGAATCTCTCCCCCTCACAAAAAGATGTATATGAGTATGATGCTAAACTGCATCTGATGGCAAGGCACAGATCTGAAAATTCGGATGTGTAGAATAACCCTTCATTGCCATTACTCCCAGGTCCACTCTGACCTAGAGTGGTTGTACTTGTAAGGGTCCCACTTATGGGTCAAATAGATCTGTTTTAAAATTATTTGTATTTGATAGGAAGGTGTGTAAAAAAAATTTCTTAAGAAACAACTGCAAAAAAATGTGAATATGAACATATAATGAATGTAATTTCCTAGCCTCTTGGAATAAAATAACCATAGATGGGTCAATATGCTGTTAAAATCAACCAATCGTTAAATTAGAGTATATGAAAAGTGAGGATATATCATATTTAAATCAATAAACTCATTCTGTATGTCCTAGTGAAACATCTTAAAAAAGGTTGACGTTATACCAAGAATTTGGAATAATAAAACTTATTTGAACTTAAAATGCTTACCTGATTATTTTGGAATAATGTACTGAAGTCCCCCCCCCATAAGTGTCCTGGATATGACACTAAACAATCTGATGGTATGGTTCCAGTGATGCTGAAGCTTTGGGGAATATGGAGCACACCTTCATTGCCATTGCTCCCGGGTCCACTCTGGTCCGGAATGGTAGCACCTGATAGGGCCCTATCTATGGGTTAAATAGAACTAACTGCTTACTTATGCTAAACTAAATTGTTCGAATTAGAACTGTTTGACTAAACTGAATAGCTTGAAATAAAAATGTTTTTGACAATTAAACTACATATTTACATTTAAACTGTGTGCTAATGCTAAACTGAATTGTTTGAAATGGAACTGTTTTTGACATTGAAACTGTACTTATACTAAACTGAATTGTTTAATATAAAATTGTTTTGACATTTAACTGTGTGTAAAAAAAATCTGTATTTATACTAAACTAAATTAGCTGAATTAGAACTGTTTGAATGAACTGAATAGCTTGAAATAGAAATGTTTTTGATAATTAAACTGTGTACTCATGCTAGACTGAATTGTTTGAAATAGAACTGACTATTTGCATGAAAATGGATTCGGCGTTAAATAACCTACAAAGGTTGATATGCCATGAAAATCAACCAACCAACCAACCAACCTATCCTTTTATAAATCTACTTAAGCATTTAATTAGATTTTGCTATAAGATTATCTAGCATTTATGTTACTTTGCCATTTTCCTGCTTACCTGGCTAAAGTTCTATGATCTGAAAGAAATAACTTCTCATTTATTTCCTCTGAGTCTATACCAAATACAGGAAATGCAATTACATCATTAGATAGAGAAAGTTCATATCTACAAAGTTATTTATCGCTGCCTCCCACCAGGCAGGATTTGACCCAAGGTCTTTTTGATAGAGGGGGTTTTAGAGAAGAGGAGGTTGGGCACAATACTTGGCTTGTGCCCTGCTGAACTAAGTTGGTCATAAGCTCACTTAGTGCAATGTGAACCACATGACCCTCTGGAACTTGAACTTACTAAGTGCAATGCGAGTCCGGCACATATGCCTGCTCATAGCTTGAACAAACCTGAAGGTCTAATGCTATGCAGTGCTTGTCAATGATTCTTCACCCACCCAAAGGTGGCCCAGCCAAAGCTGAGTGCCATTCGGCCTTGAATCTATCACCACTGACACTCCATGTGGAATGAATGCCAGATGGCTCAGCTAAAAAGCTGGAAGAGTATCTACAAAACTCAACTGTTCTTGTAAACTGAGTTACATTTCTACTTTTTGCAGAGGATGCGGTTACTCCAGGGCCATGTCTTCCCAATTATTATGACCTCAAGGGCAAGGATATAGATCTACATTTTTTTTAATTACGTGGATGTATTTTTCTAATCTTCTTGCGAAGATGTGGCCCTGGAGATGACCGTGTCCTCTGCAGAGAGTATGGATGTAACTTGCAAGACACATTCAGGTCAATTAGCCATGCTATTACTATGACTAGTTAATTTGGTATCACTTGGTGTGATATGGACTGTGGCTCAGTTGTAGAGTTTCGGCTCTACAATCTATGGTCGCTGGTTCAATCTCCAGGGGTAGAGATCATGGTATACACTACTGATGAGGCATAATAAGGTTGAAACAGCTGTCCAGTGTTTCCTTATGTCATTTGTAGGTGTTTGCTGAATTTTCTGGTCATGGTAATTCAATTCACAATATAATTCCTCAACTTAAAAAAAAAATGTAGAACAGCTGTTCTTTACTGGCATTTTTGCCAGTATGTCTAAAAATCTTCATCTGCAGAAGTAACTATCTTTTTTACAGTATCAATGTTGTTATATTCAGGAAAAATTTGTCTATATAATGCATTTTTCATTAACTGGATTCACATGTATTAGCTGAGTAAGGTGCTCTTCTCTTCATGGGTTAACATCTGTGTTGAATACAACTTATCTTTCACATTACTATTTCTGGAATACATTACCCACCAACTACCAGCTTTAATCAGCAATTTGGTCTTCATAAGTATTCTGCAAGAATTGATGAATGACAGTGAGTATAATCTTGTGACAAACCTCTGCTTTCATGTTAGACACCATTTTATCCAACTGCTTCTTGGTTACTATTTGTAAGAAGACAAAAAATCAGGATTTGTTGCTGGGGTGGTTTTAACTCTCCCACCCCTGACATGAGACAACATAATAAAATAGTAAGTATTATTTTTGGAACATCCCTATAACTAATCTTAGTCTGGTTTATGATTAAATTGTACAAAAAGTTCTTGTTTTTGTCTAGACACAAAATTTAAGTTGCTTTTCTCTGGATCAGTATTTAGATGGGTGACAGCTAAGTAAATAATACAATAATTCTGCCCAAGGTTATTATGGATTCATATTATAAGTATTTATTTCACCTTACAGAAATTTATTTTTCAGCATAATCTCCTTCATTGTCAATGCTTCAACATAAATCACATGGATTGAATATTATACATTTAAATTTTCTTTACAATAATTCATCTAATCATTGTGTCTGGCTATAGATCAACCCCTGTCTGTATTCAGAAAATAATAACCAACTTTAGAATAAACTTTTTATTTCTCAGTTAATGAATAGTGTTTTATTCAGTCAAACTACAATCCCTGAACATCTATGCAATTCTGCCATCAATTAACAAGATTATTTATGCTTGTATGATAAACCTCTAAAAGTTTTGATGCCAAGAAATCTTTAAATGTAGTTTTTACTTCTTGATATATCCTGAGGTGGCAATAATATAAGAGATAGTATTCCGTGAAAGGAAATAAAGGAAATAATAGGTACTATAGGTCTGAATAAATAAAGAAGAAGTTTATTGTAATATTTACAGAGAGAGAGTGTGTAGTTCTTCACGTGTTCTGTCCAGGGTGTCTCTCCGTGTTTCTCTATCCGGTGACCGGTGACATGGTCCCTTATTTAAACTGTTCCGGTGGTGATTACATATCTCACCATAACACTTCTCCTTTGGAGCAAAATGATTTTTAACATGAAAAAGTGTCCAGAAACTTGAAAAAATGCTTGTCAGTTGGTGAAAGTCTCAAGTCAGTGATGTCCTGGCAACATGTGGCAAAGCATTTCCATAAAGTAAAATTATGACCAAGCTTGAACTCATAAAAAAAAAAGTAAACATATCACTTCTTTCTTCATGTTTATGATCAGGGCCATATAACCTTCAAAATCAAATTATGAAAGAAGAGATGAAAAATTAAAAAAGAAAGTGCTTCAATCACGAGGAATATGAATTTTTATTCAACTACTTTTAAAATGAAATTTAAACATTTTACATTAGAATCAGACAATATTTTCTGAACAACCAAATATAAATCCAGTCAAGCTGATAGAACATAGTTCCCTGATAAAGAGTCATGATAATTTTTTGGAAACTGTTTTTTTTTTCCTCATCAATAGATACCACTCTTATAGATGATGTTGGTTGATAATTATTTATATTCCTGTCGCAGATGTGACTTGGTGTTCTTTCAAAGAAGAAGACACCCCAATGAGTCCCAAAAAGAAAAAAGATTTAGACTCACGCTTTTAAACTATAAGTTTTAGAATAAGTTAAACTGTGCCTTTTTACCTTAACCAGAGTTTTGGTGTTAATCTTAGATACTTACTTGAGCTGTAAATTTTTTTCTACCCAATTCAATGGTTTTTCATGTTTTTTTTTTTTTCACTTTCTTTTTAAAATTGGTCAGTTGAAGAAGGATTTAATAAAAAGTTGTTACAAACAAATACATCAACAACAAAGAACATTCTGTTATAATAATATTAATTGGCCACAAGAAATAGTGTCTTCATATTTGTCCAGCTTCAAATTGAATAGAATTTAACTTATACGTGTTAATTTTACTTATACATGTATATATATATGTGTGTGTGTGTGTGTGTGCGTGTGTGTGTGTGTGTGTGTGTATGTGTGTGTGTGTGATGAGTTCCATCTCAGATGTGAGTATGTTCATTATTTAATATCATTTTATAAAAGAATAATGAAACATACAGTGAATGAATGTAGCTTTTTAAGCAAGTGAGAGAATTCAAGTGTCTCACAAATTAGGCACTCATATTTAGTTTTATGGGAAACCACTGTTCCACAATTTCTATTTATTTTAGTATGGCTTTTGAGCTCTCCTGCTGACTTGCATTCTTTTTTATAGGTGTGACAGATTTTATTCATCTGTGGCCTTCTTTCTTGATTATGTGAATGGCTTCTAATTTCAACTCTTCTTTGGTTGATTCTCCCACAGACATTACCAATTTTCAGCAGTCACTTACCTATAGATAAAGGTCTAATTTAAGGTCTTCTCAGGCATTTCTTTAAAGGCTTTTATTTTCAATCTGGGATTGCTCAAATGGAACTTTTCCCAGTTAAACCAGCTCCCTCCAATGGTCATGATCACTTGACTAAAGTTGATAGTGTTATATACTCTACCTATGAACATTAATGGGTATATCCCATTCCTTATAAAAATGTTGGACATATTTGTGAGGGGTTGAAAATATACTATGTAGTTACCAGTAGCAGCGGTGACCTTCTTCATACTGCTGGCAAGTATTGTAATTTGTTAATTGGAATTTCATTTTCAACCTCCATTTTGGTTATTTCTCATTCAGTAATCTTTTTGTTAGGTTACAATCGATAGTCATCAGCTGCTCCAAGTGAGAACCTCAAAAAGTTCTTTTATCTCCTTTTTGGCTTCGAGGAAGGAGGTTGCTTTCAATTTACTAGGAAGAGGTTACTTTCAATTTACTGCAAGGAGGTTGCTTTCATTTTAATGGGAGGAAATTGCTTTTATTTTACTAGGTGGATGTTGCTTTCCTGAGAGGAGGTTGCTTTCAATTTATTAGGAGGAGTTTGCCTTCAATTCACAAGGAGGAGGTTGCTTTCATTTTACGAGGAGAAGGTTGCTTTCAATTTAGTGGGAAGGTTGCTTTCAATTCACTGGGAGGAGGTTTCTTTCAATTTACTGCAAGGAGGTTGCTTTCATTTTACTGGGAAGAAATTGCTTTTATTTTACTAGGAGAAGGTTGCTTTCATTTTACTAGGTGGAGGTTGCTTTCAATTTCCTGGGAGGGGGTTGCTTTCAATTTACTAGGAGGAGGTTGCTTTTGTTGCGGGGCCTATAAGTATGTCGACCCCGCAAATGAATTTATGTGAATGAGAACAGCCAAAGCAATATGAAGGAACAAAGGTGAGATAATGATAATTACAAATGACAATTTATTTCGTCGTATTTACAAGCGTGAATGTAAATGTCCGTGGCGGTTGTATGTGTTCGCAGTTGGGCGTTCGACGAGGGTCGCTGGCGTAGGTCGAGTCGTTGAGTACAGCTAGATGTTGGATGCTGGTAAGCTGAGGTCGGTCGAGTCGTTGAGTTCAGCTAGATGGTCGGTGCTGGTCGTTGGGTACAGCTAGATGGTCGATCGAGGTTGGTAGATCGATATCCCTGGTTGTGACGGTATGTTGTGGTTAACCAAGGGTGCGTCGATCGGGTTGTTGACTCGTACGACGGGTCGTACGTGAGTCAGGTGTTGCAGTGGTAGAACCGTCCGTAACAGTGAGTCGTTACGTGGACTGCGTTGTACCTTGCAAGAGCGTCGGGGTCGAGGAAAGGCTAGGGCCTTGCTGGGCCCCCTAGCCGTGCGGACGTATCGGACGGGAACGAAAGCTTTGCCGCGTCAAAGCCGTGCGAACGAGCGGACGAGAGCGAAGGCTTTGTCGGGTCAAAGCCGTGCGGACGAGCGGACTAGTGCGAAGGCTTTGTCGGGTCAAAGCCGTGCGGGCGAGCGGACGGGAATGAAGGCTTTGTCGGGGCAAAGCCGTGCGGACGAGAACGAAGGCTTTGTCGGGGCAAAGCCGTGCGGACGAGCGGACAGCAGCGAAGGCTTTGTCGGGTCAAAGCCGAGCTGTCGAGCGGACAGGCCAGAAGGCCGAGGCTAAGATGGGCGTTATCTTAGCGCTGCGCAGATAGCGAAGGAGTAGCTAAAGGCTGGACCGTGCCATTAGCGCTGCGCAGCTTATCGGACTATCGGAACCGACTGAGAGTTAAGACCGGTTGGTCTTAGAATCCGTCTTCGTGTTTGCCGCCTGGCCGTCTACTTCGACTGATCATTACTGACCAGTCAGAGATGCTCTGACCCGCAGACAGAGACCTCTTATGGTCCTAAAAAGGACCTTTGTGCATACCTATGTAGGTGGGAAAAAAAAAGGGGATCTACCACGAGAAGTGGGATCAACGTCGGAAGTTAAGGTGAATGCGACCGCACAGAATGCAGGATTCCTCCTTAATGAGCTTCGCTAGGAGCGTGCTGTATTTATCCTACGTCCCACCAACGTACGAATATGGCACAAGGCCGTTTTTAAGGTGGGTCCTGTCGCAGGGCCGTAGCCCAACGCGATAGGCAGTTCCAAAAATGCCTCGGACCCCGTCGGCATTCCCCTTTTCGGGGCGCCTCAGGCGCCGGGCGATAAACCCAACCCCTCCGAAGAGGGTTAAAGCCTGGGGGGAAGGCCCCCTGAGGCCAGAGGTGATGTATCCAGTGGTGGAACACACCCGACCGAACCGTGCAGCACGCAACCACAGCCGGTCGAGAGCGCCCCACCACAGGACACAAGAGAACGCTCGCTAGGAGCGTGCCATATATTTGTCGCTGCCTCCCACCAGACACGACTTGACACAAGGTCAAAAGCCCGAAGGCCGATTAAAGTGGGGATAAAGGGGAGGGGAAGGTCGGGAAGGAGCCGAGACTCGAACCCTGCTTGTCAGTGCTGCTCATCGGCTCACTTAGTGCAATGTGAGCCTGATGAGGCAAGCAGTTTCACGAACCCAAATGTGAGTCCGGGCACGTATGCCAGTTTACGGCTTAAACTAGACGCTTGGTCTAGTGCCGTACAAGGGGGACAAAAGTGCAGCTCGCCCACCCGAAGGTTGCCCAGCCGAAGCTGGGGGCCTATTCGGCCCCGAGTCTGCTCTTGGTTTCGAGCACCCATCCGGCACGAATGCCAGACGGCCCAGCTAAAAAGCCGGGGGCGTACCAACGAGGGTTGAAAAGGGCTTGCTGATATTACGAAGGTGCTGTGACACACAGCTCCAGCCGCGTGGATATAAAATTCTTTGATAAAAAATGAGTGTAGCCGTAAAGTATTTTTCTAACCTGCTATAGGCTGGCGACGACTATTAGTTCAAGTCTTATCAGGTAATTTTTGGCCGAAGTGTTTTGTGAATGTTATTAATTTTAATTCTCCCTTTTCTTTTTGGTACTATTTACCAACCCCTCCGCTCGGGCAGGATATGACACAAGGTCAATTTTTAAGCGGAGTTTAACAGGTTTTGAATTCAGAGTTTTCCTTCTCCTAGACTAGTTGCCTAACCAAGGCTGAAGAACCTAGTCCGTCCTACTATTTACCCATAGCTGGAGGGAGAATAAGGGGGTTCATACCTTTCCCAAGGGTATTTGCCCGAAAGCGAACGTAATAGCGCGACTGGAGTACGAACTCGCGTACTACGATTCCGCAGTTCATCGCTTTAACCATTACACCACGTGGACACCCCTTTTCTTTTTGGTGATAACTAGATGTCAAGGTCGTTAGCAAGAAAAAAGGGCTTAGTCAGTTCCGGTCGTACTCGGATATAATCGTCCTAACTCGGGCGTGTAATTTGATATATTTTAGGTTTATCGGCAGGTCGCGGCAAGGGTTTGTCGGCCGGTCGCGGCACTTTCATTTTATGGGGAGAAGGTTGCTTTCAATTTAGTGGGAGGAGGTTTCTTTCAATTTACTGCAAGGAGGTTGCTTTCATTTTACTGGGAAGAAATTGCTTTTATTTTACTAGGTGGAGGTTACTTTCAATTTCCTGGAAGGAGGTTGCTTTCAATTTACTAGGAGGAGTTTGCCTTCAATTCACTAGGAGGAGGTTGCTTTCATTTTACGAGGAGAAGGTGGCTTTCAATTTAGTGGGGAGGTTGCTTTCAATTCACTGGGAGGAGGTTTCTTTCAATTTACTGTGAGGAAGTTGCTTTCATTTTATTGGGAGGAGGTTGCCTTCAGTTCACTAGGAAGAGGTTGCTTTCAATTACTATTTTTCCATAAAACAAGTTGTCTGGAAAGTCTTCTATCATCCATTAAAACTAGCTATCCATTTCTTCTCAGTATATGCTTCATAACAGTGAACTTAATACAGTTGCATTGACAACGTTCAAACATTTCAATGTCACTCATATGCATTTTCTAATTAGTCTGTATCACTAACATTGTTGAAGGCACTCTTGCTGTTTTGAATGATGATGATAGAGTAAGAATGTTATCACACAGTCATGATATTCCTTTATTTTGGTACTTTGGGATATTCTATGCTACTTTTAAAGGCATTGTTTTAACTTTTAAAAAGCTTCACTACCTTTTTTAGTTCTGTATGAGATTTCACTGTCAAGGGTACAAATTGTTTTGATTGTAACTTCTAAATGTACAAATCTGTCACTTACAGCTAAAAACTTTCCATAAACTTATATATTTGGTTTACAATAATACTTACTAGGTGAAAGCTGAAACATTGCCACTGTTTTTTTTTATACTTATCCCCAGAGAAAAGCCGTTTTTGATATATATATATATATATATATATATATATATATATATATATATATATATATATATATATATATATATAAAGTTTTTGTATATATTCATATACATATATATATATATATATATATATATATATATATAAAGAAAGAGAAGGAAAGACAGAAAGAGAGAGAGATAGAGAAGGAAAGAGAAAGCGATAAATTTATTAATAATTGAGATTATAATAAATTGAATAGTCATGGCACCAAAATGTAAGAATATTGATGCAGACAATTCTATAATAATATACAAAACAGAAATAATGAATTCTTTTAATAGGTTGCTGATTTCCTGGTGCATGTGTTTCATTAATATTCATGGATTTTGCAATCCAAAGGAAGTCTTTTAAACACAGCTACCATAGATAATGTGACTTGACTGAGTATATATATATATATATATATATATATATATATATGAAATGCAGTGTTTTTAAAAGGAATGAATATATACATCTCTTCTCTTTTCAGCAATGGCTGAGATAGTAGGGCAGACAGTGCTCTCTAACTTTGATAGGACAACCAGTCTAGGAGAAAGAAAAACTATGAATTTCAAACTTAAGGATTGTTGTTTGGGAGAATCTATGGCATATTGGTGCACCATTCTTCTGTTATCTATTCATCCCAAAAGTGTGGCTGGTTCTTCTTTCTCAAAACTTCACCTACAAAGGTAGTCCAGTAGTTCATATTTTTAACTAAACCTTAGGTCTCACATATGTTGAGATCTATGGACAGTTCAATATATATATATATATATATATATATATATATATATATATGTATATATATATATTCCCGATAGCTAAACTATAAGGAATGAAAGTTTCCTTAACTCAATTATTTAACAAATTTGGAGTGACTGGAATTGAATAGTTTGACATCACAAATGGTTTTCTGATTTAAATCTCTCATCAATTCAAATTAATGGATTTTTCTTTTTTTCACTTTTTCTTTTTTATAATATTTTCAAGAGCTGGAAGGACTCTTAAATTTTATTTTCAATATTTGCATTAATTAATATCAAAATTGATCCATTGATGGAAAACTATGAATCATTGTTAGTGACTTGGTGAAAATGATCAAATTACCTTAGAATTAATAAAATTTCTAACAGCTTACCCTAGGCACAAATGAAAATGAACAAGAATTAAAATTCTGTTTCTACCAGCAAATGCTGACAATGTAAATAAATGGAGTTGTTCTGAAATAATAAAATCAAATTAGAAAACAAACATTTTCTTCACCGATTGCATAAAATGTATACTTATATGCATAAAGATTGTCATAATCATTCATCATTATAACTGCTTTGAGAACCAATTCTGAAAGATTTTAATAAGCAAAAAATTGAATAAGCTAAGGAAATCGTCACTTTTTATGAATAGTTTGTCTAAAATTATGTGGTAATGCCCTCTTGCCTACTTTCTCTTCAGATCTAACCCTTTTATGATTATTTCCTCTGGGGATATCTTAAAATGTAAGTCTAAAAAATTTGACAAACTGCAAAATTTTATTCATCATGAAATTGCAGCAATACCATAGAAAATGATTTGGTGGGTGTAATATATTATTGTTGAGGGTGTTAGTATTCATTATTAAGCTTTGTAGGTTTAAGGACAACATAAGGCATGCATGCTTTTGTTAAGGCATATTTATTCTAAATCAGCAGAGTGTGTGTATGTATTCCTATGCCAAGGGTTTGTAATCTTGCACGTAGAGAAATAGTCTGTGTTATTACTATATCCCCCTTACCAATGGAAATGAAGAATGTTGCTATATTCCTTCTTTATTTGTTTATATCTTTTTGGCCTATGTATTTCATGGCCACTTCTTGTGTTGCATGTTGGCTGTTTTATACTTCTCTTGTGTGAGATATTGTTTGTATCTGTGAGTCCTTTTTGCAATGAAGTGATGTGGTCATTAAAATGAACCTGTTTATGGCTGGATGTTTCTGCTGCTCTTATTTGGACTCTGTTTCATCTTTTTGATGATCCATCTGGGAGATGAAGGATGTATGATCTGGGTTCTGAATATCTACTTGTGATTGTTGCTGGTTTCCATTTCCCAGTTTGGTTATCCAATATACATACATCTTCCCAGGGACAAGTGGTAGTAGATCATGAGCTGTTCTATCATGATACATTTTCTGCATATCCTGTCTGTGTTTCAGTTCTTCACAGATATGGTCAGTGTTAGAAAATCTTGGGGTTGAAACTTCAGAGATCAAATTTGATCTTAAAATGCGATTGTTCAAGAGTTCAGCTGGAATTGGAAGGTTATAGTTGATTGGTGTTGTTCGCAAACACAGCATTGCTAAGTTAGGATCTCTTCCTGCTTGCTTAGTCTTAATTAGAGCTCTTTTAATTGTTTAGATTTGCCTTTTGATAAAACTATTTGATTTTGGGAACTTTGGTGATGATGTGATGTGATCAAATTGCTATTGATGGGCAAATTCTATGAATGCTTCACTGGAGTACTGTGGTCCATTGTCACTAACAACTCTGCTGGGAATACCATGTTCAGAGAATATTTGCTTCATTGTTGATATGACCATATTGCTTGTTGTCAGGCCATTCATTTTCTGTATAATTGGAAATTCACAGTAATAATCAGCAATTATCAGATATTCATGATTTTTGCAGTTAAACAAATATGTACCAACAACTTCCAATGCTCTGCTGGGGATGTCATGTGGCTGTAAAGTTTCCTTTGGTTGTGCTGGAAAGTTTTCCTGGCATATTGAACAATTCTTGATCATGTTCTCGATATCTGCATTAATTCACTCCCAGTATACAGCATCTCTGGCTTGAAGACATGTTTTTTTCAACACCTTGATGGCTGTAATGTAGCTGGTCCAAGATAATTTTTTGTTGGGTTTCAGGAATAATAATTCTTGATCCCTTCATGATGATACCATCGTTGACAGATAGTTCATCTCTCTATGGCCAGTATGACCATATTACTGGTGGTAAATCCTTAATTGTCTGGCCATCCTGCTGTTATGATTCCTTGTAGTTGATCAAGTACTGGATCAGCCTTGGTTTCTTTTCTTATCCCATTCAGGCATTCAATCCTGAATCTGAGCAAATCGACTCTAATGTCTTGGTTGATTGTATTGGTATTTTCAGTGCTAGGGAGACGGCTTAGAGTATCAGCTAGAGTCATTTCCTGTCCTGGAATGTACTTGCTTTGCATCTGATCTTTGGTTGCATTTATCCATGTTGCTGCAGGAGTTTGGAACACATCTTCTTTCCTGACTGTGCAGTGAAGGGTAATTAGTTTGAGCTGTTCCAGTGATGGTAGCCCTAGTACTGCTGGCCCTTGTACGTCCACAATGTGGAAGGTGCTGACATGCCAGTCTGATTTGTTGTATTGACAGGGTATTTTGACGTTACCAAAGCATTTTATTGGTGTGCCATTTTAAGTGATCAGTATTTTGTTGATAAATTGTTTTTTTATGTTTGGGAAATCATCTGCGTCCAATTTTTCTGGGAACATTCAATGGAATGTAGAAACTGGTAGGGTGTTCCCTTGCGCCCCTGTGTCAATCTTCAGATGCAACTTGTGGATGCCATTTCGATTTGGCAACTTAATGTTAATGAGTAGAAAAGCGTCATCTCTTTGGGTCATATTAATACAATTGAATGTCAGGCTTTTCCTTTGTTCCACAGCTTCTTTGTTGTTGTATACTGCATCAGTTTTTATGTACTATTTTCTCCTATATTGTGGTTGATAGTGAGATTTTGTTTTTTTGTGTTCTCTTCTTTGTGACCTCAGCCTTTGTTTTGGTTTTGTTCCGTTTGACAAATATACTGATGACCAGTGGTTTACTTTACCACATGTGTTGCTTTTTGATCCAAATGCTAGACAAGCTACACGGTGAAAAGCATGGCTTTTACCACATTTGAGACAATTATTTGACATAGTAGAACGTTGGTGTTCTTATGGCGTGTATATTAGTATTATCCACATTATTTTTATTCACCATAGCCCTCAGTTGTTTAATGTAAATGTTGGAAGCTTCATATGTTTTGCCAATACAAACAGTTTCTTCCAGGGTTAGAGTTTTGTCTTTTCTTAGTAACTCCTTTTGGAAATCTGCAATGGGAGTGCTGGTGATAATAAGTTCCATTATCCGTTGCTGTTGCACATGTTCTGTTAACGAACATCCCTGAGTCATTCGCTTGCATCTGTTGACAAAGTCGTTTAATGATTCCTCAGCTTCCTGTTTATAGGTCATTAATTTCAAACAGTTTATTCAGAAATTTTCTTTAGGTTCGAGTTGTTCAATGAACTTATTAAAAATAATTTCAGGAGTACATTTTTCTTCCTCCATTAATAACCATGTGTTGTATTTTTTAAACCTTCATTCCCAACTCTCAATAGTATGTAGTTTACTTGTTGCTCTATTTTTATTTTATCTATAACAAAATACAACTCCAGCCGCTGTTTAAACAATTTAAATGTTTCAGCTAGATTTGAGGATTGCCAGTCCATGTAAGGGATATCATTATTAGCCATTATAAATGTTCTACATTGAACGTGTTTACAAAAAATATACAATTCAAGATGGCGGCAACACGTAAAAAAAATAAACGATGCATGTGGAAATATTTAAAAAAGAGTTTGAATTATTTACCTGACAGGTTTTTTCTTGAAATTTAGTAAAAAGACAACGTTTTGTTGCTTTTTTTTTTCAAGCTGGTTTGTTGGGCCTTTTGTCCAGATGTGTCTTCAGTTTGTTTCTTTATACACGGATTTTCGTTTATTTTTTTGAGCCATTACATGTTGTTTTTGTTTCTTAAACCTTTAAAAGTTGTTTTCGTTTTTTAAGCCTTTAAATGTCTTTTTTTTATCATCCTGGCTGCCACCATGTAATATATTATTGTTGTGGGGGTTAGTATTCATTATTAGGCTTAGTAGGTTTAAGGACAACATAAGGCGTGCATGCTTTAGTTAAGGCATATTTATTCTAAATCAACAGAGTGTGTATGTATTCCTATGTCAAGGGGTTGTAATCTTGTGTGTAGAGAAATAGTCTGTGTTATTACTACAGTGGGCACTGCAAAACTGCAAGGTGAGACTTCAAGAGTGTATATATTATTTCAAATGTGCATCTAAAACTGTCTATGACATCACTATATTAATGACATTAAGGTATATTCAATGTAGTTTTCACTTTTTCAAATCTCTGCTTCAAAGATTATTTCCGGTATATATCTAAACATTATCTAAACACCATCTATAATTCCACTATAAAACATAATGGTTATATATAATAGGGTGTGTCAAGATTATTTCCATTTTCTTATAAACATTCTTTACTCTGTTTCTTATTTTATGCACACATCCAAACCTCATTTTTCATTCAACTCTATTGATAATATTACAATTTTTTATATTCTTATCAATACTATTCAGTACTATTCAGCTGTATCTTTTGTTTTAGATGTTATAACAGCAGATACAAATATTGAGTTTCTTGCACTTTTTAGATATTATTCTGAAATAAGCCATTGGAGTGATTCCTAGATTTTAGGAAGTGGAAGGGAGTGAAAGAATATCTAACTACATTGTTAAAAACTGGTTTATTCATTTTAAGGGTCTCAATTTGTTCCTTGAATGGGACACAGAAATAGACAACTGACAATTATTGATTGTTTGCTATCTATTTCAAAAGATGTTAGTTTCTCAGGAAGAAAAGTGAGAGGAATATCAGTGGTTTTAGGTGGGTAAAGGTAGCACAATTCCAGATCAATCCTTTGGATCTCCCTGATCCAGTGGTAGGATGTAGTCCTGAATAGCTGGCGTAGGATCAGTTGCAGTGAATGCCCAGACCGAGGTTTTGAGCAAGAGATGTCTTTCTCTTGTTTCACAGCACACATATGCTAGATGGTCAAAGACCCTACAAGATGGTTCACCTGTCTTTTGCCTGGTCTTTTTTTCCTCTTGCAAAGTGTCTAACCAACCAAACTGCTCATTTGATAAGTTGAAACAGTCAGTTTAGTTGATGACCTGACCACTTGGCCTTGTGGCTGGTTGTAGTGAATTACACTATATAAGCAATTGATATTATTATATAATTGTTAATGATTTATACATCCACTAATTAGTAGATTGTATTTGGCCTAGTGAGCAGAGTGTTCACCAATGGCCCAGGAGACTGTGGTTCGATCCCAGGTCGAGTAATATCAAAGACTCAAAAAATTGTACTTGATGCTACCTTGCTTAATACTCAGCATTATAGGTACATATCAAGGGTAGTGGAACAATCTAGGAAATAAAGTAGCACCCTTTCCTATATCTCAGTGTAATAGCTATTGAAAAGGGAGCCTTCAGGTTACCCTCGACTGCGGTTGCCAACTTATTTCATTTGGATGTATCAAAAGTATTTCAACTTTTAATTAGCTTAGATTTCATGGGCAACTAATCAAAGAGCTTCACAGTGTTTTTGTTACCAATATTCAATATTGTTACTCTACATACTGGTATGACAGATGCAAATGATGTTTCCAAATGAGTTTAATTGAAACTATCTACTTCCTAATACTTTCTAATTATGAAAATATCTTATTTTCATGTTTGGTAATGTAAAGGAGTAGAGAAGAGAGAAAGTGGAATGGTTGTGATGGACTTGACCAGAAATGTTATGTTGGCTACAAGAATGATAGCCCAGATTGCAGTATAACGAAAGTAAAACTTATTATCATATTTACCAACCCCTCCGCTCAGGCAGGATATGACACAAGGTCAATTTTTTTAAAATCAGAGTTTAACAGGTTTGAATTCAGAGTTTTCCTTCTCCTAGACTAGTTGTCTCACCAAGGCTGAAGAAATCAGTCTGTCCTACTATTTACCCATAGCTGGAGGGAGAATAATTGGATTCATACCTTTCCCAAGGGTATTAGTGCTATGTGAAAGGCAATCAGTCTCGTCCAGGATTTGAACTCGTGTCGCCATGTCCATTCCCTACGTTGATAACCATTACACCATTACTTATTATATTGTAAATAATTTCCATATGAATTCTATACTGTGGCTACAGAAAGCTCAAGCCATTGTTATGGGTATCATCAATCTTTCACCAGAAAATGATTACGTTTTCTCAGATGGAATAGCATATGCATAAGTGAATCTAAGTGAATAAGAGGTTGCACAGGTCTTGCCCCACTTTCATGACATCCCCCTCAAGATCCACTGGCAAGGTCTTGGTCAACTCATTGAGGATCAGTTGAAGGGAAAGTCCAAACCAAGGTTTCATGAAAGAGATGACATTTTTGTGCTTCATGGTGCATATTGACCCTATAAGAAGATTTGTCTATCCTTTGGAAGGTCAAAGTTATCATCATACTTGGTGTCTAGCCACCATCCTCATCAAAAGCTAAGAGAAAGAGCCAGTTTAATCACTGAGCACTAAACAATGCAACTGATAGTACTGAGTTACATGTTATCAGTTGTAATACTAGAGTGATTTGACAGTATTATTGATGTCTTAAAATGCAACGTAGAGAAAACCCAACCGCTAAATTTGAAATCTTTCTAAAGCGCTAGATCATCAAAATATATGATAAGTCAAGTATTATACAAGCTCAAAAAAATATGGTGGAAATCCCTAGTATCGAAATGAAACTTCCAATTGATACAAAAAAAAACCCTAAAAGTTTTGCTACATTAAAATAATGTGAAATAAAAGTAAATACATTCATAAAAGGGATTTACTTTATGATCAATTCCTACAGAAATAATTTGTTTTATAAGGTTTAAAGGGAATAAAATGAATAGATTTAATTTTAATTTTTGTCTTTTTGAAAAAGAATTAAAAAATTATGTGGATTAATTTCTTCTTTTTAGTTCTGTTTTGGCTCATTGAATTAAGGGTGTAAGCTTATTTTGTTATGACATAATGGAATGACAGATTTATTGAAATCAAAAGAGGGAGAATTGAAATTCCCACATAAACCAAATGTTAATTAGAAAAGAATAAGACAAATTCTGAAAACGAGAACATTCATTAAAAACTATCCCACTGCCAATTACTTAGTATAACATGTTTATTTTATTTATTTTTTTATCTTTTTCATTTTCTCTTGTTGGCATTAATCAAAATTCAATATTTCTTGAAGATGTCAGAAAGCATTGAGTTTTCTCAGTCTTGACATTTTTAAAGAAAATCTTTTAGGAAAATAATTTTTCAAGAGGAAATCTAGTAAACATAACAACAACAGCAACAATAACAACAACAACAACAAGAACACATTTTGATTCATTCAATTTTGTTGAGAACATTCTATAAAGAAACCAGGATGTCATTCAGCCATCTTTGTTTTCTACATTTTGACTTTCACAGATATCGGCAAATGCAAATTTTGAAAGCCATTATTGATAGATCCTTCAAATATGGTTATGTTAAAACTACATGAATTTCCCATTATCCCATTCAATTAAATTCAATTTAGCTAATTCCTTGTTCGAGGAAGAAGCACAAGAACCTTAAAGTCTGTTAACATTCCAAATAACATTCAGAAATTGGCCTTTTTCCAAGAAATAGAAAACTTAATAAATTTCTAAAAACTGAATGATGAATAATAAATGAAAAAAATCTTATTGTAAATACATAATTAAATAAATAAGCTGAAAAATACTATTTTTCTGAAAGTTGTTTTTACATCTATCAATTGATATGCTATTGTTTTATTTTAGTTTTGAATTTGGCTCAATAGTTGCTGTAGTAAACAAACAAAATAGCTAAAATGATTTGGCTATTTGCAATAAGATATGTTTTGAGATTGTTATTTCAAATGTGTAATTTTTTCTTGAAAATTTTATCTCACCTCCTCATTGAAAAACTATTCATCAGTTCTAATGGAAACTGTTATAGAAAAATTAAATGATTGTTATCTAAATATTTTAATTTCAACTTATTTTATACTTACCTTAGTATTTAAATATATTTTTCTTTTTGTTCATTATCTAGTAATATCTTGGTTAACTGTTCAAATATATCTTATACAAGAAATATATTCAGTCAAGTTTTAAACATATTTTTATTCTATTACCAACAGAAAATAGAGATAGTATCTCATTTTCTAAAATATCTGTAGCATTTGCTTTCATGGAGAAAGGTTACAAGTGGAAGCTCTTTTATTTTAGTGATAAAAAAATGTGTTATCATTTCTTTTTCAAAGAAAAAGTGAAAAAAAGAAAAAGAAAACATCAAAAATCCCCTAAAAACTCTGGCTCAGTGCTAAACCATTTACAAACTGAAATAAGTAAATAAAAGCAAAATTTTTTTAAAAAGTAAAAATTAAGTTATGGGTATAATAAAGAAGAGTTATTGCTCAATATTGAGCTAGATATTTATATTTTAACATTAACATTATATTTGTTGTCTTGAAAATTAGGCCAGAAAGCATTCCTAGTTTTATAGTCAACACTTCACTTTATGTAGAAAAATAATGTTATCCATCTGTTAATAAGACTATGATTCTCTTAAAAGTTGAGATGTAATTTTATATCTACAGCAATAAAAATAAGATCAGAAATCATCTACAGCTTGAAGATTACCAACACTCAAGAAAACCAATAAAAAAGCCTAAGATTAGTGATCACTAAATGACTCACAAACTAACTAGGTCCCCAGTGATCTATGATGATATCAATGCTTCTATTTTGGAAGGATTGATGGATCCTAATTAGTATTTCATATTTAACTGTAACTGTATATGATATATATATATATATATATATATATATATATATATATATATATATATATATATATTTATATATATATATATATATATAACTTGATAAAATATCAAATTATGAACGCAAAATCCTTTATTTTAAATTTCAATCACTAGACAGGATAATGAGAAAAGTGGTCAATCAATCATAATTGTGCAGTGGTATTTTCTTGCTGTTCATAATTTGATATTATTTCCATTTATCTTTTCATATTATGATAAGAATTTTGGTAATAAATAGATACTCACAGATGATTGCTTGTGTAACTTTTATAATCTTCTTCCAAAGCATATTAGTATAAACTAATATGCTGAATCATTTTTGTGCAAAAAAGGATTTTCAAAATAGTATTTACTTATGAGAAAATGAATGTAATAGCTATGCTATATATTTAGTCATTGTTTAAAAAAAATTAACCATATCAAAAATAGTAGCAGTACATTATGAAGCTGGGGTGAAATGACATTAAGATTTTATTTAGAAGAAAGAACAAAGACAGAGGTTAGTGAGCCTGGAAAAAATCTGATTGGGAAAGAAGATGCTGGAACGGCTGGTGCCAAACAAATGAAAATGGCAGATGGAAAATTTGCAATGAACTATGACTGTATCCATCAATATTAAAGTAAACTTCTTTTTTAAAAGCATTATTCTCTGTTATCATCAACTATTTGTCAGCACAGCCACCAAAAGCATTTTAACAAAGATAAAAGTATCAAAGTCAAAAATATACCAAACTTTTCAAACTAACAAATCCAAAGCTAATATAATATGATATGATATGATATAATATAATAAGATATATTTATCACAATTATTATTTTATAAATTTAATAAATGATAATAAAATATGATAATAAAAAAAGACTTTAATTTTATGAATGATAATAAAATTAGATTATAAAACGATGATAAATGAGATAAATCTAATAATTTTTAAAACTTAATGTAGATTTAATTTTATTTCATGATTAATATTATATTATATATTATGAATTTATTATATTTATTCATTTATTATTTATTATATATTATATAATATATTATATAATAAAATTGTCTCATAACTTATATGATACTCGGGTAGGTAAAAAGCTTTGCAATATTTTGGTTATGGGCTAGTTTTTAGTGCATATATCCCATTCAGTCTTGTGTGCATTGACATGGGGGCAGAGACAAGCTCATAAGGGATGTGCTCCTATGAACCCCCACATATGGCCGAGCAAAAGCAGGATGACCAGCTTGAACATATATTCGGCAGCTATGTGAGGATACAGGATGTAGCGCTGAAGACCTGCCGGAGGCGATGGACGATAGGGAGAAGTAGCGAGAGAGGGTCAAGGATATCTGTGCAAGCGGCACGACATGATGATGATGATGATATCCCATTCCCAAAACAGTTCAAGCCATGGTAGGTATCCACTGTAGTTGCTAGTGTTGTGTTATTTGGTGCTTTGACATGTTGTACATTTGCTTCACTCTCAGTATGATTTGATAGCTGCACAGATGAACATGCAAATTGTTGAATTCACAAACTTATACAGTCTGAACCTTGCCATAACATTGCAGCAGCAACCAAAAACATTTGCTGCTCAAAAAGTGAAGACACAGTTGATCCCACTATATAACCCGATGGTTCAAGAAATTTTGTTCTGGATTCAAAACCATAAATATCAGGCAGAGTCAGGTAGACTGAAAACCATGAATTCCAAGGCCATGCTACTAAGATATGGAAGACAAATGTGGAGAGTATCAGGTGAACTTGGCATTTCACTGTTGAATATATTTTTTCATTTTCATGACATCAGCAAAAGCATCCAGAGCTGTTGAATTGTGTCTCATGTTACAAAAATATTGCAAAACTTTTGACTCAACCTTGTACATGATAAAGCAGTATGTCACTTTTATGGAAAACCTAGTGAAAATGCAAAACGACTTTTTTCATTAAAAATTTGCTTCCTTCCCTTCTTTTTCTTTCATATTATATGATTTCTTTTCTTTTCTATTTTTATGATTGAGCTTATGTTATAAGAAAAAGCCTGGCTATTCAAGTTCAAATCCTGAACAAGGCTGTTTGTATTTCACATAGATCTAATATCACAGGGAACTATTCTCCCCTAGCTATGAGTAAATAGTAAGGTAGACTGATCACATTAGCTTTAGTTAGGCAACCAGTCAAGGATAAATAAACTCTGAATTCAAACCATTTGTAGGACTTGAGAGGGATGGGCTCTGCCAGGTTAGTCCTATTCAAAACAAATTAAATGTGTAGTGGCCCAACAACCAAACCATTTTACTGTTTATAGGGCCAGTGAGAGAGAGAGAGAGAGAGAGAGAGAGAGAGGGAGATGTAAATGTGATGTTTGATAGCATCATGGTAAAACCTGATAAATATTTAGTTTCTTCAGTTTCTTCATTCCACAATCTGCAATCTCACTGACAGACTCGTCTGTCATTTACTTTGTAGTAAGCACCAACATTGAAGAAGAATTTTGACAAAGAAAAATTGAGAGATTAACACAAAATCAATGATAAAACACAAAGTAAACAAGGATATTGTGTCAAAAGATGAAAAATGCACCAAATATTTTGGGCATGATATCAAATGTATCAATGAATGCCAAAAGTACCAAATTCGGTTCAAAATTTGGCAACTATGACTGTCATTTGTCAAAAGGAGATGGAAAAGAAAGAACAAAAAAAAAAGAGCAAAAGAATTTAGAATTATTTTTCTTCATTAAGAATCCCAATTCTTATCTCTTCAGCCTTTTTCTTTGTCCACTGCCAGACTCTGACATTCCCCGAAGTCTGTAAGACATAAAGAGTAATAGGTCTTACACTGCCATGCTAGACCATAGCATGTTAACAATGCGTTTGAATTCAGAGTTTTTTCCCTCTTCCTAGACCAGACCACTTACCCCACCAAGACTATACAAACATGCTGGACCATGCATGATATTAGCAATGGATTTGAATTCAGAATATTTTCCTTTTCCGAGACCAGTTACCCAGCAAGATTAGATATTCATGTTAAATTATGAAATGTTGGCAAGGAGTTTAAATTCACAGTTTTTCTTTCTTCTAGACCATTTGCCCCACGAAGATGAGACAGCTCAGACAACCTTATAACTTACTAATTTCAAGAAGGAAAAGAAATAGATCCCTACCTTCCCTACTTTATGGAGGTGCCCGTGGTGTAGTCGTTATCGTCGTAGGAAATGAACACGGCGACTCGAGTTCAAATCCTGGACGAGACTGATTGCATTTCACATAGCACTAATGCCCTTGGGAAAGGTATGAATCCAATTATTCTCCCTCCAGCTATGGGTAAATAGTAGGACAGACTAGGTTCTTCAGCCTTGGTTGGTCAACTAGTCTAGGAGAAGGAAAACTCTGAATTCAAACCTGTTAAACTCCGCTTAAAAATTGACCTTGTGTCATATCCTGCCCGAGCGGTGGGGTTGGTAAATAGTACCTTTCCCTACTTAGCTCACTCATTTTCTTTGATGACAACCCTTACACCACCTATGTCTCCAAACATGTTTTTTTATTAGTAGTTTTGACCAACATAGTTATATTCATCCACCTCACCACAAGGACAGAATGGGACACAAGGTAGAGTTTAAAGTTGGGTCCATCTTGTATAAGTGTAGGTAGGGACAAAAGTAATTCAGCTCCCTCAACACTTTGGTTTAAGATACCTTTAGCATCAGATACTGATAATGGGAAGTTGCCACCTCAGGAAGTACAGACTTCTCGAGCTGAGCTGTATGATTGTGATTTTGCATAATGAGCCAGCAAACAATTGATCTTCTGGGAGACAACTAGAAATTAGCACATCTGACACTAAATACTAAATACTATTACTAAATACTAAATGCTAAATACTGAACAAGTTAACTTTAATCTCTTTGTTTCAGAGTTTACCAATGGTTCATAAGTTGTTTTTAGTTAATTCCTTTAATAATCCAATTAAAATTGGGTTTTTAATGTGGCCAATATCTGTGGGGGACTTGTTGCCAATTTTACAAAATTAAACTGCTTACTTGGAACCAGATATAACTCGAAATGGAATAAGATCAATTGAGTAGAGTGTTTGCCAATGGCCTGATAGACCAGCGTTCAATCTCAGGTTGAGTTATACCAAAGACTCAAAAAATAATACTTGATGTCTCCTGGCTTAACACTCAGCATTATAAGGGAAGGATCAAGGGTAAAGCAAAGCAATCTAGGGAAAGGAGTTGTGCCTTCCCCATCACCTCTGTGTGGTAGATATTGAAGTGGGAGCCTTCAGGTCATCCTCAACAATGGTTGCCACATTTACTTATATCAATATAACTTAAACTTAGCACAAGGCTACAGGTATGGGGTACTTAGTAGGGTAGGAAATCAAAGGCAATTGATTTATGAGGCTAAATTGCAAACCATTATGTCACAAAGAGTGCCTCATTTGGTATAATATTTAGCAAGCTTGGCTATTAGACCATTGTTAGTGAATTTGATTCTCACTAGGTACTCCATATTTCTGACTTTGTGCTAAATAAAGTTAAAGTTAGAAAATGAAATCTGTTTCAATTATGTGTAAGTCTTGATAGAGGCAATTTTCAGTTGTCACTTAGTAGGTCAATTATGTACTCATCTTCATCATTTTTTTTGCTTTCATCTCAACATTTTTGGTAGATATATTCTTCATTTAAAGAATCTGTGATTTTATAGAAATCTTTTCCATCTTTTATATATGAAGTTCTTCAGGTTTCTGAATTTTCTATTTTAAAAGGAGTGTTAAACCAAGAAATTCAGTTACATCTAAATATGAAGAATATTTACAATAAAGAAGAATCATCATCATCGTGCTGTGCCGCCAGCACGGATATCCCTGACCCTCTCTTGCCACTTCTCTCTATCGTTCATCGCCTCTGGCAGGTCTTCAGGGCTACATCCCGTATCCTCACATAGCTGCTGTATGTATGTTCAAGCAGGTTGTCCTGCTTTTGCTCGGCCATATGAGGGGGTCCATAGGAGTACATCACTTATGAGCTCGTCCCTGCTTCTCTTGCAGTGTCCTGCGTGTCTGGTTCGTCTAACTTGGATAGTTTTCGTGATGGGAGGTAGGTGGCCGTATAGTTGGTGTTTTGTGAGGTGTTGCCTTCAGGACTTGTTCAATATTGCTCGCAGCATTCTTGTGTAATTGCCGTCTAGCTTTTTCTCCAGCCGTTTTGTTAGTGTCCAAGTAGTGCATCCATATAGCAGTATCGACACAATAAAGGAAAATATAAAAGGGATAAATAATAAAGTAAAATATGAAAAGGATAAATACATTATTACCTTTGCTTACCAACTAGAAATCTCTAGTTTTGTTTGGAAGATTGGTCTAGAGGATAAAAGCATTTGTTTGATGCTTCTAATTGGAGTCTTTCTGGAAGTCTAAAGTTCAATCCCTAACCCCAAGTTCAATGGAAAGAAAAATATTACAAAGATTAAATGATTAAGACAGTGAATTAACTGATGTAAGATATCGCAAGGTATAGACAATGGAATGAGAGCAGTCTCATCCTTTGGACTGAATAAAGAATTTGGTTTGATATTCCCTGGAGGATACCAATGAAACTAAAAGGCAGAAATGTATTGCAGTCGAAACATTATGAACATGATCAACAAGACAAAGTGTTTATAAATACTTCCGAAAGCTACTAAAAATTGGGTTCAGTCTGGTTTCTTTGTTTAATGGCATATAGACCTTTATGGATTATTTAATACCAAAGCCATCCTTGTAGAAAAAAAGTAGGGGCATTATTCAATCCATAGCTGAGGGATAAGAAGAGTCATATCTTTTCCAAGGATTTTAGTCTAAAAGAGAACACAGTTGCATGACTGGAGTTTGAACTCACTATGATGTTGCTGTCCAGTACATTAGCCACTATACCATGAAGACCCTCTTCCCTTGTTTACTGTCAAAATGGACCTGACTTTATTATACAAGGTTGTTTTGGAGATGCCCTTGCTGTAATGGTTATCATCACTGGAAATGGACATGATGATATGAGTTCAAATCCTCGATGAGGCTGACTGCATTTCACATAACACTAATACTCTCAGGAAAAGCATGAATTCAATTATTCTCCCTCCAGCTATGGGTAAATAGTAGGACAGACCGGGTACTTCAGCCTTGTTGAGGCAACCAGTCTTGGAGAAGAAAAACTCTGAATTGAAACTCTGCTTAAAAATTGACCTTGTGTCATATCCTACCCCTGTTGAGGGGTTGGTATATATATATATATATATATATATATATATATATATATATATATATACAAGGTTGTGTTTTAATCCTCTTTCTCAAATCAGATTATACACCATGTGAGTGATGAAGAATTACATAGTCAAAATATTATGTTACCAATATCAAAAACGTGAAGAAAGGTTTGAATAAATTTGGGTATGATAATGTTTCTTCTCAAATTTACCAACACTAGAACTATTTTGTTTCATATCACACAAACATTTTAATTATAATCAATAATCAAATTAATCTTGGAGTTCCAATAATTTTATTACTTTCTTATCAAAGGACAAATAAGTTGGGATGCAATCATCAGGAAACTATCTTGACTTAATAGATAGAATAATGAATATACTGTATGAGATGGTAAATCATTTTGGCATTTTGCTTGTAGTGTTAATTGGGTATAAAATATTAATACAATCAGCTTATTGAAACAATTTAATTGATGGCACAACTGACAAATTCAATTTCAAAAGACTTGGTATTTAAAGTATGGTTCCAGAATATAATTATATCTATTTATACACACCCAACAACTCACAAAAAACAGTACACCTGTAAAATCATTGATTTTTTTCCCTTGCAAAAAAATTTCGAAAAAAGAAAAGAAAAAATAAATGTACACAATTTTTTTTTTCTATTTTCATTGTTGAAATTTATAGAGAAATTTTGTTTGCATTTGTATAAATTTGATATGGCCTCAGAATTGTTAGTTCTTATTGGGGTTAACATTTGTGATGGAATGTTAAAATTATTTACTCATAATACATCTATAATTAGATATTATGTTCCATTCTGGAAGAAATTCTATGTGCAATTCTTATAAGTTAACAACTTTATTGATGTAATGACATTGGAGAGAAAATACAAAAGAAAACAAAGATGTATATATTAAAATTCCTTAATCAAATATAATATTGATGCATGTAAAGATGGTAGAATGCATTGATAGTCAATAAATATCAGCATTTATTAATTGGTCCCCAAGATTTTCTATTGTTTAGATTCTAAGTATTATTTCTCAATATTTTTTAATGGTAAAATAAAATTCATGCAATCTAGCTAGGAAGAAATTCAAGGCCCAAAAAGATGAATTATTTTTAAAAGAAATATTGAAGTTTTAAATGAGTAAAATATTGTTTTCATTATTATATTTTGTGTTATATGTATATATATATATATGTATTTATACTCACTAAATATTGTATAATATTGTTGGTATATATTAATTATAACTTAAAATTTTCATGGGTTCAGCTACATTTTTTATGAAAAATTTATTTTGTTTTCAATTCCATCAATTTATTTTTTTGTTTCATTGTATACTTTAGCTGTAGAAAGGGTAATAGAAAGTTATTCATGGCTAAATACTGACTTTAGGAATTGTATTTCAACTTTGGTAAAGTTCTGAACTTGGAGTTGAATTATAATCATCAAATATCATTGCGAGAATCATTACACTTAAATAAAATCTATGATTTACAGAGAGTTAATATACACTGTTAGCATCTATTATTTATTTTTGAGTAGGAATTTCTTTGATCTTAATTTTTTGTTGCATTCTATTGCAAATCATTTGAACCATCAATAGAACTAAAACATCATTCATTATTATAATTGATTAAAGTTGTGATATTTTCTTATTTGGTGTATCTAGCTTTGGTGTTTTAAGGTTCTCTCTGTGTGGCACTATGAGTTCAAGTCAGAAGGAGTTAAGTAGATATGGCTATTTGGAATTGAATGGCTTTTAATAAAGAAAGCAACAGCAACAGCAGTCTGTATTTTACTCCATTTCTACTACACAGAGGTGCATGGCGCCATGGTTATTGTCGTAGAAAATGAATACAGCTAACCAATCCATTTCTACTATCCTTAAGTTGTGAGCATGTACAGAGGGATGAAATCACATCTTCCTCCTTCAGCGAACTGAATGAAAGTACCTACCTTTGATGTTGATATGGCAACTACATATACTCTGGCAGTTTGATAAACTCATCCAGTCAGAAAGAGCATATAATCTTTACAATATTAAGACTTTTTGGTTAAAATTTAACTGTGATCATTTGTTTTTTGTTGACTGTATTATAGTTAATTTTTCTCAGAAAAAGATTTTGTTCTTTAGAGAATTTGATGAATTAATTTTTTCCGATAAGATTATTCAACTTCCTTAATTCTCAATACATAAAAAAACACAGATTCTATCAGTGAGTATACTTATTATAATATTTGACTTTTTAAAAATTTTAATTAGACAGTATATGCTCTAGTTTATGACTTTTAGGCTTAATGCTACCCATCCTCTGCTGCAATAAAGAAATTAATCAATTGTTACCCCAACGTATTATATTTGGTGGCATTCAGTATTCATTCTAGATCATGAACCTGTACATGAATGTGGGCAGTGGCCTGGGCAAAGTTGTTTAGAAGACCAACAGTTTTTATTGCAGTTAGTATCCTTAGTATTAACTAGTAAATATTAATCGGTTGGTTGTTTGGTTGGTTTTTATGGCATATAAACTTTTGTAGGTTATTTAATGCCAAATTCATTTTTATACTTATAATCAGTTCTATTTCAAAATAACATGAGGGCAGATAATATTACCATTTACAAAAATGGCAGTTGAGGTTGTAGAGTTCTGTAGCCTCTTGTTATATGAAAAGGAAGAACAAATGAGTTGACAAAGATATTGATAGTTTTCAATGAGGAAGTTTTATTAACCGCTTGAGAACGAAAGGAACCTTTGTGCTGTAAGTCGCAGAGATAAGAAATGGTTGTAAAAGATAGAGCTGGAATTAAAATGCTGAAGTCAAAGCAGGAATTGAGATGCTGTCGTCAGGACAGGAATTAAAATGCTGAAGTCAAAGCAGGAGTTAAAAATATCCAATTTGTTTCTCCGAGGATCCGTTGGTTTAGAAGGAAAGATGAATGATGAAAGAATGATATCCCAGACGCCAATGGTCCATAAATTGGATGCGCTCTCCTCGTAATGCTTAGCAGACTGCTCTGAGGTGAGAGAGGAAAAAGATGGTCTGTCCTGCTTGAAATATGTGAGAGAGTCAGTGAAGAAGAGTCAGTGAAGTAGAGAGAATGTCCTCTCATGTTGACTGGTCTGTCCAGCTGCTAGCCAGAGAGGAAGTGAAGAGAGAGAATGTGCTCTTTCATGTTGACTGGTCTGTCCTGCTGCTAGCAAGGGAGGAAGTGAAGAGAGGACGAGAATGGTTAGTGCTGCCTTTTACGTTGCCCGAGGGAGGTAACCTGGGCAGAATGCTATCAGTCATTGTCATTGGATGAAATATGTAAATTCGAAACTCCAACAGCGGAAACAATTCCCACACTAAATAATGATTTGAAATTCTTTCTGCTACAAAACAATTCAGTTTAGCATGAGTACTCAGTTTGTCAAAAACATATCTATTTCAAGCTATCCAGTTTAGTCAAAAACTTCTAATTTAAACAATTCAGTTTGATATAAGTATAGTTTTTGTCCACACAGTTAAATGTCGAAGCAGTTCTCTTTTGAATAATTCAATTTAGCGTAATACAGTTTTATTGTCAAAAACAGTTCTGTTTCAGACAATTCACTTTAGCATAAGTATGCAGTTTAGCATGAGTATGCAATTTAAATATTAAAACAGTTATTTCAAGTAATTCAATTTAGCATAAGTACGCAGATTAGTTCTATTTGGTCCATAGATAGGACCCTATCAGGTACTGCCACTCTGTGCCAGAGTGGACCTGAGAGTGATGGCAATGAAGGGGTACTCCACATTCCCCAAAGCTCCAGCAATACTGGAACCTCACTTTCAGATTGTTTAGTTTTATATCCAGGTCACTCGTTGGCAGAGTCTTACCCCACAGCAGAGATGCCGTCAGTGTATTCTACAGCTCCAGTTGACTGGGTAAAATATTTATAGGATATAAAATATTGAGAGAATAAACTCTTCCAAAATAATTACTAATGTAGAGAGATATATCTTAATCTCAGTGAAAATACATTCCAAAATATAACTTAAGGAAACTGAATAAGCTTAATTTAATTGATATATTGGTGTCCATTCACATTGCCGACAAAACATGAAATTAGAACTGATATATTTCATGGCCCTATTAGGTTGCCAGAGATCTTTCTTAATGATTATCCTTCATAGAATCCCATGTAGCATGGGGATGTACTTAGTGGTGCTCATATCCTTTCCAAGTAACTTGTATCAAGTTGTACTGGATTACATAGTACAAGTAACATTAACTTTGGCTATTATCAAACATATTGTGGGGTTTGAAGGTATTTAGGAGGTCAGTGGCTAAGGGCAAGGCTGTGTTGCCGTAAAATATCTGACTCCCTATTTTGGTTATATTATTTTACCCCACGTTGACTGGCCGGCGCAATGTCTTGTCCAAAGAAAGTCCAAAAGAAATATACAAAAAGAAAAGATAGAAACAGATAAGAGACGAAAACATTTCTTCCATACTTTCCTTTATTTACTTTGTGAATGGATTAACCAACGCTACGTCCCAAGACGTAGCGTGGTGCCCAAAACACCAGACAGCAAAATGATGTTGTTGGTTCGACGGACACTGCCTGACAAGACTCGGTTCACAGAAAACCTGAATATTTATCTCTCTCCACCGGCTCCAAATTCGCCACTCCAAAATCCTTCCAATTTTGGCGCGACCGCTTCCCATTGGATTCTTTACCTTTTATTATTTTTCTTTTTTTCTGATTTTTAACCGGATGGATGCGTGGAGCCTTATGCGTGGCGACGCGTTTATACATTTTGTATGTGGCAGCCGACGAGTCAACATCCGGTTGGGAGTTTTATTGTCAATTCCTAAATCCCCACAATATAAAGCAGGTTATATTTAACGAAGCTGACATAACATAATTTGTTACTTACTCATACATGGAGAAAAAGTGGATTCAAACTTTCCCTGGAGCATTTGTTCAGACTGAACACAAATTTTTCAAGTTCGGGTTTGAACTCAGACTGTAGGTTCCATTCTCCATCCCATGAACAAATAGGCCAATCATAGGTCTTCCCACAGGTGTTGAGCATTCGGGCAAAGGAATTTACCCCATTTACCAACCCCTCCGCTCGGGCAGGATATAACACATGGTCAATTTTTAAGCGGAGTTTAACAGGTTTGAATTCAGAGTTTTCCTTCTCCTAGACTAGTTGCCTCACCAAGGCTGAAAAACCCAGTCTGTCCTACTATTTACCCGTAGCTGGAGGGAGAATAATTGGATTCATACCTTTCCCAAGGGCATTAGTGCTATGTGAAATGCAATCATTCTCGTCCAGGATTTGAACTCGAGTCGTCGTGTCCATTTCCTACGACGATAACCATTACACCAAGTGTACCTTCACTAACGAATTTACGGCTGCCACTCACATAATGCAAAGCTCTTCGAATGAATTGAGCATTATGGTATCTGGTAAGGCCAAAATGTAAGCAAACAAAAGCTTCAACATAATGCCTGACATGGTTTACTTGCTGGCTGAGTGGTATGATACTAAGTCTAACCTAAAGTTGGGCGGGTTTCGATCCCAGCTTCTATCGTCCTACGTGTCTAGCTACACGGAAGAGTTGTGATACAACGAAGCAGTCTGTCTGTGGATAACTATATATATATATATATATATATCCAAAGTTGTGTTGGGAATGATTTTATTTGAGAATATATGAGGATTCTTATAAATCTCTAGGAGTGCTCAATGTATAATAATTAATATATAATTTTCTTACAGAGCAAATTTCCATAAAATTAAAAACCTTAACTAACCATCTGTAATTAAATGAAATGAAATGAATCCAAGTAATCGCTTTTTCGGCGGTCTCCGTTTGTTCAATATCGCGATCACAGAACTAATCTTCTCCAACAAAATGTGTCTGCACTCATTACGATGTCTGCCAACTAAAAAATAATGTCTTTACTCAGTCGCATTCACCGTTTTTCATGCACTGGTATTTATATGTTTGGCCGATACGTTCTCTTCAAAAAAATTTTCTTACACCACTCTCGCAAATTCCTCCATGCTCGAGACCGCGTTTTATCTTAAATTGAGGTGTTAGGGCAGCCATACCTCTCTCTCTCTCTCTTTACCATATTACCCATTTTGCACACCAGGCATAAATGTGCTCGTTTTGTCACGCGGGGTAAGTCATCTCTTCTAAACAGTCATTTGGCTATTATATATTCATTTCAACAGCCAACTCTATCAGAGGAACAGTTTCTTCAGATAGCCATCACACAATGGAGAGAAAAAAAAAATTAAGTATAGTTTTTCAAAGAACTCTTACTCGTGAAAAAGTGGTGGGGGTACGGAAAGACATAGGCTGGAAGTTAATGTCAGAAACAGATGTAATGTCATTGTCCGATGTTATTTATCGTTATGTATCAAAAATTTTAACGCAACTTACAAAATCTTTAGTGACTAAAATCTTGTCAATAAATTAAACTATTTTATTTTAAGAGAAAATTTCTCTATTTATTTATTATGGAAAACGTGGTGCGAAACATCATGACAAATATCAAACATCTTCTTTTGCGAAAAAGTTTTTTACTAGTTTTTTTATTCCCATTCCAAAAAAATCAGTCTTTATTTAATTTCTTTATATTTTTATATTCTTATTCTAAATACTGCCATTCTAATTACCGTTACTATCATTAATATTATATTTAACAATTATTTATAATTTTTATTATTGATAACTTGAAGTAACTATTATACAACAGTATCTATTGATATAATGAAAGATAACGGTTTCAACCTGGCAAATAAAAGAAGCAGAAGATACCCTGCAAAAACAATTACGGACGCAGACTGCGCTGATTACATAGCGCTTCTGGCGAATACAACCCCCCCAAGCCGAATCCCTGCTACATAGTCTGGAATGAGCAGCTGCTGGCATAGGCCTCCATGCAACGCAGACAAGACGGAATACATGTGCTTTAATCAAAGAGGCAGCATCTCCACACTAAATGGTACTATTTACCAACCCCTCCGCTCGGGCAGGATATGACACAAGGTCAATTTTTAAGCGGAGTTTAACAGGTTTGAATTCAGAGTTTTCCTTCTCCTAGACTAGTTGCCTCACCAAGGCTGAAGAACCTAGTCCGTCCTACTATTTACCCATAGCTGGAGGGAGAATAAGGGGGTTCATACCTTTCCCAAGGGTATTTGCCCGAAAGTGAACGTAATAGCGCGACTGGAGTACGAACTCGCGTACTACGATTCCGCAGTGCATCGCTTTAACCATTACACCACGAGGACACACTAAATGGTAGTTCTCTGACACAAGTGGACAAGTTCACCTGCCTCGGAAGCAGTGTCTCATCAACCTGGAAAGACATCAACACGCGACTCGCAAAGGCATGGACAGCTATCGATAGACTATCCGTCATATGGAAACCAGACCTGACCAATAAAATAAAAGGCTTTTTATTTTCAAGTAGCAGTCGTATCAATACTGCTATATCGATGCACTACATGGACGCTAACTAAAAATATGAGAAAAAGCTTGACGGCAATTGCACAAGAATGCTGCGAGCAATACTGAACAAGTTCTGGAGGCAGCACCCCACAAAACAGCAGCTGTACGGCCACCTACCACCCATCACGAAAACTATCAAAGTTAGACGAACCAGACATGCGGGACACTGCCGGAGAAGTAAGGATGAACTCATAAGCGACATACTGTGGTGGACCCCTTCACGTAGACCAGCAAAGGCAGGACGACCAGTTAGAACCTATATACAACAACTCTGCGTCGATACAGGTATAGACTTGAAGGTCTCCCGGGAGCGATGGACGATGGAGACGGGTTGTGAGAGAGGGCCAGGGAGATCCGTGCTGGCAGTTTGAAATGATGATGATTATTACAATTATTGCTAATTTATCATTATCCTGATTTTACTCTTTTGAGATTTTTTCATACCAGCGTTAGCTAATGGTTTTTTCTACTGGGGTCTGAGTGATAGCAAGTTCCTTAAGTCTCCATGTAATATAATGGCCGAGGGATTTCCTTTTTATGCCTTTGGGTTTAGTTAGGCTGAGAACCTTTCGGTTCAGTGCATGGGTTACTTAGGTGCAACATTAACGCAGATGTTCACGCACGCGTGCGGGCGGAGCAGACGTGTCACTCAGAGATGTCACAATAGCCCAGATGGGAAACGGGGCTAGCAAGTGCGAATGACGTCACGCACCGGAAGCGCGCGGAGGATTTGGGGAATTTTGAAGTCAGTTAGTCGAGTTGAGAACTGCCTCGGGAGAAGATGGCTGGCTTTTGCTTGCTCGCCGAAGCCAGGCCAGTGGCCTTTGTGGCAGGTACCGCACGAGATGGGATGGGGGCAGATGAAAAAGCTTGAATAGAAAGGGTGTGTATCTCTTTCCTTATGTCGAAGAACCTTTAAACTCAAAGGTAATAAAAAGTTTCGTACCTGAACTAAGAAGTCGTAAGTGTTTTTCGTGTTTCGAGATTCCTATGTTCGATGTATATATATATGAACATTTTATGTCCATTTCGCATATCCTTATCTGGCTATGGTACATCCAGGACTCTTCTTATTTTCCTTTCCACTTTCTTTTAGTTTTACCCTGTGGTCAGCCGGGATAGAAAAGTTCACTATTCGGCTGGTTCTCTTTTTTGGTTGACTATCATTAGGTCTGATCGTCTGGCCGAGATTAGATGATCCATTTGTATGCCAAAATCTCCGAGAATTTTGTGCGTCTCATTTTTTAGGACAGATTCTAGGTCGTGCACATACTATTTGTTTGTATGGTCGAACTTAAATTTCTTGCGCAATTCCCAGTGGATCACCTTACCCACCCAGTCGTGTCTAGTTTTATACTCTTTTTGTGAAAATTTACTGCATTCGCTTATTATGTGATTGATCATTTTGTCTCTATCAACAGATAATCTAAAACTGCTATTTTGTTGCATCTAGTAAATTCTTGTTTCGACATAGTCCTTATGGCGTGATTTTGTGGTGTTATAAGAAATCATTTATTTTTTTCCGAAGGTTTAACTTTCTTAGCCATGTCCAAGTTTTCTTAAGCGAGATTTCGTTTGTTTGTCACATGAAATGTCCATACACTTGTTTTATTCCCATTTTTGTTTTCTGATTATTTTTGTACTGTTGATGCTAGTGATGTCTGTATTGTTTCTGGTCATTGTAATAAATCTTCGTCCACGCTTTTTATGTCGTCTTCTTGTCGTCGTATCGATGCATCAACGCTATCTAGAATGCTGGCGAATGCTCTTCCTCCTTTTCACGACACATACAGTCTGTCTCCGTCATCTCTGGGATGTAATGCCTTACGCACTGTAATGAGTTTTCTTGTTCTCTGGTCGACTTGTTGAAGTTCTCTTTTTAAGAATGATCCCGAGTATCTTACGTGGGGGAAAGCCTGGGTGCTTATTCTTTTAATGAGATTTATGCAATGTAGTTTAGTTTCCAGTAGGTTTCTCGTTTTCCTATGGAATTCTTTAATTTTTTTCTTTCGTCTCTACTTGTTTGATGGTGTCTGTTTCTAATATTCTTAAGTATTTGTACATTTCCTTTTCCTCAACTGTTCATTTGTCGTTTTCCGCTTTTCATTATTAGCATGGCACATTTTTCTATGTCAAATTCCATCCCTGTATCGTCATTGCATATTCTCATTAAAGGTATTAGGGTTCTCAATTTTTTTTCTGACAAACAGTTTGATGTCGTCCATGGACATTAGGTGGATGATTTTCTTGCGATTTACGAAGTTTGTATTTGCTTGTACATTTCCTAAGTATGTGATTGTGTAGCATCATTGCTATTACAAATAGTAATATTGATAACGCATCTCCCTGGAAGATCACTTTCTGGGTTTTCACTTGAGCCGAGCTTTTTCCACCTGTTATCAGTTCGACTCTCCAGTTTTCCATGGTATTCTCGATAAACTTTATGACTTCGCCGGATATCTTGTATATTTAGAGACAATCTATTATCCATCTTTGTTTGACTATATCATATGCCTTTTTGTAGCCAATTCATGTGTGGGGATTTAGGAATTAACAATAAAACTCCCAACCGGATGTTGACTCGTCGGCTGCCACATACAAAATGTATAAACGCGTCGCCGCGCATAATTAGAAGGATTTTGGAGTGGCAAATTTGGAGCCGGTGGAGAGAGATAAATACTCAGGTTTTCTGTGAACCGGGTCTTGTCAGGCAGTGTCCATCGAACCAACAACATCATTTTGCTGTCTGGTGTTTTGGGCACCACGCTACGTCTTGGGACGTAGCGTTGGTTAGTCCATTCACCAAGTAAATAAAGGAAAGTATCTGTTTCTATCTTATCTGTTTCTATCTTTTCTTTTTGTATATTTCTTTTGGGACTTTCTAAATCAACAGTATCAGCCTTTATAAATCTAAACAGCCAAGACTAAGAGACGAGGTGAAAAAGCAAAGAACAAAATAAAACACGACTTTAGTTCCAAATAGTTAAAGCAAGGACAAATTTGCCCCTTATCCAGTGATACCAATTATAATTGATGTGCTTGAAATGGTCTCCAAAGGCTTGGTAAGAGGACCACAAGAGCTGGAAATCGAAGAACGAGCAGAGATCATATAAACTACAGCATTGTTAACATCGGACAAAATATTGGGAAGAGTCCTGAATACTTAGGGAGGACTTGCTGTCACTCAAAATCAATGAAAAACCATCAACAAACGTTGGTTGGAAAAATTCGCAAAGAATAATAGTGATAATAATGATAGTAATTTAATTATTATTATGATAATAGCTTTTCTTGTAAGAATATGAGCATAAATATTCATGAATAGGAAAGAAAAATACATGCATCCAATTTAGCAGTTTGTAAATTCAGTTTACGTAGATCTTTTACATATGCAAAACATATCAACAATATTTATACTAGTTGATATATTTTGTCCGTGTAAAAGATCTTCGAGTGAGGATTTCACGATGTGCAAAAGAAGATTTATGACGCTAAAATGTAAGAAAAGCCAGAAACTATTAAATAAATGATCTTCACCATGTCGAAATTAATTGCAGTTAAATGTTAAATTTTCAGTCGAAGGTTTTGAGTAGATTTACAAAATTGATCCATAAATCAACTGAAGATTTTATCTTTTTTTATCACTTATCTATAAGATTAAGGTCGGATTGAAATTGGATAAAAAAAAAAACTTCATGATTTATCTATGATTCTAATTGGTTAAAAAATGTATTTTGAATATTTTTGGAGAGAAAAGATTTTTTTCAATTATTTTGGGTTTTGATCGTTCAAATTTTTCGTGGCTTAACCAAATATTGTCGTCTGCAAATCTCAAAGAAATTTACCAGTGAGTGGCAGTTTTGCCAGTGACGATTTCCCAGTCTCACTTACAAGGGGCAATTTCCAAGTAATGGTTCACTAGTTTCAGTTTTACCAGTGGGTATATGCCAGTGTCAGTTTTGCCAGAGGGGATTTCTCCGTGGTGGTTTGCCAGCGTCAGGTTTGCCAGTGGCAATTTACTAGTTTCAGTTTCGCCAGTAGCGATTCATCAGTTTCAGTTTTCCCAGTGATAATTTGCCTGTTTTAGTTTTGCCCGTGGCGGTTTTATCTGTTGTGGTTTGCCTGTTTCAGTTTTCCTGGTGGGGTCTTACCAGTGGCGATTTACCAGTTTCAGCTTTGCCCATGGCGATTTGCCAGTGTCAAATTCGCAGTGGCGATATACCAATGTTAGTTTTGCCAGTGGCGATTTTCCAGTGTCGATTTCCCAGTTGTAGTTTTCCAGTTTCTGTTTTTCCAGTGTCAGTTTTGCCTGTGGGGATTAGTCAGGGCCAATTATCTAGTGGCGATTTGTCATTGTCAGTTTTGCTTGTTTCAGTTTTGTCAGTGTCTATTTACACTTAGAACAGTCCCAAAAATCTCAGAAGAGAGACTGGAGGAATTTGAAATTAACTGAAGAATTGAGACCACACTATAGCATTGTTGAGATGCACTATAATGCTGAGAAGAGTCCTGGAAACTTGAGGAGACTTGCTGTCGCTCAGACTCTAGTGAAAACCACCAGCTGACACTGGTGTGAAAAACTCATGTAATAATGATAAATTGTAATAATAGTTATTTTAGATCATTAATTATAAAAATTATTGATAATCAATTTTCATAATATCAATGATAGTGATGGTAATTAGAATGGCACATGTCTGAATAAAAATTTTAGAATATTAAGAAATTAAATAAAGACTGAATTTTCAATTGAAACGGAATTTTTAAAAAATGGTTAAAAAAAAACAATTTATTAACTAAACAAGTTAAGTTTGATATTTGTAATGGTGTTTATCAGCACATTTTCCTTAACAAATAAATAGAAATTTTTTTCTTAAAATAAAATAGGTTAATTTATTGAGAAGATTTTAGTTGCTGAAGATTTTGTAAGTTGTGTTAAAATTTTTGATCCATAAGAATATATGATACCAGACAATGACATTACATCCATTTTTGATACTAACTTCTAGCTCATGTCTTTTGTAAACACTACTTTGAAAAATATTTAAAAAATTATTTTTCTCTTCATTGTGTGATGGTTAACTGAAGAAGCTGTTCCTCTTATAGAGTTGGTAGCTGAAATAAATTTACAATAGCCAAATGATGGTTTGTAAAGATTTTTCAATTATATATATATATATATATATATATCATGTAATATATATATATATATATATATATATATATATATATACACACATATATAATAGAATGTGTAGCTGGATATTTAATAGAAATATGTGATAACTTAAACATTAATCAAATTACACCATGTTGATTTTACTACAATTGGAGTAGGATAGATAGATTAACACAATACTGGAATCCACACCAGTCTGACAAAATTTTTGTTGCTTTTGTTAGGCTAGGATGGATTCCAATATGGTGTGAATCTCTTTGTCATAGTCTAATTATAGAAAAACCAACATTATGTAATCTGATTAGTGATTTCCGGTAACTACACATGTTCATCATGCGTAAAGTGCTGCCATTTTAAAATGTGTTTTGTCTACACTATACACAGGTTGTATCATATTGCCAACTTATATATCTGTAACCAGTGTTGTAACTGTTGTTATTACTGCAGTGAGAATTAAGAGAAAAACAGAAGTCTTTTTTTAAAAAAATTGTCATCCAATTAATCATCCAGCTGCCATGTCAACTATTGCAGAATCTGAGAACAAATTCTATTTTACAAAATCTTGATAGGGATTTTTGGTACCAACCTTAAAAAACTGATGCTGTTTATCAATATTAGCCTTAAGAAAATTGGACCAATTGCTTTTAGTTGGGCCCTGTACTCAAGGGGTTCCCATACAAGATTGTCATCTAATACTGACCCGTCAAGTACACACAACTACACATTGCAATATACTTATTCCCAATTGAACTCCTCTTCTTCTTAGGTCAACCATGCAACCCCTGTCCCATAATAGTTATTACATTTGCATATAACTTTGATAAAGTGAATGTAACATCTATTATAAGACAGAAGTAGTAAGTAAATACTTTTTTATTTATTTGTTTCATGGCATATCAACTCCTTATAGGTTATTTAATGCCAAAATTTGATTTGTTTGTAAATATTTTATCATAGTTACAGCCATTTACATTTTAACATTCAAATTCAGTTATTTCTTTCTATCAAAATTTGGTCTAAAATGTTTGCATTGTAATATGGTATCAATTATTCCTATTTGATAAAAAATAATTTTGATTATATGGTTTCACATATTTCTATCAAATACTAATAATTATTAAATGGATCTAATTGAACCATAGTTGGGACTGTAACAAGTAGCTCAGAGTGAACCTAATGACAATGAAGAGATACTCCTCATTTCTTAGAACTCCAGAACTGGAGCCTCACCATCAAATTTAAATTCAGAGAGAAGAATTTTTACTAAACTAAAAGATAAATCAAAATTTTTGTAATAATTTAAAAAATATTTCACATATTTAAAGTTCTAATTAGTTTTCTTTTAAATCTTAAACTTGTGTTATTCTGAGTTCTTCAAAATCAACTCTTGGGAATATCTCAAAATAGGTGTTAAATTTCAGTAAATGTACTGTTCTTTTAGCTATTTTACTGGTGTGTACACATAAAGAGACTCTGAGGAAAGTTTTTGATAATTTATCTTCCAATAAAACTGGGACATGCACTCTTTTTTTTTATAAGGAATCGTAGAAAATGATGAAATATTTTCATCTGCTCTTGTACCGTGGACATAAAATGAAAAGAGACATCAAGATAATCATTGCTATTTTACATTCCTTTCATTTCACTGGTGCTTTCCTTTTTTGCTTTTATTTTCTTTTAGCTCCTTCTATTACAGCTCTGGCCTTGATAGTTACCCAATTTATTCTACGGGTAAAATTTGGTTTATAAAAAAAAAACAGATATTAACTGGAAGAAAATAATTGTGCCAAAGCACCCATTTGTTTATGAATGAATTTCATTATAAGTAAAGTAAAGTTGGCGACCATAGTCGAGGGTGATCAGAAGGCTCTCTTATCAATAGCTACTACACCAAGGTGTAGGGGAGGGCACTACTCCTTTCCCTGGATTGCTCCACTTTACCCTTGATATGTATGTTAGATTGCTGAGTGTTCAGCAAGGAGGTATCAAGTACCATTTTTAAAGTCATTGGGATTGAACCCAGGTCTCCCGGACCATTGGCAAACACTCTACTCACTAGGCCAATGACCTGGTATTGGCATAATGGTTTGAGTGTTCGCCAATGGCCTGGGAGACCTGGGTTCAATCCCAGGTCAAGTCATACCAAAGACTCAAAAAATGGTACTTGATGCTACCTTGGTTTAATAACCTTAAGAAAGGTATGCCCTTGCCCCTTATCAGCCCAGCTATGGGTTAAATAGTTTCACTGTTATTCTTCTACAAGAATGGCTTCAGCATTAAATAATACATGAAGGTTGATATGCCATTAAACAAAGAAACCAAAATTTATTTCAAAACCAATTAGGCTGGTTAATTGGGCTTAGAATATGCTGAACATATACCCTGAAGAGTAGTAAGATACTGCCTCCAAAGAAAGGGGTGTACTGGTTATGAAACTAAACTGCATCTGATGATGAGGCTCCAGTTCTGGAAATCTGGGGAGCGTAGAGTACCCTTTCATTGCTATTACTCCCAGGACCACTCTGATCCAGAGTGGTAGCACCTGTTAGAGTCCCATCTATGAGTCAAATTGATCTGTTGAAAAATAATTTGTATTTGATAAGATTGTGTGTAAAAAAGAAATAAAAAAACATTTACACAAAAATATAAATATTAATGCAATTCCTTAATCTTAAGGAATAGAATAACTCCAGACAGGTTGACATGTAGTTAAAATCTATCAGTCAATCAATCAATCCATAAAAATCAAATGATAAAAATCAATTTCAAAATTCAAAATGATAACTAAAATTCAGTCAAGTGTTAAAATTTGAGGTTCTGCTGAATAGTCCATAGACTGACCAACATACTCGCATGGAATGTGACTAAATGAGTTTTTTTTTTATATAGTAACCCTTACTGTCCATACACTTTTTCCATTTTGGTCCAGTCGGCTGGTGCTGCAGAATACATTTCTGCAGAAGAGTAAGACTCCACCAATGAGTGTCCTGGATATGGTACTAAACCATCTGATTGTGAAGTTCAAGTAATGCTGGAGCTTTGACAAATGCAAAGTACCCCTTTATTTCCATCACTCCCAGGTCCACTGTGGCCCGGAGTGGTAGCACCTGATAGGGTCCTATCTATGGATTAAATAAAACCAATCAGTGTATAGTTTAAAATTGTTTAAAATTGAACTGTTTTTATATTCAACTGTGTGTAAACAAAAAAACTTATGATAAACTGAATTGTTTGAAATAAAACTGTTTATAAGTATGAAAATGAATTTGGCATTAAATTACCAACAGTCGTTGATATGCCATAAAACCAAGCCAAACCAAATCAAACCAAATCTTTTTCCATTTATGTTGCTGTGCTTGTATCCCATTGGTTAAAAAAGTCACCAACAGCAGATATGATGTTATTAGATGAACCGTCTAGCCAACCCCCATAAAAAAGTACTTCAACAGACTTGTATAAATAACCTGATGATTTTCTCTTTTTAAAGAAAAGCAGCATCCATTCAAATATTCTCATTGAAAGTTAAAGGAACACTTTTAAAGAATTTGCTACTGTGTTAATCTTGCATATAATTGCTTATGAATTAATTCCCCACTACTATGGAACCACAAGAAGCTAAAATTTTCTCAAAGCAACAAAAATATTTTAAAACATATTCACAAATATTTTTCATAGTTGAATTAAAACAAAATAAAAAAAAATTAATCCTTTGAACTCTTAACCCCTTAGTCTCTTGATACTGTGTCACAAAATTCTCCGAAAAATCCAAGCAGAAAACATTTAAACTTCACTCCAGGTTGCAGACATCATTGTTTAAAGCTATGCCATTATTCTGTTCAAAATAAGCAGGGAGTCTTATCTATTTTAGGCCTTTTATTATTACAAATAATAAGCCCATGGCTCCAAAGGCCTAGAATTAAAAAAAAAAAGAAAAATTAAATAATGCCAAAGATTATTTGACTCACTGCTAAAGATAACATTTTTTTTGTAACAACTCTACACTATAGGAAGAAACCAACAAAGATGCAATTAGATAAATCATTTAATAACAGAGTGTCAAGCGAATAAACAGTATCAATACCTGGTTATATATCTGGCAGATTGTTTGCTTTGGGGTTTTTTTTATTGTCAAAACTTCAAAAAAAGTATCAAAAAGCAGTTTGGCATCTTAAAACCCTTAATCACTTCTAGGATCACTTTTAATGATGTAGGCTTTGTTTTTTCAAGCTTAAAAACTTCAAAACAGTTTACAGTCCAGGTTGTTTGGCAAGGACATGCAAAGAAAGATGTGATTTGGTAATTATTTCAGATTAAGGTGTTTTATTTTTGTATTATGTTTTTAAGTATTTTTGTTTATGAGAAACCTTTACCCCAAAGCTTATTTCAAGTATGTATCTAAAGATTATCTATGACTCCATCATATTATTAATATTATCATTTTGATTACATTATTATCATTATTTTATATATAATATCACTAACCACTCTGCCTTTTGTTTTTGATATAATTATGGAAATAAATTTTGAGGCATTATTTTAAATTCAACCTCAAAATGCAGGAGCTGCTCAAATAAAGATATGAAAAAATAATAAAAACAATGCTAAAGTTGATATAAATAATACTAAAACAAAAATAAAACTTTGTTTATATAAGTTTTATTACTGTCTTAACTATAAGGTTTACCAACGTTTTTACTATTTGTATTATTTTTATTACTCTTTAAATTAAATTTTATCATTGTTTATATGATTTTCTTATAGCTTTATCATTATCATTTTATCATTTATCATTTTATGATTCTTATATAAATTCTATTGTCTTTATCAATTTGAATAGTTTTATTAACTTTTAAGTCCTTTTATCACTTTCATCTTGATTGTTTTTATCAGTTTTTACTTTGATATTTTTGCCATTATGTTATGTTTTGACCTTTTGACCCGGCCAAAAATGCCATTCAAGGTGATGCACCGGAAGGAGGTGACACATTCTAATGGCAGTTATGAGAGGAAATCATGTGGGCGGAAATTGGCTGATGAAATGGGACGAGCAAGAAAAATTTCCATGGTACACTACAGAGTGATCCACTGGAAGAGAGTGACCTCTGAACTGCATGACAGTTATTTCCGCTTGATGACAATTAAACATTCGATTTCAAAGATCGAGTGGGCGTTGAACGATTATATAATTGAGTAGAGTTCAACGAGCCAGTGGAATTGAGTTCCGGTTCCAGTTGAGCTCGACGCCCAGGGGGGCAGTTGAGTTGAAGATCGGACGGAGTTATAGACGAAATGTGGTAGGGAAAGCCACATCAGGCCGAAGGGGCCTTTGGGCCCTGATGAGTGGGCCCTAGGCCTCCGGTTGAGCAGCCCTAGAGAACAAGGACACAACGTGACGGTCATAACAGTGGGGTCAAAATATTGCAGTTATGTTCGATCTCCAGCTCCCTCTCACATGCAACCCTTGAACAACCCTTTCAAACCTTGCAATAGATTGAGAAGTATATATTTTGTTAAAGAAGTCTTCCTGCGTCTTTGTCATTATCATGCTTGCGCCTGATTAATTCATTGTGTCTTTATTATTGTGTCGTTGTGATGCGGTAGATGACTTTACAACAATTATATCATTTAGTCTTCTTCATCTGATTATCTTTCAGTGTCAAATTTAGTCAGTCTGGTCCAGGAATTCAACATGGTTATTAGGTTTTCATGTTAGGATTTGTAAATTGCTTCTTCTAACCTTCCTGCTCTATTAATAGGGCTTTGAATATGATGACTGTTTCCCTAACAGAAGAGTAACCTCCCCACCAAAAAGAGGTGTCCTGGTTGGGACACTAAGCAGCATTTGATTGTGAGGCTCCAGTTTTGGAAATCTGGGGAGTGTGTATTACTCCTTCACTGCCATTACTCTCAGGTCCACCTTGTCCCAGAGTGGCAGCACCTATTACAGTCTCATCAATGGGTCACATTTATCTGTTTGCAAATTATTTGTATCAGCTTAGAATACCTGATATCATATAACTGTGTGCAAAAACTAAAAAAAAAAACTACACAAAAAATGTAAATATAAATGTATGATGTATGCAATTCCCTAACTTCTAGGCAAAAAATAACCTCAGATTGGTTGACATGCAATTAAAATCAACCAATCAATCAATCTGATACCCTTCAGGAATTATTGGATGTAACCTACACCTGAAAATGTCCAATGAGGATATAAGCTTAAATAGTAGGATTAAAAAAAAAAAAAACAAGAAAAAATACTTGTATGAATAATTTGCAGAATAATAAAAATGGTTCATCACTTAAATTCAGAAATTAGACAAATTTCATTTCCAAAAATTGGCAGATATAATACCACCATCATTTTTTGTATCTGTCAGAAGGGGTTAATGACTATTTAGTCATTTATTCTTTAATCAGTGATGAAAATAATTAGTCTGGAGATGTTCACAGGTTATACTCCATAAAAATTGACTGAGACCAATCGATATACACCTAAGGATGGGTTAATCAGTATTAATTTGACAAATGATGGCCAATCCAATCAATTATATTGATTCATTGATTCAATGAACTGCTTCAATTAAAACAAAAATGTTTAATCATTTCCATTAATTTGTACTTGTTGAGTTTTCAAACCAGTAATATCTGTTAGTCTTCCCAAGAAATCAAGTGACAGCAAGACTTTTAATAGTACAGCCAACTTTTCAGTTTTTATTTTTACAACACTGCTTTCTGGATTGTTGAACTTCTTCACATATCCAACATATTATCCTTGAAATATGAAATCTTTTTGGTTAAAATTAAACTGTGACCATCTGCTTTTTTGTTGATTTTTTAACTGATCAATTATTCCTTTTTTTTTTTTTTGAATTCCCATTTGTGTTGAATTTTCCAAGCTCATTTCAAAAATTAATTTTTGCAAAGTTAATTTTTTTAAAGAAAAAGATTTAGTTCTTTAGAGAATTTAGAGAATTCATATGAATTTATTCAACTTCCTTAATTATCAATACTGTAAAAAAAAACCCAGCTTCTTTTAGTGAGTGAACATATTATAATATTTGATTTTTTTAAAAATCTAATTAGACAGTATATGTTCTAGATTACGACTTTTAGGCTTAATGCTACCCATCCTCAGCTGCAATAAAGAAATTAATCAATTGTTACCCTAACATATTATATTTGGTGGCATTCAGTATTCATACTAGATCATGAACCTGTATCTAAATGTGGGCAGAGGCCTGGGCAAAGTTGTTTAGAAGACCAACAGTTTTTATTGCAGTTAGTATCCTTAGTATTAACTAGTAAATATTAATATGATATAAAATATTAAGAGAATAAACTCTTCCAATATAATTACTAATGTAATGAGAAATATCTTAATCTCAGTGAAAATACATTCCAAAATATAACTTAAGGAAATTGAACATGCTTAATTTGATTGTTCTTCCCAAGATTTATCATGCTTTAAGTCTTCTTGCAATGATATTTAAAACTGTTCCAAGCTTGCCAATCATGATGGGTACTATAGTCACCTTCATTTTCTACAATTTTGTCAGTTTGCTGACAATGTTCCAAATATTTTCTCAGTTTTTTCTCTTTCAATTTTAATGTGTAACCTGCTGGTAGACTGACACAGATTGTTCAACAGAATGTTTCTTTTTATTATCACTCACTTAGGGGATTATTTCTATTACAACAAGGAACAGTATCTATCAATGACAATAATAAAAGATAATCTCTCAGTAAGACTTGAACTTACATAATTTTTTGACTCATAAATGTCTTATTATTAACCAAACAAGCAGAATGTTAAATAAGATCAATTTTTAAGTGGAATAAAGAAAAGTTCTTCTTCTCCTTGACTGGTTCCCTTGTCAAGGCTAAAGAACCCAGTCTTCCCTAATATTTATCCCAAGCTGAGGGGGACAGATGGATTCATGCCTTTTTCAAAGACATTAGTACAAAGTGAAACACAGAGTAGCTGTATAACCAACTAAGTTATGAGAGCAATTGGTTCTGCAAAAGTTGAAATCATAATTACAAATAATCTTATAGTCTTGTTTCTGAAATTGTTGAGACCACCTGTAGTGCAATTGGTAGTGTTAGATACTCAGGTCTCTTCTGCTGGTCAACTGCTTCTCTGCAGAGGGGTTACACCCTCCTCCCCAATGCAGGTCCGAGATATAACATTGAACCATCTGATGGTGAGGTTCAGTAATGCTAGCAGTTTGGGGAATGTGGAGTAACCCTTCTTTGCCATCACTCCCGAGTCCGCTCAAGCTCAGAGTGGTAGCACCTGATAGGGTCCTATTAATGGGCCAAATATAACTTTAACATTTAGCCTGAGTGAAAACAAATGACTTATGCTTGATTGAATTGTTAGAAATAAAACTGATCGTTTAACTGTTTGTATCTACAAAATGTGTTTACAAATCATATATTTAATATAAATGTAAAAACAGGTTTTGGCATTAATTAAACAACAACAACAGTTGATAGGCCATAAAACCAAACCAAACCAAGCTGGTTTCTGCTATCTTCTGATAATAATAGCAATGATCATTTTGACTCCCATGCCATGTTCTTCTCATAATCCATCTCCTTTTCTTGTGGCAAGCCCACTCCATTTTGTCATGAGGAATAAACAGAGAAATCTCTTGCTGGAAAGAATACCAAAACATTTTTGTGCATACACTTCTTTTATGATTTCTTAACAATAATATCTTTTCTTTTACAACTTTGGGTTGTGGCCCTTTGATTATAGATGGACAAATATTCCCTCACCATTTTTCCCATGTGCTTCTCAGGACAACTGATTAAATCTCAGAGTATGTTTTTAATTCAAGGACTTTTTGATCTCATAACTGAGACTATCCAATCCCCACCAAGCTCTCAAACTGATCTGAAGGTCATATCCTATTTCTCACATCCAGTTGGCCTGATGTCTTTGAGTATGCTTTCTTATTCACCTTTTTAAAATTTTACACTACATCTCAAATAATGGATACATCTACTCTACCATTTAACAGTAATTCCCACAAGAAAAATAACTAGGCTCTCTCCAGACTAAAAGGGAAATGAGTTTCAGTTTCATTGAGAGTTTATCATTTATTTATTGTTTCTGGAATGTGTTGTTCCTGGCTGTGATAGAAATAAGACCCAAGGTAGTTTCAATATGAAAATCAAATATTTATCAAAATAAATAATAATAATGTTTGATTATTCTTTGTCCCAAAAGTAAAGTTGATGCAATCCCAAAACTTGTAGATTCCTTTTTCACTTTGGAGTAATATTCATTGCTCAAAAGCAAAACTAACAACATAAATAAGACATTTAGGTTAATAAACAATATATTTTCATTAAAAAGAGCTAAGTATGAATTTACCAAACTCTTCCACCATTCGCAGGATGTGACACAAGGTCAATTTTAAAGCAAAGCAGAGCTGGTTTTGAAATTTGAGTTTTCCTTCTCCTTGACTGGTTGATTCACCAAGACTTAAGAACCTAGTCTGACCTATCATTATCCCACAGCCTGGAGTTGGGGAAGATGTATTTATGCCTTTCCTGAGGGTGTAAGTGTAAAGTGTAAACAGCCTTATCGAGGATTTGAACTCAGACTGCTGATTCCATTTCCTACAAAGATAACACTATAGGCTTGCCTCTAGAGTCAGTAGCAAAAAGTTATTTTTGGCAAACCTGGAAAACTTCTAATTAACCCTTTTAGGGCAATTACTCCTGCTTTGTGAATCCATGATGGAAATGATACCATCTGTTTACAGAATAAGATGAACATTATAACAATTTGTGGCTTTCGGATCAGAGGCTGCAAAATTACTTGTTTACATTAGTGATAGAAGTTTGTTTTGGCATTGCTAAATAAAATATTGTTTCTATTTGATGATGTTAAATAGATAAGCTTCTTCAATGCTACACTGATACATCAACAGAACATTTTGAACTTTGTGTTTTTTTTTTATAGCTTAATGTAACATACTGATGGCAAGAAAAAGAAGTTTAAAAAGACTATTAGGATGTTGCTTTAGCTTAAAATTTTAGGTGTAAGATGAAATATGGCGTAAGCTTGAGCTTAACCAAATTTTAGAAAAAGCAGTAAATTTTTTATTGTTAGCACTTACAAATCATGTTGAAGACTCCCTGTGGTGTAGAGGTTAATAGACTGACCTGTGACCTTGTAGTAAATGAGTTTTACCTATAGTTGTGCTATTATCATATTTACCCACCCCTCTGCTTGGGTAGGATATGACACAAGGTCAATTTTTAAGCAGAGTTTAACAGTTTTGAATTCAGAGTTTTCCTTCTCCTAGACTAGTTGCCTCACCAAGGCTGATGAACCCGGTCTGCCCTGCTATTTACCCATAGCTGGAGGGAGAGTAATTGGATTCATACCTTTCCCAAGGGTATTAGTGCTATGTGAAATGCAATCAGTCTCGTCCAGGATTTGAACTCGTGTCGCCATGTCCATTCCCTACGACGATAACCATTACACTGCAGGCACCTCCAGATGTGCTATTATGTTCACTTTCAGTATGAACCTCCTTATCCACCAGCTATAAATTAAATAGTACCAATACAGTTCTTCTGCAAGAATGGATTTGGCATTGAATAAGCCATGAAGGTTAATAAGCCTTTAAACAAAGAAACCAAACCAACCTACCAGCCATAGTATTATGATAGGATCTTCAGATATTTCAGGATCATTGAACAATAATTTTGGTAAGTTAACAATATATTTTCATTAGAAAGAATATTGAAGTAGAAAAAGTCTGCTTTTGGGAGCTGCCAATAACATCTTAGGAAATCTATTACCCTTTTGAGGGTTATTACTTGTAACTGTCCCCAAGCCATGTATGTGACCAAATCTAAAATAGAAAAAGACCCTTGTGTGTCATGGTTTTGATGTGAGATATTTTCCCAGAAGAACAAAAGTATCAGCCCAAAATTTCATGACAATAAATAAGTTTTATCCACTAAGGAATTTTTCAAGTGATGTGCAAGTAAGCATTTAGAAAGAATTCTAAAGTATTTTTTATACACTGTGTAAATAGAAAGATTAATCATTACACTATATATGTTTTACAAACTTTAGCTTATTATCAAAGAAATGATATATAAAAAATGACATATTTTTCAATGCTATCTTCTATTATTTGCTTTATTGTTTTGCCTCTTTTATTCCTCATTCATTTCAGCATAAAATCTTTTATTGTAGTACCCAGAAATCTCCTATGTGAATATCAAGCTACATTTTGTCATGAACTTGTTATGCATAATTCGCTACAAAATTCATGCTACCTTTGTAAGATACTCTTCACTTCGGGAATCCCTGATCTGCTTATGGAACAAGAAAACTTTATCGTTTAATGCTTCAAGATTTTGGTCTGCAAAATTACTTGGTTACATTTAGTGAGAGAAGTTTATTTTGGCACTACTTAATAAAATCTCTTTGCCGTTGTTAACCTACAGTAGGAACTAAAATCAAATTAATGATTCTGGCCTTTGCAGTTTAGATATCCCATTGCATGGCTGGGTTAGCTATAATTTCAATGTTTGATTTTATTTCTGCTTGTTCAAGATTATTGAATAAAGACCAGTCAGGAAAAGTCATTTCCCTTTTACAGGCTGGACAGAATGATAAAGCACACCTTGATTGAAATAGTTTTGGGGGTGTCCTCGTGGTGTAATGGTTAAAGCGATGAACTGCGGAATCGTAGTACGCGAGTTCGTACTCCAGTCGCGCTATTATGTTCACTTTCGGGCAAATACCCTTGGGAAAGGTATGAACCCCCTTATTCTCCCTCCAGCTATGGGTAAATAGTAGGACGGACTAGGTTCTTCAGCCTTGGTGAGGCAACTAGTCTAGGAGAAGGAAAACTCTGAATTCAAACCTGTTAAACTCCGCTTAAAAATTGACCTTGTGTCTTATCCTGCCCGAGCGGAGGGGTTGGGTAAATAGTACCTTGATTGAAATATTATCTTGAATAAGACATTCTTTCCAGAGACTAAATCCAATGCTAAATCTCTTTGCCGTTGTTAACCTACAGTAGGAACTAAAATCAAATTAATGATTCTGGCCTTTGCAGTTTAGATATCCCATTGCATGGCTGGGTTAGCTATAATTTCAATGTTTGATTTTATTTCTGCTTGTTCAAGATTATTGAATAAAGACCAGTCAGGAAAAGTCATTTCCCTTTTACAGGCTGGACAGAATGATAAAGCACACCTTGATTGAAATATTATCTTGAATAAGACATTCTTTCCAGAGACTAAATCCAATGCTAAATTCATTCCTACAACCCTTAATTTCTTGTAGAGAAAAAGAAAAGGTTTGTCAAATAACTACAAAGTTTGGGAGTCTGAATTTAAGATTTCTAAATTGTTTCTCTTCTACTTTTAAATCAGTGTGTCTTTGAATAGCTTAAAAGCTTTATGCAATATTTTCATTGCTGACAATAAATATAGGAAAAGGGAATCTCTTTCAGAATTGGATACAGTCTCTTTGGCCTCGTTTACACGAAAGATCAACTGGGCTTGGGTATTTTCTATGATCCATTACAGTGTTCCCACAGCCAGGAAATTCATTCACTTGCCTGACATTCTGTGTTCATAAAAATTTAATGTTGCATCATCTTGTTCTGTTAGGAGCAGTTACAGCCTGCAACAAAAGGTTTCTCACTTGAACCTTCACCTTTCTGTTGCACAAGAACTTTGATTCCTCTCTTCCAATTCAGTGCCATAACAATCAAATTGGATTTGATTGGGTTATGTGGCCTGCAATGGATACATACACCATGACTGGCTTTCACTACCAATACTGACAGAATTTTTCCACCTAGTTCAGTCTGATCACTTATATAATTGCATTAAAATAATGGCTTAGTTGTAACAGCATTGAACTAGAGGTCAAAATATTTTATATACGACTAACGGAACCAGACAAATAAGTATTTTTTATGTTTTTAGATTTAGATAAAGTATTCTTAACCTTCACTTTTAAATTATATTTACTTTCTTCTTCAATTTTAGTAGCTACATTTTTATCTTTGTTCATCAGTCAATAAGAACAAGGAACACCTAAAGTGAGATATGAATTTATGTCCCCTTTGCCTTGAAGAAGCCTGTTTAAACACATCAGATGCTCTATCTACACTACTACAAAGAACTTTTGGTTGACAGAGGCCCAAATCAAACATTTTAAATATATCTCTTATCCTGTTCAAATTTCTCTCAGAGTTCCACAAGAGTGAGTCAAAAGTTTTGCAATATTTTGGTAAATGCTAGTTTGCAGTACATATAATGGGACAGAAGCAGTTCAAGTATCATGACGGTGAGCCGGCATGTACATTATTTCACTCTGAGTGTGATTTTAAAGCTGTACAGATGAATGTGCATTGTAGTCTAATTCAATAACTTATTCTTTACAAGTTTAATCTGAGCCAAAAGAGAAACATCGAACATTCTAGTATGGTTTGTTATCTTCACAACATCAGCAAAAGCATCCAAAGCTACAGAATTGTCTCACGATACCAAAATATTGCAAAACATTTGACTCACCCAAGTAAATCTCTTCGATAAATTAATGGATACAACTTTAAATTATTTAACAAATGCAGGTCTTTATTTGCCTCTCCCCTGTTATCTATCAAGCTGTGGAGATATGCAATGTTATCTCTGAACAACTGAGAAAATATTTTAATATTAAGGTACAAAACGTAGTTTATGATCCATGATTATATGGTTGGTTGAGCATAATATTTCTGATGAATTTAACATTTTTGGTGGGTGTGCGGAACTCAAGACCAAATACATGTGCTCTTGCCATATAAATTATGAAGGTTATCAGATATTTGACTCTGGATATAGTAACTTTAAATTGTGTTTGTCAGTTTTTAACTTCAGTGGGTTTTTTTCCTTATCCACCGAAATATTTAAAATAATCAATGGTTTTATTTTCCTCCACCTGAGCAAAAAATATTTCTCTAAAAACCAATAAAAAAAAGAAATAATCTATTTTTGGACAGTAAATTAAGACTTCATACTGTTTTTATTTTTAAATGCCATATTGGTTCAATCAGCCAATCAAAAACAGATTTATTCTAAATATCTCATCAAGAAACAGTAACCACACAACCAATCAGAATGCCTTTGTGGCTCATTTATTTTCCAGTGACTAATCAGAAATCAGCAGTCATATGTTTATTTTCAGAAACCAAAATAAAATTGATTTTCATTCAATAAATCAATGCAATGACACTTCCCAAAGAGATACAACTGAGCTGTTGACAATGAAGTCAGCTTTTCAAATTGAATGATGGCCAAAATTTTGCTTATCTTCATCAAATTCTTTGTCCGATGCTCATTCTAAAAGCTTTCCAGCAGCCAGACATTATGTCTCATACTCTTTCACATTTCTGGCACAAACATTCCTTGTTTAGCCATTCAGATAATAAGAACATGATGTACTGAATAACAGAAAATAGAAAATTCAATGGGTACAAACACCTGCAGTGAATGAGTATAATAAACCTGAATCCTTTGTGTCTCAACATCAATAATATAGACTATCAAAAATGGTTAAATCTTAAACCAAATAATATTTAACAAAATAAACACTTTTTAAATAAGATCCAAAAGAAATTAACTGATTTGATCCATTCAGGCTTTGAAACAAGACTCCATTCTTTGAATTAAAAAAAAATCCAACCTCCTTTTAAGCATAATATTCTCCTGTTCAGCTATTTTGTAATAAGAAAAATGAATAGATATTAACTTCAATCATTTCTTATAATTATACAGAAAAACCTACTTCATGTAATTTCAGTTCCTAAATCAAGTATGATTGTCAAATAAGAATATGCAAGGTGATGATAACTGGTATGTCATAGAAAGTGAGTCTTCAGAGTTAAATTCTTGATGGTTGAATGGCCGGTGTATTTATTTTATCAACCCTTCAGCTATGAGCAGGATGTGACATGATGTCATTTTTTAATAGAAGTTCTTCTGGTTTAAATTATGATTTCCCCCCACCCTAAGATTGGCTGCTTTACCTATCAAAAGAATTTGTCTGACCTACTATTTACCCATCACTAGAAGTAGAACAGAAGAATTTATAGTTTTCCCAAGAGCAGTAGTAAGAAGAGAAATGAAAACAGCTTCAGCCAGGATTTGAACTGAAATCACAAATTCCATTTCCTATAATGATGATTGTCATACCAAACACACCACGAAGGAATGAGATAAAGAATTATTGATTGACACTATAGATTTATTTTAATTTTAAGATTTAAAATTAAGAATTTAAATGAAGATGCCCACACAGCTGAGCAATATGTAAAATTAAGTGATAATGTTAAGAGCTGGACTGCTTTTTGGTTTGGTTTCTTTGTTTAATGACATATCAACCTTTATAGGTTATTTAATGCCAAAGCCATTCTTCTCGGGGGACAGTAGGAGTACTATTTAACCCATAGCTGGAAGGATAAGGGGTTCATACCTTTTCCAAGGGTATTTGCCCAAAAGTGAACGTAATAACGCGACTGGAGTACGAACACGCATACTACCATTCCACAGTCCATCGCTTTAACCATTACACCATGAGGACACCCCCAGCACTTTTTGATAAGAAGTTCAGGACAAACACAGGATATTATAAATGCTATACCTACCATATTAACAAGACTTGGCTTAATGTAAGTTTTGTAGTTTCTGAATCCGAAAATTAATCTTGTAGCAAAGATTTAAGAATGTGATGGTCATAGAAAGAAATTCAATTGCCCAGTCAGCTGGGACTGTAGAATACACCGGCTGCACCTCTGCAGAGGGTTAAGACCCCCCCCAACAAGTGTCCTGGATATGACACTAAACAATCAGATGGTGAGGTTTCAGCAATGCTGGAGCTTTGGGGAATGTGGAGTACCCCTTCATTGCCATCGCTCCCAGGTCCACTCTGGCCCTGAGTGGTAGCACCTGATAGGGCCCTATCTATGGGTTAAATAGAACTAACAGCATACTTATGCTAAAATGAATTGTTTGAGTAAACTGAATAGCTAGAAAGAGAAATATTTTTGGCAATTAAACCGTACTTACATTTAAACTGCGTGTTTATGCTTAACTGAATTATTTGAAATAGAACTGTTTTTTGACATTAAAACTGTATTTACCCTTAACTGAATTGATACATATAACTGCTTGAATAGTTTGGAATAGAAATGTTTTTGACAATTAAACTGTGTACTTATGCTAAACTGAATTGTTTTAAATAGAACGGATTATTTATATAAAAATGGATTTGGCATTAAATCACCTACAAAGTTTGATATGCCATAAAACCCACCAAACCAAACCAAATAAATTCAATGGCACAGCTACACACCATATTACAAAAGGACCTTCAATCAATAGAAATTTCCCTAGAAGGCATTTGAATGATAAGGGAGACTATTTTAAAGGAAATTAATATTTCATTCATTATCCATATATCTCTTGGTAAATACAGCTTCAGACTAGATAATTTTTCTCACATCTTGTCAACAAAGTGTTTCATAAATGATGCAAGTCTAAGACTTGACATACATAATTTCTATTTAATAATGTTAGTTACATGACAACTCTGTAGTAAGGAACAATAGCATTCAGCCGTTCAAATGATCGTATCATGCACTAGCCTCATTCAAACATCCTTTCCTTTGAGGTCAGTCAAAAGACAAACATGTTTTACATAGGAATATAACAAACATGTAAGAGATGAATTTAATATTAAATTTCATCAGTTACACTTCCCAACATATAAAGAGTATTGTATTAGGTTGATAAAGTTTGTGAAATGTGGAGTGGGCAGAATTTCTTTGTTTGGTTTGGCTTCTTTATTTAATGGCATATCAACATTCATGGGTTATTTAATGCCAAAACTATCTATGTAGAAGAACAGCAGTGATTCTATTTAAACCATAGCTAAGGGAAGTGTACAGAATTTCTTGGTTTGGTTTCTTTGTTTAATGGAATATCAACATTCATGGGTTATTTAATCCCAAAGCCATCCTTGTAAAAGAACAGTAGTGGAACTACTTAACCCATAACTTGGGTGATAAGGAAGTTCATTTTTCCCAAGGATATTTGTCTGAAAGTGAACATAATAGTACAACTGGAGTTCAAACTTGCTTACTTAGAGGCCGCAGATTAAATTTTAGTCATTACATCATGAGGAGTCTCCCAGAATGTTTTAACAGTAAAACTTATTATTATATATCCAATGTTTTAACTTTTATCTCTAAGTTATTTTTTCATATTGGACTGTCTACAATTACTGTTTTCAAGACTATAATTATGTTAAAATAGTTTAACTACGATTTTTCTGAAAGATAACTTCATCCTTTTTGGCTTCATTTCTTTTGTTTTGATGGCATATTAACCTCAGTTATTTAATGCAAAAACAATCCATCTAAAAGAACAGCATTTAACCCATAACTGGAGGGATAAAGGTGTTCATACCTTTCTCAAGAGTATTAGTGCCAAAGTGAATGTAATAACACAACTGGAATTTCAACTCGCTGACTATGATGTCAGATTCCGGTACATTAACCACTTTGCCATGGGGTCAATGCCCCTACATTCTGCTTGAAAAACCTTATATATATATATAAATTATTTTCAAAAATTAAAGTGACCCATATAGGTAAATAAGATTTTGGTACTATGAATATAAGCATAGGGGTCCGCAAATGATGAATTTACTAGTCTGCATTTATAAATCACTTTATTGCAGGAGAACAAATATAGCTAGAACATGTTGCCAAGTTGACAGATATCATACTCATAGGAGAATTTCTGCTTTGTTGCGATGGCCATTAGTGATGTATTGTTCGTATACGACCAGTTGAAAATATACTGGTCATTTAAATGAATGAACAAAAAGATCAGGATCTTTTTGGTTTTATTAATGATATTTTCATGAAAGAAAGCATTTAAAAATAATTATATTTTAAATTTATTATTTCACAAAAAGACGGAATTCTAAAATGCCTCTTTTTGTAATCAGTTATAAGAAGCCTTTAGAAAAACTAAAATAAAAATACTAAGCCAGAAATTTTAATTCTTAATAGTTTTTTAATGAATAAAATTAGAATTAAATTATTGTTTATGAAAAATTCATTTCTAACTGAAAAGATCTGGTACTTCACTTGTTAAGTTGGTTTCAGTATTGCCAAGTATTTGTTGATGTCTGTGTTATTATTATCTTGAAATTGAAAGCATTTAAAAAATCAACCCCTCTCATAATGGTATCCAGAGAAACTGAGAAAAAATGTCAGCCATATTCAATTAATTTATTTGAAGGTGAGTGGAAATTAAATTTGGTTACTACAAGAGGTGCATCAAGTAAAAAGTTTAAGAAACCTTGACTTAAACAAAAACGTTTATGCATAGAATATTCAAAACTTACAATTAAACTGTAGATGACACATTTTCTCAAAATGAACTCAGATGCATTGAATACTTGTAGAGCATCCATTGAGAATGAAAGTCACTTTGGTCAAATTGTTCCACTAAATATACAGCCATACATGCATGCTTAAAAAACGAACACAAATGTATTTTTTCGACATGAATTTATGCATTCAATTCACTTAAAAAGTCAGTTCAAAATAGGTCAAAGAATAACTTTTTCATTGACAACTATCAGTTCTAAAAATGTAAGGAACTATTGGCTTGTCAACCTGAATCTAAAATCTGGCATCTTAACCATTAAGAAAGAATGTGTGAAACAAAAGCTCTGATCCTAAACATTAAATAAACAGCATTTATGATGTGCAAGAATTACAATAATTGTGTCTAATAATTGTTGACAATCAGAAAAATACTCCCTGCTGTATCTATAATACACAGGGATATAAAAAATAGCTTTTGGTGAAATGTAACAAAATTAACGCCCACCGCACACCATAAAAATACTGACTGTCATTTGCTCCTGTATAAAATTGCAGCTTTAAATATTAAATGATATTTCTTTCCTTTTCAACAATGTCAATTTCTTTTTTCTTTCTTTCTTTCAAAACAATATTTATTGCTTCACAGGGAAATATGTTGAATATAACTGAGAACAATTTTCTAATAAATTGGGCATATAATCATAAAGCTTTTTCAGGACCAGTGTTTAACTTGCACTATTCTGATGGGAATGAACCTTGATAAATACAGTCTGAAGTTTTAAGATAGGGCATTTTTTTCTTCCAAAACACTGGAAGTGGTAGTATCTGTTAGGTTCTTATCTATGGGTTAAGTAGATCTGTTTGAAAATTATCATTATTCGATAGGAATATTTGAAACTTTATAACTGTGCTAACAAGTTTTTATTATCCTTTTATTCCTTGTAAGTTTTTCACACCAGTGTTAGCTGGTTGTCTTCCACTGGAGTTAAAGTAGCAGCAATACAGTGGGTCTGGATTGTTTTGATTCTGTCTCTGATTTCCTGTCTCTCCTGTCTTTTTTTCTAAGCCTTTGGATAATTTTCTAAGTAGCCTTTAGGGACTGATCCAAGTAGCCTTTGGGACCATTTATTATTATTATTTACTCCTTTAGAGTTTTTCACATCAGTGTTACCTGATGGTTTTTCATTGGAGTTTGAGTGATAGCAAAATTCCTCAAGTGTCTAGGACTCGTCTCAGGATTCTGGCCGTTCTTAGCAATGCTGTCATTTTATTATTATTGTTCACTCATTAGAGCTTTTCACATCAGCAATAGCCGATGGTTTTTCACTGAAGTCTGAGTGACAGCAAGTCTCCTCAAGTCTCCAGGACTCTTCTTAGTATTCTGGCAGTTCTCAACAATGCTGTCGTTTGGATGGTCTCCACTCGTCCGCCAACCTCCAAGTCCTCTAGTCCTTTAGTAATCCCTTAGTTACTGTTCCAAACGCACCTATTACAATTGATATAATTGTCACCTGCATGTTCCAAAATTTTTTCAGTTCCCTAGCAAGGTCGAGGTATTTATCCTTCTTTTCACATTCTTTCTGTTTTATCCTGTGGTCTGCCGGGACAGCAAAGTCGACTATTTTGCAAGTTCTCTTTTTTTTGTTGATTATTATTAAGTCTGGTCTCCTGGCCAGGATTAGGTGATCCATTTGTATATTAAAGTCCCATAGGAGTTTATGCGAGTCATTTTCTAGGACAGGTGCTGGGTTGTGCATATACCATTTGTTAGTATGGTCGAATTTAAATTTCTTACACATTTCCCTGTGAATCACCTTACCGACCCAGTCGTGTCTCGCCTTATATTCCTGCTGTGCTAATTTGCTGCATTCGCTTATCATATGATTGATGGTTTCATCTCTGTCGCCACATAGCCTGCATTTGCTATTTTGTTGCGTCTTATCATTTCTCGCTTTGATATGATTCGTTCTTATGGCATTGTCCTGTGCTGCTATTAGGAGAGATTCTGTTTCTCTCTTAAAGTTTCCTTTTCTTAGCCATGTCCAAGTTTTGTCATGTGAGATATTGTTTATTAGTCGTTTAAAGCGCCCATAAAGTTGTTTTCCTTCCCATTTTTGTTTCCTAGTTACTGTCATTCTGTTGTTCATCGTGTTCTCAGTTTTGTGTCTAGTGGCTGTAATGAGTCCTCCTTCGTGTTTTTGTATATAGTTTTCGAGTTGATGTATGGATGTGTCAACGCTGTCTTCAATGTTGGCAAGTCCTCTTCCTCCCTCTTTTCTCGATACATATAGTCTGTCAACGTCATCTCTGGGATGCAATGCCTTATGCATTGTCATTAGTTTTCTTGTCCTTTGGTCCATTTGTTTAAGTTCCTCTCAGGTCCACTTGAGAAAGGGTCCGGAATATCTAACGAGAGGTACAGCCCAAGTATTTATTCCTTTGATGAGGTTTCTGCTATTGAGTTTTGTCTCGAGTAGTTTTCTGGTTCTTCTGAGGTATTCTTTCTTTATCATTATTATTATTATTATTATTATTATCAAATATGAAGAGGTTCTTGAAACCATATAATTGTGTATAGATTATTAGTATTAGATAAGAAGACTTAAAACTATATATCTGTGCAAATTTTTGTGATTAATAGGAATACTTGCTACCATTTGATTGTTTGAAAACAAATGATAATTATTATTAACAAATAAAAACTTCCATTAAAAATTTTAAAAAATGATTGTAATGAAACATTGAAAATATAATTAGTCATAATATTAATCAAACATTTACAAATGAATCAAATTTCAGCACTAGATAACCCATCAAGGATTGTTTTGCCATTAAATAAACCAAGCCAAACTATTGACTAGAGGTTATCAGTTAAAGCTGATACTGCTAATAATTGTAGAAGTAATAATAGTAGTATCAGTTCTAGTCATCGAGTGTGACCCGAAGGCTCCCTTCTCAATAGCTACTACATCAAGGTGTAGGGGAGGGTGCTACTCCTTCTCTGGATTGCTCAACTTTACCCTTGGTTCATACCTTATAATGCTGAGTGTTAAGCAAGGAGGCATCAAGTACCATTTTTTGAGTCTTTGGTATGACTCGACCCAGGATTGAACCCAGGTCTCCCGGGCCACTGGCAAACACTCTAACCACTAGGCCAATGTCCGGTATAGTATCAGTTGTAGTAGAAGTAATAATGATGATGATTATAATCATTATAATAATGACAATCAACAATGCCATGAGGACGAATTATGTAAAAGTAAAAACTGATAATATGCAACAGAATAGCAAGTGTAAGTTATTTGGGGACTAAGATGAAATTGTTGATCACATAGTAAGCAAATGTAGAAAACAAGCTCAAAAGGAATACAAAACTAGGTATGACAGGGTGGGAAAGGTGAACCACAAGGAATTGTACAAGAGATTAAAATTTGATCATACCACCAAATAGTATATGTGCAAACCAGAATATGTCTAAGAGAGTGTAACATAAAATTCTCTTGTATATATTAACAACAACAACCAAAAAGAACTTGTTCTTGTGTGGATTTTGCTGTTCTGATGGACCACTAGAGTGAAAATGAAACAAAGCAAAAAAATAAACAAATACTTGGACCTTACTAGAAAACTAAAAAAGCTGTGAAACATGAAAGTGACAGTGATGCCAATGGTAGTTGGTATGGTTGGAATGGTTCCCAAAGGCTTGGAAAAAAGACTGGAGGAATTGGTAATCAGATGGTTGGTTGGTTGGTTGGGTTTTATGGCATATCAACCTTTCTAAGTTATTTAATAAAAAATCCATTTTTAATTCAGTTTAGCATGAGTACACAGTTTAATTTCAAAAACATTTCTATTTCAAGCTATTCAGTTTATTCAAACAGTTCTAATTCAGCCAATTCAGTTTAGTATAAGTACAGATTTTGTTTACACACAGTTAGATGTCAGTTCTATATTAAACAATTTAGTTAAGTGTAAATAGAGTTTCAATGTCAAAAACAGTTCCATATCAAACAATTCAGTTTAGCATAAGCATGTAGTTTAAATGTAAGTACACAGTTTAATTGTCAAAAACAGTTCCATATCAAACAATTCAGTTTAGTCAATCAGTTCTGATTCAAACAATTCAGTTTAGCATAAGAATGCAGTTTAGTTCTATTTAACCCATAGATAGGGCCCTATCAGGTGCTACCACTCCAGGCCAGAGTAGACCTGGGAGCAATGGCAATAAAGGGGTACTCCGCATTCCCAAAAGCTCCAGCATTACTGAAACCTCACCATAAGATTGTTTAGTGTCACTCATTGGTGGGGGTTACCCCTCTGCAGAGGTGCAGTCGATGTATTCTACAGCCCCAGCCGACTGGGCAATTGAATTTCTTTCTATGACCATCACATTCTTAAATCTTTGCTACAAGATTAATTTTCGGATTCAGAAACCACAAAAACTTACATTAAGCCAAGTCTTGTTAATATGGAAGGTGTAGCTTTTATAATATCCTGCAGAGGTGCAGTCGGTGTATTCTACAGCCCCAGCCAGCTGGGCAAGTGGAAATCAAAGAAAGAATTGAGACCAATCAGATTACAGTATTGTTAAAATTGTCTAGAATAGTGAGAAAATTCCTGGAGACCTGAAAAGACTAGTCGTCACAAAGTCTCCAGAGAAAGATTACCAATTAAAATTGGTTGAAAAACATTCAAAGGGTGAAATGATAATGATAATGATAAGGATTTTGAGTTACAAACATATCACCCAATCTCAACCAGAAAGCCAAACATAATATTAATTAATAAGAACAAAAAGAACTTGTCATCTGGTGGATTCTGCTATTTCAACAGACCACAGAGTCAAAATGAAAGAAAGCAACATGATAAACAAATACTTAGATCTTGCCAAAGAGCTGAAAAAGCTGGGGAAAAAGTTGGTAATAGCAATATACTATTTATAGTTGATTTTCAAAGGTTTTTAAAAGAGACTGGAGAGACTGGAAATCAGAGGAAGGATAAAGATCATACAGACCACAGCATTGTTAAAATAGGCTAGGATACATTAAAGAGTCCTGGAAACCAGGGGAAACTTGCTGTCACTCAGAGTCTGATACGAGTTCACTAGTTTATGCTGGTGAGAAAAACTCACAAGGAGTAAAATAATTATAATAGTTATATATTTTATTTAATGATCATACACATCATTTTTTTTTAATTAACTTTCATAAATTACATATATTATGCCTGACATAAGACTTTGTAATGGGAGCTATTATACTAATAAGTGAAGATAGGCCTTGTACTATTGTAGCTGTCAAGGAATACCATAACCAGAAACTGGAAAAGGGTAACAGCAGTAAAAATGAGACATGTTTGAAAAAAAAAGAAAGATTTTGTTCTCATTTATGATCATTCAAGATGTTTGTTTGTTTGTTCAGGGTTCTGTGGCATACCAGAGTCGTAATTTTGAAGGATCTGGGATATCATCCATTTGTTTGTTCAGGGATATGTCATCAACCAGTGTTGTAGCAGGGAAAAACCATGCGAAAAATCCATGTGTGAGGTGAGGTTGCAGTGAGTTTGTTGCAGTGACCATAATGAATGGTTGAGCTGTTTGCTGGATGTGTTCTCTCTTAGCTGCTTGGATCCTTTCTGTCTGCTGGGTCAAATCAGGCTTTCTTATATACTGAACAAGTGACTCAGATTGGCTTGCTGAGAGTTACGTAGATCATTTTCTGATTGGTCAGAAAATATTTTAATGAGTCACTTTTTTTTTCTTGCATCTATCTTCGAAGTTGTTGTGTGGAACTAGTTGAATTTTGGTCCTTCTTTGCCAAATGAATGGTGGCTGTCAAGGTGAACATATCTGTTTGTGTTGTTGAAAGGAGTATCAACAAATTACAACACAGATAAATATCCAAATATTTTTTGTTTTTATCACAAAAATGATAAAGTACATAATTTTTGGAAGTATAATACATGAAACAGTGACTGGATCCAATTTAGGGTTTCATTGTATTATGATCCTTTGAAGACAAGAATATTTAACTTTATATTATGCAAATACACATTAAGGGTATTAGCTGGATTAGCAGCAGAGGATTTGAGTAAATAGAAGGGTTGATGCCTGCTCTGAAATTCAAACGTAAATAAGCTAATCTGTAATCCAGTACCATTAGTTAATGAGCTAGAGTTAAATACACTACATTTAAGAAAAAAATTCTCTTAATTCACATTTTCTGACAAATTTTACTTAAGATCAAACTCAAAATCATACATTCATGAACTCAGAGTAATTTCCTCATCCTGTTTGTTATTGTCACAATTCTTCAGTCAGTGTACCCTTTTGCCTTCTTCAGGTGTCTTTTATATATATTTACCCAACCCCTCTGCCATAAGCTGGATGTGACACAAAGTCAGTTTTTAAGCAGAATACAGCTAGTTTGAATTCAGAGTTTTCTTTCAACAAGATAGGTGGTCTAAACAGGGCTAAAGAACTCAGTCTACCCTACTTTTTAGCAATAGCACTAGGAAGAGGAATTGATGCCTTTCCGAAGGGCATTAGTGAGAAGTGAAACAAAGAGTCTTATTCAGGATTTACCTATTCCATTTCCTATGATGACAACTGTTTGGCTAAGTGTGCCTCAGGGTATTTCTTATAGTCAGTAATCCTCAACGAATTTTCAAATAAATCTTGTTTTCCATCCATTGTATTATATTGTTTTCATTCTCTTCTATGCAAGAGGATATATCATTTATATTGATTCTTCCAATTAAATTCATTATCCCTATGTAGCTTTTCTGTCTATTCCACTGAATCAAAATATACAGGATGTGGAAAAGAAATTAGGAGTATTCTATATAAACAACTCTATTATTAAACAAGATTAATTTTAAAATTGAACAACAAAATAAGAAGATAGACACAAAACAGTAAATTTACTCAATATGGCTGCCATTTTTTTTTCCATTATTGTATCAATATGCCTTCAAAACGATTTGCATGCCTTCAAAATAAATTCTTCTGACATTTTATTCCATTCCTCCTCAATAGCAATCTTAAGTGAACCAATATTTGGATGGGAAGCTGCATTTCTTTTGTTTTCTAAAATGCTGTATATAACATAATCAAGTGGGTAAAGATCTGGGCTTAAATCTTGTTTAATTGCAGTCGTATAGTTTTCTTGTAGACTTTCAATTCACTAGTATGTTTTCTTATTAATGTTATGGGATCACAGTAGCAAAGAGCAGTTAAAAAACCTACTTTTCATTTTTTGTTCAATCATCCACTTCTCCTTTTCCTTAAAAAGCTCTTTTACAATTAGAAAATTTTTCTTTGCTCAGTATACAGTCGACAAAAAACTTTGGCTTGGTTTTGCCAATAAGCAAATCATAGATTCTTTGTCGTTTCTTTTCTTGCTCACTCATACTGGACTGAATCTTAATCAGAAAAGTGCTTGTATAATATAGCTAATCATGGTAATTCAGATTTATCACACTTTTTTCAAAAATTGAACAACTCAGATAAAAAACAAAAAGAAACACCTTAAAAATTATCCTTTATTTTGCTTCTGCACCCTGTCATACTCAGTCAAAGTTCAGCACATTAGCCAATGCACCACGGGGACTTTTGCTTTGAATTATTATTATTATTAATTCAGAAATATCTGGTAACTAAGCTATATCTACTACATTCATTGTATTAAAGGTTTCACAGCCTTTATTAATGTCCTTAATTTACCTGTAATTCTTTTCTTCTTATAGAAGAGCTGTAAACATTTTCCCTTTTCCTTTACTGATTCATAACTATTTCCATCAGAGTCCTTATTGATGATATTGATGCTGCACATAACATTATCCTGATGGTTCTGTTGTATGTCTGGTATTCTCTGTGTTACTGTTCTAACAGTAATATGACCCATTCCTCATTAGGATTTTCTCATTGGTTATAGTACTTACTAAATTAGATGGCTAATCATCATCTACAACAATATCATCCTCTGGGTCACTATCACTCATAACTTTAACTAAGATATCCACTCACATTGGCCTCTTTTTAACTTCTACCTTGTGGGGATAAACACGATGAATTTTTGTTATAGCAACTGTTATATAATCATGATGATCTCAATAATAATACAGATATAGGTGACTCTATCATTTCAGATATGAACGGGTTTATTAATTTCTGGCTTCAGTTCTTGGTAACACAAAGAGAGGGACACAATTCTAAAGGGCCTATGCTAACCATACTATGCTGATCCTGCTCCCCACACATGTGGTGCATCTTGTGGTTCTTAATGTAATATATTCAAAATACGAATATGTAAAATACATTGATACGTAAAATGATCATATGCATAGAAATCCCGAAACATGGACGATTCTGGTAGTTCAGGCACGAAACGTTTATTAACTTTTTATCTTTTCTTTTAGTTTTTCGACACAAGAAGAGAGAGACACAATTTTTACTATGCTGACCATTCCATCTGACCTAACAAACGTGTGGTGCATGCCGTAGTCCCCAACTGGCCTGGCCTCGCCCAGATTCAAATCTCCACTAGCCTCGCCCAGACACAAATCTCAACTCACTGTTTTTTTAAAAAAATCACCAAAATTCCCAGCCCATCGCTTCCGGGCATGACGTCACTAACACCCCAGTCCCATTTCCCATCTGGGGTTTTTATTATAAGATTTGTGATTGTTACATCCTCCGCATGCGAGTGTGAACTGTACTCCATGTGTGCACCTGCACGCGCACTAAAAACCCAACTGCATGCTTAAAGGGTTGAACCTCAACTCAGGTCTTTTTAAAATCCTCAAATTCTCAGGACCATGTCTTCCGGGTATGACATCAACCACCCACTCAGTTCACTCCAACAGCTGTCAAGCCCCATTTTCTGCCTGCGGGTTTATTATAACAGATGATCATATTTACCAACCCCTCCGCTCGGGCAGGATATGACACAAGGTCATTTTTAAGCGAAGTTTAACAGGTTTCAATTCAGAGTTTTCCTTCTCCTAGACTAGTTGCCTCGCCAAGGCTGAAGAACCTAGTCTGCCCTACTATTTACCCATAGCTGGAGGGAGAATAATTGGATTCATACCTTTCCCAAGGGTATTAGTGCTATGTGAAATGCAATCAGTCTCGTTCAGGAATTGAACTCGTGTCGTCGTGTTCATTTCCTACGACGATAACCATTACACCACGGGCACCTTATTATAACAGATGATGATTGCCATATCCTTTTCACGCGGGTATAATAGTGCTCATCTGAGTTTTGCACCTGAACTAAGAGACACCAAGAAGTTCAAAGCCTAATCAAATCAAATAATAAAATATAATTAATGAAAAATGATTAATATAAAAATATCATTACCTTAGTTGTATAACACACCCAAGAACTAATCTTTAATCCTATATAAAACAAACCCTTTTTTTCAATGATCAAGTGATGTAGCTTCCATCTTTTATTTAGCAGAGCAGAGTCTCCATGGTGTAGCAGCCAAAATGCTGGACTGCAACATCATTGTGAGTTTGAACTCTAATTAGTCTGAAAGTGAACATTATAGCTTACTTTCAGACTAATATCTTTAGGAAAGGCATGAACCTTCTTATCCCCCCACCACCAGCTATGGATTAAATAGTACCACTGCTGTTCTTCTAGAAGGATGGTTTTAGCATTAGATAAACCATGAAGGTTTATATGCCATTAAAAAAAGAAACCAAACCAACCATTTATTTAGTTTATTTCTTCAGTGGGGGTTCTTATCAAATATTGTTTCTCCTAATGAGCCAGACAGTGACATCATAATAACTGAGTCCAAACTTCAGTCATTTTGTTATATTCACTTTTAGACTGAGATTCTTTTCTCCTCATCTGTGGGTTTAATGTCTTTCTACCAGGACGGCTTTGGCGTTAAATAACCCACAAATGTTGATATGCCATTAAATAAAGAAACCAAACCAATCTTTTAGCTAATCTTACATTTTCTTGTTACTTTGTCATAGCCTCAGACATGTTCTCTCTCATTCTAACAAAAGCCCTATATGGTTCTTGAAAAGCAATTTGGTGATGCTTAATCTTGCAGTACAATTGTCTAGGCTGCAAAATATCAGATACTCTTTTTGTTAATATATCATTCATTGTCCTATGATGACATGTTCTCTTTCATTCTAACAAAAGCCTATAAAATCTCACTACTATTCAATTACTCTGGGGATGGTGAAAATGCCTTACAGCTGACATTGTTAGTTTTCAACAGACTAATAAGAAAAAATTTTCTTTTAATATAGTTTATAAAAAGTTGGTTTCTTTCAAGTATAAGTTTTAAACTACAATAAGAAAAGTCTCTCGTCATGACCAAAACTGATAATGCTGCTTTTATCATTATAATAAAATTGCAGTAAACTGTAAAATTCTTGATGGATTACTGATTTGATTTTAATAGAGATGGGCTGCTTAAAAGCATTCACTAAGCTTTTATATACATAAATTAATGAGACATAGATTCATACTGGTGAAAGCTAGATTTCTTCATCATGACAGTTTACAGAAAATGATTATAAAGACTGAGCTCAACAATTTCAAACATTTATTATTAAGTTGTATTTCATTGATGTATCGGGCTGACCAAAAATATTGTTCTGATCTGATGGCACAAAGAGCATATTTATCCACCCCTCTGCTCGGGTAGGATGTGACACAAGGTCAATTTTTAAGCGAAGTTTAACAGGTTTGAATTCAGAGTTTTCTTTCTCCTAGACTAGTTGTCTCACCAAAGCTGAAGAACCTAGTCTGCCCTACTATTTCCCCATAGCTGGAGGGAGAATAATTGGATTCATACCTTTCCCAAGGGTATTAGTGCTATGTGAAGTGCAATTAGTTTCGTCCAGGATTTGAACTCGTGTCGCTGTGTCCATTTCCTAGGATGGTAACCATTACACTACGGGCACCTCCATGATGGCACAAAGAGTGTTTAGATTTCAACTACGTTCATTTCAAAAGATCAAATTTTGATTGTTATGTTACAGCTTATAAATTCTAACTAATGTCTTAATCTTGGTTGTTATAATCTCCACCTTTTTGCTTTCTGAAATCAAGAAGTGTCATTAATCATTATTTTTTTCTGTTTCCTTTGCAATTTTGTTCAAGTTTTTGTGGATGCCATTGAAAACTATTTGTTGTAACCATCAAAAGGAAAATGTTGTCAAACAACATATGAGTAATTATTTCAGCTCTTTTGTTAGGCATGGCAAAGGCTCTGGACCAACCACATTACAAATGAATGAAGTCATCTATATATTGGTTAACTGATAATTAAAAAAGTCCTGATATATCAAAAGCAATTTTTGGAAAATAGGGTTGGTTATTTGTCACGCTTTTAGGACCAATTTTCTTAGGGTTTCTGTTACATATTGACAGGATCAGCAATAAGTTACGATTTTTCTGAAATATAACAATTTAATCTTAAAATTTTCTGCATTAGTGATGTTTTTGATCTTATTAGGCAATTTGTTCCAAAAATAAATTACTCTACTAGCAAAGCAATATGCCTTGACAGTAAAATTTTTGGTTTGAGGAGGAATATTAAAAAAATGTCTACCATTATTAGATATTCCATTAATTATTTTAAAATCTTCAATTAGATCACCTCTCATTCTTCTTTCTAGTAAAGTAGTTAATCCTATTTTCACTTATCTTTCCCTATCACTAATCTTTTACTTTTCTTATTATGTTTGAAACTCTTCTTTGAATGCCTTCCAATCTCAATATTATGCTCTGATATCAATATTTTGACACTGGAGGCCTGAGCTGAGTACAATAAAAGGTCTTATTAGGGTTTTATATCTATTTTTAAAATAACATTTCCCTCCCTTGAAATAAAATTTCTAATTATCCAGCCAATCATTCCATTTGCCTTTAATAATTATTCCTCATAGCTCTAAAACACTTATCTTTACCTACATATCAACTTTTTTTTATGTTATTTTTATATTACTTTTCTATAGAGAAAATTTTAGAGATATAATTTGTCTGCTCATCTTTGGGTTGAGACAAATATTAAACAGCATCCAGTAAAACATTTTTTCTTTCCTTAGCAGTGATATTGCTTGCTCTAATATAATGCTTGAGAGCCTTAATTTCTTTATCCACATTTTATGGTATGATCATATCACCATCAAACATTTAGGAGTTTTACCTAATTAGTTAATGAGGTTCTTTTTAGATGATATGACCTGAAATCTTGGAGTACAAACTCATTCAAATTAATGACTGCTTCCTCAATATTCCATGTCATTATCAGCTACCATTTTTAAAAATGTCATCAACTTACATGGTGCATGAAATATGGACAGTAAAATGAGAAAAACCAACACCTGGGGATTGAATGAAGGGTTTAGTTTGATTGGTTGGTTATTAGAGTTTTATGGCATATCAACCTTTGTAGGTTATTTAACACCAAATCCATTTTTATGCAAATAGACAGTTCTATTTCAAACAATTCAGTTTAGCATGAGTACACAGTTTAATTGTAAAAAGTTTTTTCTATTTCAAGTTATTCGGTTCATTCAAACAGTTTTAATTCAGCTAATTCAGTTTAGTATAGGTATAGATTTTGTTTACACACAGTTAAATGTCAAAACAGTTTTATATTAAACAATTCAGTTAAGTGTAAGTACAGTTTCAATGTCTAAAACAGTTTCATTTCAAACAATTCAGTTTAGCATAAGTACACAGTATAAATGTAAGTACACAGTTTAATTATCAAAAATATTTCTATTTTAAGCTATTCGGTTTTGTCAAACAGTTCTAATTCAAACAATTTCGTTTTAGCATAAGTATGCAGCTAGTTCTATTTGATCCATAAATATATCCAGTTCAGTTTGAGATTTTCCCTAATTTCTTTATGCACATCTTGTGGTATGCTCATATCTTCATTCAATATTTGGGGCTTTTAGAGCATGTGATCTGAAATCTGGAAGTTCAAATTATTGACTGCTACTTCATAAGTCCAGTTATTTGCATTTAATAATTTGATATTACTATCTATTAGTGGGGATGAAGACATCATTACAAGGTTTATACCGACACTCTTACCTGTTAAGTAGTCTACTTTACAATCATAGCCTTCAGTATTAAGCGCCCATTGTTAGATATTTTGATTTTGAATTGGAGATATTGAAATACATTGAAGAGTCTTAGCATTATGAAGATAATGGTCTGATTTTTGTAACATGTAAACTATAGCAAGTATTTCTTTCTCTATTGTAGACCTACAGGATTGGATGTCACTTAACCCATGGAAAATAAAATAAATGGGGTAATCAGTTTTCTTCCTCCCTACACTGTCAAAACGAAATTGAGTGAGGTATGCAATAATTGCTAAATTTACTACTTCTCTATGTAATCTGTTAGGATTGTTTAAATCTTGATAGCTGTAAACTAAGATTTATCGACCAAAATTCTGATTTTCCTTTTTATTTATTCCACTTCATATTGAGGATTCTACAAAAGCTTCAATTTAAATAAAACTTAGAATTTTAATTTCTATTTGATCTTATGATCAAACTCTACAAAGGGATTCTCTGTAGTATAATGGCTAAAAGTTACTCAAATTGAGTGATTTCATACTCCAATTGAGCAATTACATTCACTTTTGAATGAATAACCCTTGGAAAGGTATGAGCCCACTTGCGTTACCTGCAGCTACAAGTCAAATAGCATCATTGCTGTTCTTATTCATGGATGGTTTTGGTATTAAATAAACTGCAAAGGCTGATATACCATTAAACAAAGAAATCAAACCAAACCAAACTTTATAGCATAGAGAAATACAGACACTAGGAATTTGATATTGCTATTAGTGCATTAAACAGTCAAAACAGATATTATTAGATATTATTTATTGCCAAATACTACAGCATTGCAACTAAAAATAGGAATATGTAGCAGACCCTCATTATACAAATTCATGCAATTTCATTTTTTGTTTTAGAGTTTCAAGATTGTAAATTTTGTTAATAAATAATGCCAAATAATATTCATTTTGATTGTTCAATGTTACATGAGAAATAGTGTAATTCTGCAATCTTTGGTTTAACATTTTATTTGAAAATTTTTTAGGCTTAATACTATCCATACATAGATATATATGTACATACATTCATAGATACATGTGTAGATACATAGATATATATTTTGGGGTGTGATTAGCATAATGGTTATTGTTACAGGAAATGGAATCAGCAATGCAAATTAAAATCCTGAATGACGTTAAGATTTATATCACATGCTCTGAGAAAAGTCTTGAAATGATCTGTTCTCCCTGCCAACTATGAGTAAATAGTTGGGCAGACTGGGCTCTTTTGCCATAGTTAAGCAACCAGTATAGAAAAATGAAAACTCTGAACTCAAAACAACCTTACTCTATTTAAGAATTAACCTTCTGTCACATTCTACCTACGACAGAGAGGTAAAGTAAATTCATAAATTCTCATGTGCAAGTAAAAGTTATCTGTGTGTGTGTGTGTGTGTGTGTGTGTGTGTGTGTGTGTGTGTGTGTGTGTATGTGTATATGTAGTTACGTGTTTAATTTGTGATTACACTAATGTAAAATTCCAGTTTCTATGGAAAACCTTATCGGACCATTCCATGGATACTAACCCATCCTCCATTTGGGTTAACTGATACAGATGGACAAAGCAGACACAGCTACGATTAATTGCCTATCTTCATGCTTTTCACTAAGACCAACTGACCCCCTCTGTCGCCATCAGTGTCCAGTATGTGCCCAACCATCACTCCGATCTGTTATCTAAGCAGACCTCACAGCATGACCTAATGTGTGTGATATTGACATTGTCACCTCTCACCCTGTTTGTTCAATTCTTTTCCTCTTTCCTGTGAATCAAATTGACTTCTTCTTTACATCATTAGGGCCTCAGGGAATTTAACATGACCTTTCCACTGATCTTCCTGAACCCTGCTGCTTGCTTCTAGCTGACCACAATCATCCACTCCCCTTCACAGAGACAATGAGCACAATTTTCAATGAAGAAGAAGCATTCAAGTCATGTTTCTATTGGAGAATTAGAGGATTACTAACTGATCAGTGAGAAGAATCATGGTGTGGACATCTGTGGTCAGAAAGTAACGGCTTATTGTCCACTTACTTTTGGCCGGATACAAAGGATCAGTGAGGCTTTTAAATCTAACCACATGTGACAAAGATGACCAATTGCAATCTTCTTGATCAATATTTTTTATGTCTCTAAATGCATGTGACAATCTTATCACTCTGATGCAGCCTCTCTTCTCTATTTGATTGATGTTTCCACAATTTTCTTGCCAAACTTACAGTTCCATCCACATTCATATTAAAAAAAAAATTTAAAAAGAGAGAAATTGCTCAATATAATTCACTAGCTGAAGTACCACATATATGTAGGATGAGCAGCTAGTTATTTTAAACCCTTTATGGTCAGTTAAAAATTTGTGCTAGTTTATTTACTAAAAAAAGATAAAACTACATAACAGAAAAAGAGATTTACTAGTTTTTAGCCACTGAGACACTAAATGTGAATGACAATCTTATCAACCTTCAATCCTACTTAGTTTTTCTTCAACTTACAGTATTCTCCATTACATTTCTTTCTTTCTCTTTTTCTCCTTTCTCTCTTTTTTCCTTTCTACATTTCTTTCCTCTTACTTTCACTTTTACTCTCTATCTACTATTCATCTTTCTTTCTTTCTTTATTTTCTTCATTACATTTCTTTCTTTCTTCTTTTCTTCTTTCTCTCTTTTTTCCTTTCTACATTTCTTTCCTCTTTTGGTTTTACTCAATATTTACCTTTCTTTCTTTCTTTCTTTCTTTCTTTCTTTCTTTCTTTGTATTTTTCTCTTTTTCTTCTGCTTTTCTTTTCTTTACAACTCTTCTGTCTCCCTGTTTCTCTCTCTCTCTCTTCACTTTCTACTTAACTCTCTTTTGTTCTCTTTTTCTTTACTGCAGCATTTTTTTTCCTTTGTAATTTCTACCTTTTTTCACATCTCCCCTCTTTTCTTTCTTTTATTTTTCTTTTTGCATTTATCTCATCCCTTTTTATATTAAAGATGAGAAAGTTTTCCCTATGTTACACAAACTGAAGTTCCCAGTTTACATTAGATGAGTGATCAAGACACTTAAAGATTTACACCACACCAAACAGTTACAAGTAGTAATTGTCACGATCATCATCATCATCATTATGTCGTGCCGCTAGCACAGATATCCCTGACCCTCTCTCGCCACTTCTCCCTATCATTCATCGCCTCTGGTAGGTCTTCAGGGCTACATCCCATATCCTACATAGCTGCTGTATGTATGTTTGAGCAGGTCATCCTGCTTTTGCTTGGCTATATGCGGGGGTCCATTGGAGTATGTCACTTATTAGCTTGTCCTTGCTTCTCCAGCAGTGTTCTGCGTGTCTGGTTCGTCTAACTTAGATAGTTTTCATGATGGGAGGCAGGTGGCCATAGAGTTGGTGTTTATGGGGTGTTGCCGCCAGGACACAATAAAAAACCAAAATAATTAAATATACATAAGAAAAATGGATTCAGTGATTAAATATTTCATATACATCTTTACATCTCAAAATGCACCTGACAATCTTATCACTTTTACTGATTGATGGTGTTATATTCTCATGTGCCGTATCATAACGACACAATAATTAAACAGACGCAAGCATGATAATGATAAGACGCAGTAATAAACAACGCCCGCAGAAAGACACGGGAAGACTTCTTTAACAATATTTTTACCTCTCACTTTATTTGTAAGGTTTCAAAAAGGTTGTTCAAGGTTTACGTGTGAGAGGGAGCTGGAGACCGAACATAAGTGAAATATTTTGACCCCGAAGTTATGGCCGTCAGCGTTGTGTCTTTCTTGTTCTCCATGGCTGCTCGACCGGAGCCCTGGAGTTCACTCTGCTGGGTGCTGGCTTTCCTTACTACATTTCGTCAACTCCGTCTCCAACTCTACTCGCCTACCCACTGGCTCGTCGAACTCAACCCTACTCCACTGTCCTCTTCTGTTCAATTCGTCGGCCTTATATTACCTTCAAACTCCCACGCGGTGATATGGACACACTTCCACACCTCCGCAATTTCTTCCCATATCTGGTGATCGGGATGTGACACTTCCTCTTATCTTTGGAATGGCCTGTGTGATCGTCATCGAGCGGAAATAACTGTCATGCAGTTCAGAGGTCTTTCTCTTCCGGTGCGTCAGTCTATGAGAGTATAATGGGATTTTTTTTACCTCGTCCCATTTCATCAGCCAATTTCTGCCCACGCGATTTCCTCTCATAACTGCCATTAGAATGTGTCTCTTCCTTCTGGTGCGTCACCTTGAATGGCATTTTTGGCCGGGTCAAAACATAACAATGGATGATTCCACTAATTTCTTGTCCAATATGATACCCTAGCTAAAGTACCCATCAATGCTGGATAAAAGTTCAAGAATCAGTCAGCTGGGGTGATAGAATACACTCACTGCATCTCTACAGAGGAGTAAGACTTCCCCAACAAGGGTTCTGGATATGACATTAGACCATCCATGAAGAGTATCTAGTCTTGGAGCTTTGGGCAATGTGGATCACCCTCTCATGGCCATTGCTCTCAAGTCCACTCTTACCTGGAGTGGTTAACACCTGATAGGGTCCTATCTATGGATCAAATACTACTGTTTGACATTCAAACTGTGTGCAAACAAATGACTGATGTTAAATTGAATTGTTAGAAATAGAACTGTTGACTATTTACCTATGTGTAAACAAATAACTGTTGTTTAATTGAGTTGTTAATGATACATAGCAACCCTAGGAACCATTTAAACAAAGTTGTTCTAGAAAAAAATGAGACTGATAATGTTATTTTTTTACATCAGCAACTCAGATTTAAAATCAGCTGATCAATATCAACCTTGAATATATATATATATATATATATATATATATATATATATATATATGAGGATCATTAAATAAGTTTCCATACTTTTTTCGTATGGGCACTTTTATTGATAGTACACACATGAAACTCTAGTCCACTTCAAAGTAATCTCCTCCGGCTACAATGCATTTGGTGTACCATTCTAACAGTTTTTGGAAGGCCCTATGGAAGTCCTCTTGTGTGAGCGTGTCAATGATCTTCGTCACAGCCTCTTTCATCTCCTCAATTGTCTTATAACGACAGCCTCTAAGCTTAGGAAATAAGCAAAAGTCACAGGGAGCAAGGTCTGGACTATAGGGACAGTGAGGAACTGTCTTAGGCAAAGAGTTTAAAACAGAATTTTATTGCATATCGTTCTTTCTCACGTTCAGATTGCATTTTTGAAATTCACCAGCTGTGACAATCAGGCTTTAGTAGAGTGTATTCCAATTCCTGCTGTAGCTGTTCATTTAAACTTGAAATCATAAAAATTGGTCAGTCATCTCATAAGATAGAGAGCAATAAAATACTGAATTTTCAAGAGTCTACAACACTGTTAAATGCTTGTACAAAAAAGTCTGGAAACTTATTGAAGGCATCACGTTATATATATATATATATATACTTATTCATGTTTACATATATTCATAGATTTGAAGGCACTTGTGATGTAATGGCTATCATTGGAGGATTTGGCATTGGATAACCTACAATGGTTGATATACTATAAAATCCAACCAAACCAAACCAAATCATATATATTTGATATGTATGTATAAAAAGAATTTGGCATTAAATAACCTATAATAGTTGATATGCCATAAAATCCAACAAAATCAAATCTTATAAATTTAATATAAAAGAAAATATTGGAATTTGGGCCACAAATATAGTTAAGTTGAAAACAGAAAAAAGTTTGTATTGGGAAAACATGATTCTATTGGAATATTAAAGTATTACATTACTGTTATAAACAAATTGTTCTGTTTGCGGCTATATAATATCATATAAAATAGTCCACATATTCGAAGTCCTTGTGTCATTTATACCAAAGTTTGGTATACTTCAATCAGCTCCAGTCACTGCTGGAATTTTAGCAGACAAAATATGAACGTCTGCTCATTACTAAGCTTGGTAGTAAAAAAGACATGTCTTTGATATCTGGTGCCAGCATCTTTGAAGCCAGTTAGTTAGTTTGAAAGATGTACTAACCAATTATATGTGTTATAGATGTCCTTTAGAGAGTGGGGTCGACCATGAGAGACAACCCACTTACTTGAGTTATATATTTTTTTAAATAATATCTATGAATAAAGAAGATTTGGCATTAAATAACCTGTAATAGTTGATATGCCATAAAAAACCAACCAAACCAAATCCTATATATTCACTATATCTGTATAAAGAAGATCTGGCATTAAATAACCTTCAATAGTTGATATGCTATAAAACCCACCCAAACCAAATCATATAGATTTAATATATATTTATAAAGAAGATTTCGTATTAAATAACCTACTGTGGTTGATATGCCATAAAACTCAACTAAACCAAAGCAAACCTTAAGAAGCCAAGTTCATATTTCAGATGAAACTCAATGCATTAAACTGGCCACTAATGTCTTGGGAAATGCATGAATCTATTTCTTTTTCCAGCAATGGTTAAATAGATAAACCTGTCTGGAAAAGGCAAAATCTATATGCATACATCTTATCAGCAGGGTAATTTCTCATGGCAAAGTAGTAAAAACAAGAGCTGGAGTCTCTAAGATAGTTCACCAAGTTCAAACTCAATTCCTGTTCAATTCCTATTTTGACATTAATATTAAGTTGTATATCACCTTTCTCTTCCCTTGGACAAAATCAATATTGTAAAGTTCACTCTCACTCTTTGGGTATTCTCTTTGAACTGTACAATCCAATTCATAGCATTATAATTCAATGAGAGAGAGGTCAGAAGATTGAATCATAATTTTCAAAATTTTCTTCATTTCTTAACTAAAGGTAGTTTTGAGATAATCTAGAAGAGTATGCTGAATTGTTGCTTTGTTGAAAGATGAATTTTTTCCAGTTTTATGCAAACTAGATAGTATAGCATGTATTTTTTCATGATTCCATTGACCTGAACCAATTCTCTATCCCACTTTTCCTAAAAACACCCCCCACCATAAAAGATCCACCTTCATACTTAACTGTTGGAAGCATATATCAATTATTCAGGCTTTCAACATAATATCTTCTCAGATATTCTCCTCTTACTAACAAAAACATCAAATTTAGACTAATCTGTTCACAATAAATTTTGTCACTCTCTCAATATCAAGTTTTTAGGCTTTTTTGCTCATATCAATCTTTTCTGCATATTCTTTTTCTGTAACAGGGGTTTCTTGATGTCTATGCACCACCTGAGCAGCCCCACTGATCTAAGTCAATTTACAGTTGAAAGTGACATTGGTTGCTATTGAGAGAAATTAAGTTCAACAGTCAACTCTGGAACAGCTTACCTACTATGTCTTTTATCTCTTAATGATCAAATGTTTATCTTCAATAGTAGTTGTCACTTCTGGTGCTTCAGATTTTTTCCTCAACATTTTCACCCATTTCTAACTGCCTTTGTAACAAATATTTCACCCCATGACAAGAAATGTTCAATTTCTAAGCAATTTCACTTTAAGAGTAGCCTTCTTTGAATAAAAATTTCAATTTCTGCTCTGATTTCAATGCTTAGCTGCATTGATTTTGCCATTTTGTGTAAATTACTTCAAGATTAAAAAATGAATTTTTAAAAAAAGATGAAAATACTGTTGGAATAGCATAGCCCTTTTTTCTTCAAATAGAGGCAGCTGTGTTTTGGCCAAAATGAGTTTTCCTTGTAAGTAGCAACCAATGTTACTACATTAATTTACAGCTTATATTAACATTTAACTCAGCTGAAAATTTTGGTAATCTCAAAAAGACAACAGAGCAGTTAATGGCAAAAAGAAAGTATGTTTCTCATAAAAAATAGTCATTATTTAGCAAAATGTATTGTAGAGAGACAAAACAAGATTTTAACTGTTTCAATGTAAGATGATAGTGTAAGAGAGAAGAAAACCTGGAGAAAGAGTGAGAAATATAAGTAAACACACACTGGTTACTGAAATTTTATCTTTTACTTTAAAGAATATAAAAATATTCAATTTTAAACTGTTTTTAAAGAAATGTGGGCTGGCTCCAAACTTATTTCTTGTAGTGTATATATAAACAGAAATACATGCACACACACACACACACACACATATATATATATATATATATCATTAAGAAAAACAAAAATGCGTTAGTTTTGGAATTTATGTTATCCCAGAACAACAAATTTCACTCATCATAACAATGTTCCTATTAGTACAATATGTATATATCTAATCTGAACCTTAGAAAAATACTGTGGGGGTTTGTGATTGATCATTCTAATTACTTAAGGGAGGTAACTATAAAATGCTAACTAAAATAATTTCTTTCATTTATTTATTTATTTGCATTTGATTATAATATAAAATCTTTAAATAGAATGTTACTCAACATTGAGTTTAATGACCTCTGAAGGTAGTCGTTAAGTGAGTTCTTTTTTATGTGATAATCCAAAGTAAAACACTCTGAATGTATCCTTTTAAGTCAATGCCAAGCTCTGAAATGGTTGCCTAAAGTAGAAGAAAGTTGTACTGAATCAATCCTTTTGTTTCATTTGTCAGTATTAACTAAAAGTAAAAGCAATCTTTTTGACAGTGAGCAGGAATAGAATTATATATATTTTATTTATTCATGTAAAGTTTTATTTGTATGATTGTCACTGAATGTCACTTAATGATGATTAAATCGTGACTCTTAAAGCAGAGTATCTTCTAAATTGACAACTGTTACTATTGACAACAATTTATGCTTGAAAGTAAAAGAAAACAATATCCATTTATAAAGATTATTTCAAATTCAGCTGAAAATTTATTAAAAACAAAATGTTTTATATGCTATTTTGTATTACTTTTGTCCCATAATAGTTGTTACATTTACACAAAAATTTGATTCACTAAATATAAAAACTTTGTAGGATAAATGTGATAATGTAATAGAACAACTTCTTAGGAAGGGAAAATAGAAAAAAATAAGTGAATGAATTAATAACTTGATAGATAAACATCCCTGCTGTTATGGGTACAATGTGAAACAAGGACAATTTTTATAAGCAGAGTACTGATGATTTAGATTTAGAATTTTCCTTTCTTAGATTGATTGCCTAACCAAAGCGAAAGAATCTACTTTTCCCTTTTATTAGCTTATAGCTGTTTGTCTATCTTGTATATCATCATTATTTTTAGAATTTCTTTTAATGTCGACTCATTTCTAATTGTATTATTTTCTGTCATGTCTTTTAGTCTTCATTTTAGTTACTCTTTCTTTTTTAAATCCTTTAAAAAATATATCAACTCCATTATAGTTTCAGAATTGTCAAAGATGAAAAAGGGCTCCTGATATGTATTATGATTTCTAGGTAAACTTAGCATAGTTGAGGATGTTTTATGGCTCAAAGATCATTAATTATGTTGGGATGGACTGAGGAGGTCAACATATGCTTATTTACTGCACTCAGTGTTTTGATTATCATCACTCGAAATGGACAAATAGATCAGAGCTCAAATTCTGGATGGGGATATTTGTATTTCACTTCATGCAACTCTGTCTGTTTCCTGCCACCTACTGGTAAATAGTAAGGTTGATTGGGCTCTTTAACTTTGGTGAGGCAAACATTCTAGATGAAAAAAAAAAACTCTGAATTCAAACCAGCTGTTCTCCACTTAAAAAAATTACCTTGTGTTTTATCCTATCTGTGGTGGAGGTGCTGAGGAAATAAATGAATATCTTTATGTATTTGTGGTGTGTGTGTATAAGTGTGTGTGTATATGCATGTGTATATATATTTCTCTCTTTCTATCTCTCTTTCTCTCTTGCTATATATATATATATATATATATATATATTCATGTACATGTACATACACACAGGTACACATACATACATACATACATACATACATACATACATACAGGGAGCACACAAACATATATCTATCTATCTATGACAGAAACTAATAAGTTTGTGGTCTGTGGTACAAAATGAGTAATACAGTCAAATCATGCATTCATCTGCCCTTTTTTTTTCAGTGATTCTTCAAAATCATTGCATCAGGAAATAAAACATTTATTTTTTCATCTATCTTTGTCTCGTTTTTAAGAAACCCATTTTGTGCCTAAATTTTCGTGCATGTCATGAAAGAAATTCAATTAGTGAACAAAATTTTTTTAAAAATTTGTTTTCCGTTGTTTCTAATTTAGTAATTTAGAATTTGAAAAATTAAGTAACAAATGTGATTTCTTTTAATGCTTCCAATTCCTTTATTGTGTGTTTGCGTTTGCTCTTAAACTAGTAATTCGTTTTTGGCAAGAATGTTTGAAATGTTCTTTTTGAAATTTTCTGGCCCAAATCCAGCAGCAGGAAAAGGTGAGCAGAAACAATTAAGATGAAATGTTTTGATAGCAAACAAACTCTGTTTACTATTTCTCATTGGACAAAGCTAATTGGTAGACACATCAGGTTTTCTCTTTATTATCTTTGGAAACTTTCTCCAATTGTATTAAAATTCTCTTTCAAAAGATCATAATGAGTGCACTAAAGTTTTGATGTGAAGATGTCTGCATTTTTAAACAAACTTTTAAGAATTATAAAACATTGATTGAAATTCAGGTTAAACTGAAATTGTCATAAAAGACCTTTGCATATGAACATAATGGCAACTTTATTTACAAATGCAAAAATTACTTTTGCTGTTGCAAATAGTGCATAAAGTTGACTGAGGAAGTAACAGCATTTTACAGCTATTACCAATGTATGTAAAGAAATTATGGAAAAGTAATTTACTTAAACACACATACATACACTCTTTTTTCCAAAAAGAATTATACTGGCATTCCAGAAATCAAATATTTTATGATTAGATAGAGGACAGAGAGAAGTTATTGTCAATCTATCTATCTATCTATCTATCTATCTATGTACCAGCATGGTTTTGTTGCTAAAATCTTTCCAAGTTAAGGAAGATAATCATCAGTGTTCATTTGCAACAGAATCTATCAAATGACTGCAGTAGGCATATGTTCTATATTTCCCTTTTACTTATTTTTGCCAAATTTAAATATGATCTATTTTCAAACAGGTAAAGTTTAAGAATAAGATGAGTGCAAAAATGGTTAAGCAAAAAAAATTGATAAATATGTATTCATTTGCATTTAGACCTGAGTAAAATCTTTGTTTGAAATTTCTTTTTGAATTTCAATTTAAGTTCAAATTGGTAAAAATTAGAAAGGAATTCAGCCTGAAAAGGGTTAATTATGACTCACTCAGAATATGTGAGTAATAATAATACATTGTATCATCAGGTGGTATCATCAGACTTTACCGGTTCTTCATTGCAATATATTTCTAATGCCCAAGTTTATCAAGGCATACCATTGTTGAATTGGTAAGAAAAACTTATCACTTCATTCAATAGAAGATGTCTTCATTTTCCAGCCATCTCTTTTGCATTATTCTTACAGATTATTATTTTTTTTCAACTTAAATTCATGAGCTTATTTGATATCAACAACAAGAAGAACCATTAATCTTTTCTTTTTTTTTTGGGGGGGAATTAGGTTACCAGTGTGTTTGTGTGTGTGTGTGTGTGTGTGTGTGTGTGTGTGTGTGTGTGTGTGTTTAAGATATTTGGTTATGTATACAATGCAAACAATTAACAAGTGCTTGTCACAAAGTGGTTATCATTGTAGAAAATGTATGTGGCTGTTTGCATTTCACTTTACGCTAATGCCCTTGGTAAAGACTTAAATCCATCTATTCTTCTTCTAGCTATGGATAAATTGCAGGACAGACTGGATTTTTTTGCCCTGGTTAGGCAACAAATCTAGGAAAAGAAAGCTACACTCCACTTGAATATTGACCTTGTGCCATATTGTGCCAAAGTGGAAAGGTGGAATAAGTAAATACAAACAATAAACAGATCAAATGAAAGACATAAAAACGTATAATAAACGGCAGGTTGAAATACAAACATGCATTTTTCATTATAATTTACTTTGGACCAAAGTTTTTTTTATCATATTGTTACTTTCCATTACAACTTTCTCCATTGAACACTCTTCAACCATTAAACTAACTTGTGTTAAGTTAGAATAATGAAGTAGTTTCTGATGTGACATGGTTTAGGCATTGCCTATGACAAGTGAGTTGCCAGGATATAGGATACAATTTCAAGTGTCATCAGAGCTACTTCTTTAGTCTAATTTTATGCTTCAGGTTCACAATCTCTTAATTGAGGCATTGTCCATGAAAGGTGAGTTCCCAAGATATGAGATACTATTGGTAACATTTTAATCAATGCATAGAATTCTACTAGAAAAAATAAAATACTTAACATTTTAGCATTTGTTGAATAATTAAACTATGTTAAGTCGATTTTTAGCAATACCTCAGGGAGGTTTTAAAGCCTTATCCCTGCATCAATTCTTTGAATTAGAAATTTTCTTTGGTTGTATTGTAAAGAACGGGTCCTATTCTCCAAGAAATGACAATAAAATAAACTTTTCAAATTTTGTCAAAAAAATCTACTATTTCATGTATGATTTAAGAATTACAATAGGCATGTTTAAAGCATCATTTGTAAGTCAATTGTTTGAATCATCCAATTTTTTTGGTAGCATTGTAAAGTAAGGATCCTATTCTACCAAAAATGAAAATAAAATCAACAGTTTACATTTTTGTCAAAAAAACAACTTGATGAAGCAATTTAGTCAGGGATATTTTAAAACCTCTTTTCTCTGTCAATTCATAGAATCATCCAGAATATGAGAATCAATTTCAAGTGACATCAGAAGCTATTCCTTTATTCTGATTGGATGCTTCCTTAAGGATGACATGGAGTAATTGTCAGCAGGTTAGTGATTTTGATTGACTGATTGGTGGATTTTAATGGCATGTCAACATTTCTAAGATTATTCTATGCCTAAAGTTTAAGGAATAGTATTCATTGCCTGTTCATATTTACATTTTTTGAATAAGTGTTTCTTTAGAGAGTTTTTTGCCCATAATCTCAGGGAATATGAATAATTTTTAAACAGATTTATTTGATCCATTGATGGAACCCTAACAGGTGCTACCATTTTGAATCAGGTTGAACCTTGTAATAATGGTAATGAAGGCGTACTCCACACTCCCCAGATATCATAAACTGGAGCCTCATTATCAGATGTAGATTAGTATCATACCTTTGTCACTCTTTTTTGGGGAGGTCTAACCCTTCTGCAAGGGATGCAGTGAGTATATTCTAAGCCTCACTGACAAAGCATTAGTGAGTTTGAGTCTTTGCATTTAGTTCAATGATTCCATTATCAATGATGTTAAACTATGGGCCACCAGCACCTTAAATGACTCATATATTTATTTACTCAACCCCTCCAAATGAACAGGATGTGATAAAAGGTCAATTTTTCACTGAGTGTAATAGGTTTGAATTCAGAGTTTTCCTTCTCTTAGACCAGTTGCCATTACAAAGTTAAGGAACCCAGTCTGCCCTACCATTTACCCATAGCTGGAGGGAGAATAGATGGATTCACATCTTTACAAAGAGTATCACCACTATGAGAAATGCAAACAGCTTCATCCAAGATTTGAACTCTTTTTGTTCTGTCCACTTCTTGTGATGATAACCATGATACCATTCTACATACATAAATAAAGTAAACCTGTAATTCACACATAAAATAAACTAAACCTGTAATATGAAAAAATTTGAGTAAATCCAACATTTTATAAGATTGATGTCTAGTAACTGTATATAGGCATTTTTCTTGATTATCATTTTATGCTGATAGTTTTTCCGTCTAAGAGAATCAGGGATTCACAGCAGGAAGAAAATAACATTTAATGGAAATTCAAGATTCAGTCCATAAACATTAACTGATCACCTCTGAGAATACATGAGATTTTTACTGAAAAGGAAATCTAACAAGAAGATAGATCAATCAATACTTTTTCACATCTGTTCCTTTTCAGTATATAAAAGAATAAAAACAGAACTGACATTGGATTCTGTGATTTCTTTTTTCATGCATGCAGAGTCTTGTTCATTGTTGTTGAAAATGCATAGCAATATGGTCGAGACTATGTGGAAAAACAGTGATTTGCACCAAAAAAAACCCCAACAACCTTGCTCTAAGAATATTCCTGTGCTCTCAGTTTCCATTGAAGTTTCCCTGGAAATAAATAAGATGCATTACTTTAGAGGTATCTCTTGTATATTTGTACTGAGAGGTTTGTGATTCATGTTCCTGATTTTTTGTCCTGTGTCCTATTCTTTCAAGTGATTTGAAATTGTATTGCTTGTATTTTTATCCATCTTCTTTTAGAAACATACAGAAAAAATCACACAACCCATTTTTTGATCATGAAATCTTCCCTATGAATTTAATGACTTGCTCAAACAAAAATTGAAAAACTCAAAAGAAAACAAGACACAGATTTTATTTTACTTATATGTTTCTGCTGTCCCCAATTTGAAATCTTGTATTCATAAATACGATCATAATATCAAAAAAACATTTGTTATAAAATGTGTGTTTTTCTTTTGAGAGTCACAGCAAAATATTAAGGAATGAAAAGGCAAGGAAAATGAGAAATGAAGATTTATTTGATTGTTCTGTTATACAGACTATCATTTTTAATGTGCTATATATACTAGATTGCAATCAGGAAGAGAAAGCAGATTTCCTTTATCTATATACACAAACACAAACACAAATACATACATAAATACATACACATAAATACTTATCTGCACATGCAAATACAAAGAGATTCAGTAACAGAGACACATTTCCCTCAATAAATCAACTATATACATCATAAAAAAATTTAAACAACCTTGGTACCTAAAACTCTTTAAAAACCATTAGTAATTGTAAGAAGAATCATATAAAATCTGAAGTGGCTGTATATTCAATCTCTCAAATTGTTAGATAATAAACAATATATTGATGAGACTTCAAGATTGATCAAAATCATATTTATAAACTCATCCAAGATTCCAAAATCAGAGATATACTGAAATGCAAGAGTAAAACAATTTATAAACCAAACATAGTTTTAATTCTAATGATTCCAAAATGTTAGTCAATATGCATAGTAAACAACACAGAAAGATTGTTGAATCTAACATTATTTCTAATTATAATCAAATCAAACAAAAACCAGGTTTGATCAACTTATCTCCTTATTTAGTTAAATTAGTTCTAAATAGTTACAATAATCCCTTATCTAATAACTTTTTAAATCAATTAATAATAAATCATAGTTATCAATAGTTTTAATATGATTTCTGATCAAAAATATTTCTAAACTCTATTTTGATGGCTAATCACAACAAAAATATTTTATTTAATAAAAAAAATAATAACTATGAAAGATTTTTATCAATGAAAATTTTAAAAAAATTCCTAAACCACACCCAGAGATGTTTTTTTTTTAAACTTTAAAAAAATTCTTAACTCTTGATATAAAAGTTTAAATTTTTTTAAAAATCTACAGTAAAGATGTTATCCTTTATTACAAAAAAAATTACACACTAATTATGTCACTGTATTTAGAAATGAAAAATTATTAATGATAATAGAATGCTAAAAATTTTAAATTTTTTCGTTTCAGTTTTTCACTTGAAAATAATTTTTCAATGAAGCATTCAAACATCACTCAGAAGATGGTTTAGCAAAAAACCAAAATTTAAAAATTGGCATATTATCATTTATAAATATAAACGTCATCTGAATATATATATATATATTTTTTTTTCATATTCATTTATTTACATATATATATATATATATATATATATATATATATATATATATATCATGTATATTTATGTGTGTGTGTGTATGTATGTATGTATGTGTGAGTGTGTGCATGTGAGTGTGAATTCACTTCTTGGCTGGGTTTATAATTTTTCTGTATATATTACTGTTTTTATAAAAATGACTGTTATGAAATATCCAGTATAACAAAACTTATATATTTGGGAATCCTTACATTAAATATATTCCCCTACTCATCCCAATCACTCACTCTCCCTTCATATGTATAAGCGCACACACACACACACACACACACACACACACACACGCACACACACACACATATATATACATATAGAGAGAGATAGAGAAAGAGAGTGATGAAAAAACATAAGGTCTTCAGAGGATGGTTTTATACATAGAAATCTTTGCCAATGTTTAATGTTTTGGTTTTTAGACCTTTATCAGGGCATGAAAGTTATGAAATTAAACAAAAGAGATGAGAAAATATTTTAAAATTCTATTTCCACTGGTTGTGTTCTGTGTCAAATTTGAGCAATGCAACTAGTGTTCCAAAATTTTATCAAAAAATCTAATATCATATCTATCTATCTATCTATCTATCTATCTATCTATCTATGCAATTGTTTATATCATTTAGTTCATATCAATCTATAATTAATGTTTCATGATATATCAATCCATCTTTATCATTGTTAATTTTCTTTCTATCTCTGTCCGTTTAATTTGACTATCTGATTATCTATCTTTCTAACAATTTATAAAAAACAATGAAGCTAAATGATTTTAGGTAAGCTGGTGAATTTCAAAAATGCAATTTGGACGTGAGGACACTTTAGAAGAACGATATGCAATAAAATTCTGTTTTATACTTGGAAAAAATGCCACAGGAATGTATGGAATGCTTCAGACTGCTTTTTGGCCTTCTTGCATGAATCGAGCATCAGTTTTTGAGTGGCATAAGAGATTCAAGGAAGGCAAAGAGTCTGTGAGGTATGATGAGAGGTGTGGGAGGAGTAAGAAAGTCAGAACACCAGAGTTGATTGGCCAAATAAAGAATTTCATGGATAAGGACCGTCGTGTGTCTATAGAGACAATAAGTGCACAATTTGATGTCAGTGTGGGAACTGTATACATAATTATTCACAAGGAACAGAAGATGCAGAAGATTTGCACAAAGTTTGTCCCAAGGGTGCTCAGAGAAGATCAGAAAGAAAGACATTGTCATGACAGCAGGGAGATGGTCGAGCTGATCAATTCAGATCCGGCAGTTCTTGATGCTCTGGTGACCTGCGATGAAAGCTGGATCTATTGTTATGACCCAGAGACCAAGAGAGAGAGTTCCCAGTGGAAGTATGCTGGCTCTCTCAGACCCAAGAAGGCCAGACAGAGCAAATCCACCCACAAACTTTTGATGATCCCTTTTTTTGACAGCACTGGCATGATCTACATGCACTGGGTTCCCACTGGACAGACAGTCAACAAAGAATACTATGTTGAGGTTTTAAGGGAGTTCAGGAAGAGATTCCGTCGGAAGAGGCCAGCACTCTTCAAATTGGCTCAGTGGCATTTCCACCAGGACAATGCACCAGTCCACAACTCCATCCTTGTCACAGACTATTTAACCAAGATGGGCATCAAGACAGTTCCTCACTGTCCCTATAGTCCAGACGTTGCTCCCTGTGACTTTTGCTTATTCCCTAAGCTCAAGGAAAAACTTCGAGGCTGTCGTTATGAGACAATTGAGGAGATGAAAGAGGCTGTGACGAAGGTCATTGACACACTCACACAAGAGGACTTCAATGAGGCCTTCCAGAAGTTGTTGGAATGGTGCAACAAGTGCATTGCAACCGGAGGATATTAGTTTGAAGTGGACTAGAGTTTCATGTGTGTACTATCAATAAAAGTGCCCGTACGAAAAAAGTCTGGAAACTTATTTAATGAACCGAGTATATATATATCTACATGTACACAGATAGGGAGAGGGAGAGACATTTTGTGCATATATTGTCTATATATTTATACATATTAGGCTTGTTATTAGACATATAGGCAAAGGTAAATATATATACATACTGTATTTGATGGAGAATCAAAAATTCATTAAAGAGATATCTCCAAAGTTTCACCTATGATGTTGTAGTACCTGGGTAACTAAGGTTTGCTTAAATGCTATAAACTTCCAGTTCTTGTTCTTAAAGTAAGTTCATGATATTGAAATATTAAATTTAAACAAGTTAAAGCTTTTATATACCACCAAATAAAGTAACTCTCTTCCATACATAAACAGACGTACATCATGAGCAGCAGCATCAGCAGCAGCAACCATTTTAAGTCCATTTCTTTATGAATCCCTTTCCTACTTACATTTTTTGTTTAATGATAACAATTTTTAATAAGTTTAAATATTTTATTTCATAATAAACTGTATTCATATATGACATGATTATAACAGAATAGTGCAGAAGTCAAAATTTATAGAAATTCTCTCTCTCTCTCTTCCTTTCTCTCTCTCTCTCTCTCTTCTCACTCTCTCTCTCTCTCTATATATATATATATATATATATATATACACGTACTTATATATATATATATATATATATATATATATATGTGTGTGTGTGTGTGTGTGTGTGTGTGTGTGTGTGTGTGTGTGTGTCTATGTGTATCTTTGTGATAATGCTTTTTCAGTTGTATTCATATATGACATGATTATAACTGAATAGTGCAGAAGTCCAAATTTATAGAAACTCTCTCTCTCTCTCTTCCTTTCTCTCTCTCTCTTCTCACTCTCTCTCTCTCTATATATATATATACATATATATACGTATTTATATATATATGTATATACATATATATATGTGTGTGTGTGTGTGTGTGTGTGTGTGTGCGTGTGTGTTTGTCTGTCTGTGTGTCTATGTGTGTCTATGTGTATCTGTGTGATAATGCTTTTTCAGTTGTATTCATTTAGGTCAACTTTATACTAGAAGAGTGTAAGAATCAAAATTCAGATAATACTGTTTCACAATGCAATTCACAACAAGAATTGAGGGAAAATAACCATAATTCAAAGAATCTAAATTCCACCATTATATCCTGTATTTCCCAATGGATTTTGAGGAAAAAAATCTCCAAGTAAAATTATAGGCTGCCCACTTCTTTAACCAAAATAAAAGGAAAACAAAATATTAAAAATTGTTGAATTACTGATCACAATAGTTTGTATAGCTAGTTTAATATTCAGATTAATTCATAAACTCACTGGATGAAACCTCAAAGCATTTTGGAAATCTGTAAACAAACTCCTCATGATCATATTTTTTGGCTTCTGTAATTGAGATAATTTCTTTGTGTTTAGTGAGCTTGAATGGACATTGTAGAGCATTTTGTTCATTTTTTTTTTGTAAACAGAATAATTGTACACAGAATGATTTGCCATTTATTTATATAAGTTTAATTAATTTCCTTGCCTTATGGCTAGGATTAACATGCTGTATCTGTTCTTCTTCATTAGCCATGTTTTCATATTTGGATGGAATACTCCTCAATGTTCTTGTCTTTGGGTAAGATGCAAAAAATAAACCCCTAAAAATAAGGTAATTCTGGTCCTGGGGATTCCAAATTTGGCAGCATTTTTGTTTTAATTTTTAAGATTTGGTTGTTTTTTTCTCACAACAATTCAACTATTATATCACCTGGCCTTCTTCACATATTTATCATAATTGGTTTAATATTACCAGAATGTAACTGGCTATGGTAGACAGCTAAAGAAGGCTGAAGAATGCAGTGGCTGAAATGCAACTATGATAATGACAAAATATATATTGGTGTGACAAGGTTGGCCTTTTCTTTTCTTTTTTTCCAATATATATATATATATTTTCCCCTAGACAGTGATTTGTTGTATATTTTATCTTCGAATTACTTGCAGGTTTTTTTCCCCTTCCTGTAAGTGCTATTATTCAGTAAGTTATTTAATATATATATATATATATATATAAATAAAGTGAGCCAGTATTTAAACCTACCACTGAAAAAGCTAAGTGCTACTCCAGTACAGGATAAATGTAATAGATATTTGTGCAGAGAACCTTACAGATATTCATACTGCTGCTGTCTTGCAGGGTGCTGCTTTCTGGGTTTGTTCAAAACAGCTCATAGCGTTCTTGGGTAGTTCCAACATCCCTCGGTACCAGAGAGTATGGATCTGAGTCAAGATCTCAGTATAGTCCTGGCCAAGGTTGTATGGATATTACCCATGCCACAGGTTTCCCCTCTTCATGACACCAATATTATCCAAGGGAAGAGCGAGATGCTATACAATGTTTTTGTTGTGGTGGTGATACAGAAATAGCTTGAACAAGGTTGAAGACAACATAAGACTGCTTAGAGAATTCAAGCTCCTGATTTTGAATTCAGAGTTTTTCTTTTTCCTAGATTAGTTGCCTACCAAGCCATCCTAATTGTTGACATAGGATACAAGTTCCTATCTGGTATACTTGTGAAGAGTAATCTTGTCTTACAAACAAAAAGAAGTAGAACTGATTGATTTTGATGATAATCATGATGATGTGGAGGAAATGGAGGAGAATGAGAAGAATGAGGAGGTAAAAGAAAGCAAATATACATTTACAGATTGTGGATTCTACTAAAGAAATG
>OY757917.1:77554586-77557086 GCA_963585895.1 Sepioteuthis lessoniana | reverse complement strand
TTATTTTCTTCTAAGCCAATAGTTGCAGGTTATAATTTCTAGTAGAACATTATACAATCAAAACAGACACTATTAGGTATTATTCAGGGCTAAACTCTGCAGCATTGAAACTGTAACCAAAAATAAAATTGCATAAATATATTTAAGGGATATACTTACTTTTGGATGTGATTTGTATCTATATTTTTGGTAATAGTGTTTCTGTGCCATACAGTTTGACTATAAATAATAATAGCTAATAATGTGTTTTGATTGTAAAATATCTCACTAGAAATAATATAACACTTTATCTTTGATTTAGAAGAAAGTTTACTTTTTATAGAAAAAAGTAATGGTGATGCTTTATAAGTATTAACAGAAAATAAAATTTGGTGTGAAATTTGGAGTGTCAATTTTAAAAGTTTGTGTTGACAGAGATTGGATTCCTCTGTTGCTTTGATATTGGGGACTTTTAGTTTTTATAAAATGTTGATCAGTTAATTTTATTTTATTTATTATTTCTGATATAATTAAGATGTAACTATTATAATTAAGATGGTTTGAACTGTAATTTACATTAAAAGATGGAAATGTTGAAGTGAGTTTGAATTCTACATGAGGTTACAACTTCACTTAGAATTAATACTTATAAGAAAGGTATGAGGACACTTGGGTCTGTTCCCTGTCCAATGAGCAGATATCTTGGCAAGTAAACATTTAAAACAGATCCATCATCTGTTTTTTTACGACACTTTCTTCTTAAGTTTTCTATCATTGAATAAAATTTAGCAAAGCCATTGCTTGGATTAAATTCATTAGTTCAATAAGTCTAATCTTAACTAAAAACAGTACCTGCCTGAGTGAAATGTTTGATCCGTATGAAGTACTCCATTATAGTTTGCTTGATTCATATGAAGGGCTCAAATATAATGAGCTTGATGTACATGAAATGATTCAATATAATAAGTGTTGTGGCCTTGTTAACAAATGAAGACACAGGAAAGGAATTAAACAAATATATTAACAAAGAACATATACAAATGAGAGGGTTACCATCAAGACTATTTGGTTCAACTGTCAAAGCTGTCTGCTGGAATAATGCTTTCTGCTTAAGAGCAGTACCTGCCACTATTTATAACTGGGAGAGTTCATGCATGCATGGGTAAATCATCATAGTAGTAAGCTTGATGAATATCAAGTGGTCCATTATAGCAATACTGACTCCTTTGAAGTGCTCCATTATAGTGAGCTTGAGTTATATAAAATAGTACATTACCTTGAGCTTGACTCATATAAAATACTCGATTATGGTGAGCTTGATTCATATGAAATGCGCCATTAAAGTTTGCTTAATCTATATGCAATGCTCCATTATAGGGAACTTGATCTATATGAAATGCTCCATTATAGGGAGCTTGATCCATATGAAATGCTCCATTATAGGGAGCTTGATCCATATGAAATGCTCCATTATAGGGAGCTTGATCCATATGAAATGCTCCATTAAAGTTTGCTTAATCTATATGCAATGCTCCATTATAGGGAGCTTGATCCATATAAAATACTCCATTATAGGGAACTTGATTCATATGAAATGCTCCATTATAGGGAACTTGATTCATATGAAATGCTCCATTAAAGTTTGCTTAATCTATATGGAATGCTCCATTATAGGGAGCTTGATCCATATAAAATACTCCATTATAGGGAACTTGATTCATATGAAATGCTCCATTATATGGAACTTGATCCATATGAAATGCTCCATTATAGGGAGCTTGATACATATGAAATGATCCATTATAGGGAACATAATGCACTACATAACTAAGTAAAACTGCTTTTATGTCAGATAAAGCGAGGTTAAGTAAATTTCTAAATAAAGATAGATTTATTATCAGAAGAAATGGTACGAGTTAATTCTGATTTTCTGGTATTTATGCATATCATGATTTCATTGTCCAAAAACTATTTTAGGTTTTTTTAAAATCAATCATAGGATATTCACAAACAGATGGTAAACAAAAGGCATTCACCTTTTAGAAATATGTCCATTTTTAATATTACTATTTCTTTAAAACCAGGAAATCAGAAAGAAATGAAATTCCAATCAGTATTTTCATGAATATTAAAGTGTAAGAAAAATATAAACAAAAATGTTTGACATGGAACGGAAAATAACTTTTTAAAAAGTATCACGTGCAGAGTGTTATTGAATCTGAAAATTATTCAATGCTGAATGAGAGTCATTACCTTTAACATTTCATAACTAAAATTTACTCTAGCAAAAAATAGAATAACAAACTGCATATGAAATTAAAACATAAGATTAAATGAATGAAGTTAATCCATAAAGAAAAATAACAATTGAATGATTAAAGAAGAGTGTCCTTTGCAAAATGAGGTATTTAAGTGGACAAAAGTATCTTTTATTTAGAAAAAGAAAAGAAAAATTACAAATACATGCAATACGTACAATCTTTCTTTCTTCTAAAAAAAAATTTTCTTCATCCGAAAATAC
>OY757917.1:77304586-77552086 GCA_963585895.1 Sepioteuthis lessoniana | reverse complement strand
CATTCTTTTGTGAGTAATATTGCTTCAATCCTTTTAGACTTCTATAAGGAATGGATTCATTCAAAATGTTATTGTATTTTCCCAATTAGACTGAATTGCTGCTGTTAAAACATCTTTAGACTTCTTTTTATTTTTCAATTCTTCATTTAAATTATTCTTAAGTTTCCTTCAAACATTTTCTATTATATTTAAATTGGGAGAATTTGCTGGCCAGTTTAGAATGGAGATTTGCGAGCTGAAAAGCCAATTTAAAATGGAATGTGCAACATGACAGGGGGCATTATCTGGCTGAAATATCCGATTTCTTGATTTCAGTAGAAAATGTATGAATGGCAACAGTTCGTGCAGTAAGATGTTTAAGTAAGTCATTGAATTCATTCAACCTTTAATGATCCACAGGTTATTCTTGCTTCCAGATGATTTGCAACTTCATACTGTTATTGATGGACGACATCTTACACTGTGTTTTTATACAAAGTTTATAAATCTTTCTGATTTTTTCCTCCAATTATTATAATTTCAATTGCTGGGAGTATATTGAATGTTCATTTTTCATTCAAAATTACATTTTTCCAATTCTTTACAGTCCTGGGGAGTTCCTGTTGTGTATTAGCTAACATGCTAAACTGCAGTATTGTTGTGTGTGAGTTCAAACTCCACTCATGCTATTACATTCTCTATTGGACAAATATCTTTGGGAAAAGTATGAAACTCCTTCTCTTCCATCTCCAGCTACTATTCTTCTACCAGGATGGCTTTAGCTTTAATAATCCATAAACAATGAAACTAAACCAAACCTTTACAGTCAACAACTAGTAATTCTTACAAAAGTCTAATCCGGTGTGTATATATATTATTTAGTAACTTACCAGGCCAGAATCTATTAGTCTTTGTCTAATTGTTATCTTGTTTCATTTTATATTCTGCTACCATTTCCAAATAGACGAAAAGGTATCTTTGTCTTTTTACAAATATTTACCAGTTTTCAGTCTTGTCTCAGAGTACGCAAGTGTTGATACCCAATGTGCCTTTTAGGTAGAAATCTTGTATCACCCTTTATTCTTTCAAAAACTTTTGAGAAACAAGATTAACTAATTTTCATGCATGTTGCTCTTTCATTCAATTTTTCAGTATGTATTTTATTTATTAAAAAAGTCTCTTGTCTGACAATAAGATAATATGCCGTAGTAGTATGATTGAATTTATGACTATGACATAATGAATTGTTTTAAAAAGTTAGGTTCAAGTTTGTGAAGAAGCTGTCCAGCATTTTCTTTTACAACATTTTCACTATCATTGGCCATTTTTAAGGACAAAGTAAAGAAGACGCTGTTTTTTAATTCAGGAAAATTAGCCCAGTCAACTGGGCTGTAGAATGTACCGATTGCATCTCTGCAGAGAAGAGTAAGACCCTACCACTAACCCCTGCAATGAGTGTCCCGGATTATGACATTTAACAATCTGATGGTGAGGCTCCAGTAATGCTGGAGCTTTGGGGAATGTGGAATACCTCATCATTGCCATAGCTCCCAGGTTCACACTGGCTTAAATGTTAGACATTTAAACTGAGTGCAAACAAATGACTTATGCTTAAATGAATTGTTAGAAATAGAACTGTTTGATCCTTTAAGTGTGTAAACGAATGATGTTTAGTTGAATTGTTTATGATACATAGCTATACTTGGAACTATATGTCTAATATATATGTATTAACTGGATTTTGCTTTAGAAAACCTACAATGGTTGATATGTCATAAAACCAAACCAATCAGAAAAATTCTGATGCATTTCTTTTTTGGGGGGGGGCAGTATGGTTTTCTACGGTGTTTGATACATTAGAAGTTTGATACATTAAATGTTTGAATTCATATTTTCACATGTTTATGATGTAGCTAAACTGTTACCATAATATTTAATTTGAGTTTGCTTAATTCATTTCAGTTGTCAGCTGGTACCTTGTTTGAATACTATTTCATTTAATATCAGTTATTTTCTAATCATGACATCTAATATTTGAAGGCTTTTTTTTTTGCCAAAATTATGTTGCATATTATGTTTGGAGGTGTTTGTGGTGTGTTGATGATTGTTGCTAGGAATAGAATTGGAAAACCATGTTGGAGCCCTAGGGAATATTAGAAATTTAAGTTCTCCCATAGCTATGGTTAAATTGTATGGCAGACTGTGCTTGTTAATTTTGGTATGGCAACCAGTTTAGGAGAAGGAAAACTCTGAATTCAAACCAGTTCTATTCTAATTAAAATTGGCTTAATGTCATATTCTGCTCACAGTGGGAGGGTTTGGTAAATACATAGATAGTACGTTTATGCTGTCAACAAGTAACTGTCTAACATTAATTGGAAGAAACCAAGATTGTATCCTACGTTGATATGCATGAAATCTGATGGTGCCATTGTTTCATAACAGGAAAGCTAGTTGATTTGAAAAGGTGGTTGTTATTTGACCATTTTATAGTTTAAAAGATTATCATGCATGTAGAGACAATAAATTATTGTCTCCCTTGGATATTGTTTGTTGTGACATGAGGATTCCATGCCTTTTCATTTCTGTTCTTTGAACAGAAGAGAAATGTCTCCAGCCTGGCTATTACATAGTAAATCAAGCTTTGCTTTTCTATATCACTTATTGCACCTCAAACTTAAGTAAGACTTGTATAATCTCGTACCCCTTTCATATACTGTGTGATCATGGAACAATATAAGAACATTTAACTTGTTGGAGCATGTTTGTGTATACTTGTTAATACTCCTTGTAAGTTTATTATGTCTGTATAAAATGTTCCTATTTGTGTAAATGAGCTTGACTTGTCTTTCCAACTGTTGGTTCCTTACTAGTGTATCACTGGGTATACTCTATTTACCAACCCCTCCGGTCGGGCAGGATATGACACAAGGTCAATTTTTAAGTGGAGTTTAACAGGTTTGAATTCAGAGTTTTCCTTCTCCTAGACTAGTTGCCTCACCAAGGCTGAAGAACCTAGTCTGCCCTACTATTTACCCATAGCTGGAGGGAGAATAATTGGATTCATACCTTTCCCAAGGGTATTAGTGCTATGTGAAATGCAATCATTCTTGTCCAGGATTTGAACTAGTGTCGCCGTGTCCATTTCCTACGATGATAACCATTACACCATGGACACCTCCATAAACACCACGCGCACCTCCATAGATAGTGTATCACTGGGTATACTAATGCTAAGAATGAACCTTGCTGAGTCGGGACTCCCCCAAAATATCTTTCTTAGCACCATTCATTCACATGAATTTTATATTATTTCCTTTCAAAGTTTGTTCAGAAAAAACTCTTCTCATGAAATTGAATAAAATTTCTAATGATTTAATGTTTTCTCTTTAATGTCCTGTAGAATTATACAATTCTATTATAAGAATGCGTCTTTTTTCTAGTTTTTAAAAATTTTTGGCAAGTTCCTAAACTTTTGGTAATTTTTTTTCAAGAGTTTTCCAAGATGGCAATATGCCTGTAGTTCTTTACTGCTTGTGCTTTTGTGGGTTTTACTGGAGTCACTTGAACCAAAAATAAATTTTGCTCCTCCTCCTCTTTTCTGTTATTGACCTCATTGACCTTTGAATGGTTTCCGTCTGTGCCAGTTTTTGAAGTGAAAACACTATCAAACTTATTCTTTTCTTTTCTCTGTTTACAATCAGTCCAGTTCTGAACTTCCTCTTCTTTTTTTCTATCTCCATTAATGTTATTTCTCCTCAGCAATATTTATTTTTGAGGATACAGTTATAGTTGTAACCTTTGACAAGGTCTTTGCCTTTTTCTTGCTGCTGGGCATGAAGGCATTATTTTTTTTTCTTGTTTGGCAACTCCCCACCATATTGGATGGCTGAGCAGAAAAGGAAAAGAAACAAACATAGAAAGTGTTGATGTATACATGAAATTGGGTTACACAATTGCAACTATTTATGTACAATAAAACGTGATTTATCTGGTATTTTCTTCACTGACAATAAATACCAATCCAAGTCAGCAGCTTTATAGAACATGACAAATAGATAGACTGAGAGAGAGAGAGAGAGAGAGAGAGAGAGAGAGAGAGAGAGAGAGAGTCTGTATGTGTGTGTGTGTGTGTGTGTGTGTGTAAGAGAGAGATAGTGGAGAATAAGAAATAGATTGTGATGGTAATATCTATCTATCTATCAATCTATACGAGGATCATTAAATAAGTTTCCAAACTTTTTTCGTATGGCCACTTTTATTGATAGTACACACATGAAACTCTAGTCTCATTCGAAGTAATCTCCTCCGTCTGCAATGCAATTGGTGTACCGTTCTAACAACTTCTGGAAGGCCCCATGAAAGTCCTCTTGTATGAGCGTGTCAATGACCTTTATCACAGCCTCTTTCGTCTCCTCAATTGTCTCATAGTGACAGCCTCTGAGCTTAGAGAATAACCAAAAGTCACAGGGAGCAACGTCTGGACTATAGGGAGGGTGAGGAACTGTCTTGATGCCCATCTTGGTCAAATAGTCTGTGACAAGGATGGAGTTGTGGACTGGTTCATTGTCCTGGTGGAAATGCCACTGACCCGATTTGAATAGTGCAGGCCTCTTCCGACGGAATCGCTTCCTGAACTACCTTAAAACCTCAACATAGTAACCCTAACCCTAACCCTTTGGCCAATCAATTCTGGTCTATTGACTTCCTTACTCCTCCCACACCTCTCATCATCCCTTGAAGACTCCCTGCCTTCCTTGAATCTCTTATGCCACTCAAAAACTCATGCTTGATTCATGCAAGTTGGTCAAAAAGCAGTCTGAAGCATTCCATACATTTCTGTGGTATTTTTTCCAAGTTTAAAACAGAATTTTATTGCATATCGTTCTTCTAAAGTGTCCTCACGTCCAGATTGCATTTTTGAAATTTACCAGCTGTGACAATCAGGCTTTAGTTGGGTGTATTCCAATTGCTGCTGTAGTTGTTCATTTGAACCTGAAATCATAAAAATTGGTCAGTCATCTCATAAGATGTATAGCAATAACATACTGAGTCTACGACAATTGTAAATGCCTGTACCAAAAAAGTCTGGAAACTTATTGAAGGTATCACGTATATATATATATATATATATATATATACAGAGAGAGAGAGAGAGTGTGTGTGTGTGAATGTGTGTGTGTAAGAGAGAGAGAGAGATAGTAGAGAATAAGAAATAGATTGTGGTGGTAATATCTATCCATCTATCTGTCTATAAATATATATATAGAGAGAGAGAAAGAGAGAAAGAGAGAGAGAGAGATGAATAGATTTTACTGATAGATAGATAGATAGATAGATAGAGAGACGGGGTAGGAGAAATAGATTGATTTTAGTGCTAATACATAGATAGACAGAAAGATAAGTATAAACTAGTAGATATGAATAGGCTGAAAACAATGGATGGCGGGATATTTATAAACATATTTACCCTACCCCTCCGTACAAACAGGACGCAATACCAGATCAATGTTAAGCTGAGTTTAACAGGTTTAAATTCAGAGTTTTCCTTTTCCCAGATCTGATGACATACCAAGATTAAAGAGCCCAATCTGCCCTAGGATGTGTGATATAAGTATAGCCAGAGTGAGAAAAGTTGAATTCAAACTTTTTCCATGGTTATTAGTGCAATGTGATATGCAAACAATCTCATCCAATCGGTGCCATGTCCATTTCCTACAACAGTGATTATTACTGATAGATAGATAGATAGATAGATAGAGATTAATGGATCAGATGGGTAGATATTTATATAGACAGATACAAAGATTGAGATAGATAGATAGATAGATAGATAGATAGATAGATAGATAGAAAGAAATGAACAGATAGTGATAGATAGATAAATAGATAGATGGAACTGTTGGCAGAAGTTTTTCTTTTTTTTCTTTGTTTTTTTAGTTATGCATTTTCATTTACTATATAACAATTCTATCTTTACTTCACATCAATTCAATTTTAAACATTTTTGTATAATCTTCATTTTTGCCAATCAAAGTGAGACAAATCATTGCAAGTTATAGACTTGTAATTTTTCTTTCATTTTAGTTTTATTTACTTTTTATTGCAACTATGCAGACCATCAGTCTACAGAACTCAGTAAAAATTGTAGATGAGAAATAAAAAATGAGTTCCTGACAAGACTCAAATTTGTATTCCATTGGCTAGGAAAGCCTGATTAGCCATATCAGCTGTTTTACTGATTGAGCCACAAGAACTCTTATAATCGTAGAATAGTTGGAATAGTTAATCAAGTTTCTCAAGACCCAGGGACATAAATTCAAGTTTCACCAGATACTTATTCCTACCATTTCCAGGCCATCCATGCTATTTACTTTGACAAAAAGATTTTATGAAAAAATGATTGTGGTGAAAATTGATTACAAGGACACATGGGGCAGTGGATAAGGCATTTGGTTAGAAAGTGCTTCTGAGTGTAATCATCTGGAGGTTACAGGTTCAATCCTGGCAACAGATAGAATTAGCAGGGATTACTTACAATAACTTGACACTTATACCTTATCATGATTAACAAAATTTGAACAATCTACCACTATGGTTCTAATAAAGGGTTCAGTTCAAGATTCTGTGTAAACTCCGAAGTTTGACATGAAACACCTGAAGAAGGCTGAAGGATATATTGGCTGAAGTATTACGATGATAACAATAAAGATGTGGTCAATAGTCTGAATATTTAAAGTAAAAACAATTAATTATATAAATCAAACATTATAAAAATCAACTAATAATGAGATCCACACTTATCTATCTATTTTAGTTTGATTTTTTTTGGTTTAAAGTCATATTAACCTCCATTCTTTATTTAATGACAAATTCATCATTGACGAACAATAGTGGTATTATTTAACCCATATCTGGGGTGTTTAGGGGGTTCTCATACCTATCTATCTACATCCATATATCTATCTATCATTATCAAAATGTTCTTTACTTTATCTGGAGGAATTCGTGTTTGCACTTTGCCAAAATTTTGTGTTCTTTGTACCGCACAGAATGTTTATCCTACAATGCTTTACTAGATCGTTGGAAAAGGTTTCTCTTCTGAGTTATCTTCCTAAAGTAGTTGCTCAACTAGACCTACAAAACTCAGTCTATTCTACTATTCTACCAATAATTGAGGAGAAAAGAGATGGATTCATGTCTTTCCTAAGGTCATTGATGGAAAATGAATACAAACAGTCCTGGCTTGTTCTTGAACTGGGCTTGCCAATTTCATTTTCTTTAGTAATGACTATTATTTCAGTAAAATATTTCTCTCTCTCTCTCTCTCTCTATATATATATATATATATATATATATGTCATTGAAGGTAACAGACAAGAATTTGGCGTTCAGTTTTTCATAAGCCTTCTCTGATTGGAAAGTGAGATGTTGCAAAAGTGGATGAAGGCAATTTAAAAATCGTCCCATGTCTCTTAAGCTATAATCTGAATTCTCAAGAAAATCTATGGCCTTTATATACATATATAGTTTCTACAAAAAATTAACACTTTTAATAAATATATATATTCCTACAAGTAAGAAATATATTGAAGAAATATATATCTATTTTACTAAAACAACTGTTTAGAAATTTAAAAAAAATGATATTTTAAATTTCTTGCGCCAACCTGAGATAGATTGTTTAGTTGATGGTGATCTTCTAAAATGTGTTCTAAACTGCTGTTGAGAAACAAGACATAGTTGTCTTCCTTTTTGGGATTTATGATCAGAGCTTCTGACAATCATGAGACCATTGGTCATGTGACATTTCCACTGGCTAGTTCTACACTTTTTGGCAGCAGACATCGCTCAGAGAGGAACCCCTTTTTTTTCATCTCCATGCTTCGAGAAGCACGTGTGTGTAAATTCTCTTCTGAGAATTTTCACAACACCAAGAAACTGTAAGTGTCTAACCGCTACTATTCAGCAGTTCTTGTTGTTCTTTGCAACTGTGTTTGTAAGATTTTTATGATTTGGGACATTTATCATGTTTTACAATTTTATGTAAATGTATGTATAAAAAATGTATGTTATTTTAGTCTAAATTGACTTGGTGTTTTTTCCTTACTGAAATATTCTGTGTTAGGTTTTCATTAAGATAGCCTAATGCAAAATAGGAAAATGCTGGTGGCAGACTCAATGAATATCACACACTATAAATTCCTATACTGCTATTGTATGGCAGTAACATAATTCCTTTTGCTAAATTCAAGTACATAAAATTTCTCTCAAAAGATATAGTACTGAGCTTCCTGATTAGGTACTGTTAAAAAAACATAATTATAAACATCAAATCTTTCTTTAGAAAATGATATCACAAGTGACAATATTTCCCATAGATTTTATAACATATTTTTAAAGAGTTTCTTTTTATATACTTTCTATAATGCATATGTGCATTTGGGTGTGTGCATATAACCATCTGGTTTTCACTGTTTTTTTAAGGTTCCTTCATTTCATTGCAGCATGCCAATCCCACTCCATCCCAGAGTTGTATCATCTTTTATTTCTTCGATTATGTTTAATTTATTTTTACTCATTTTTGGTTTATCATTCTTTGACTTTTCTTAATCCAAAAGATTTTCTCATCCCTACACTTCTGCACTCAGGTTTTTTCATCCTTTCTTCATGGATATAAAGAAAAAGGAGAAGAAATTGAAAAATATGCATTCCTTTACCTAATTCATCTGCTATGATCAGGATATATCTTACAATCAATTTTTAAGCAGAGTTCAATTAGCTTGAATTCAGAGTTTTCCTTCTCTTTGAATGGTTGTCAAACCAAGGTTAAAGTGCCCAGCTTGCCCTCTTATTTACTCATAGTTGAAGGATGATTAGTGCTATGTAAAATGCAAACAGATTGCCTCTCTGCAAAGGGATAAGACCCCACACCAATGAGAGCCCAGTCGTCTGAGCCTGTAAAATACATTGACTGCATCTCTGCAGACAGGTAAAACACCTCAACGAGTGTTCTGGATATGACCCTAAGCAATATGGTTGTGAGGCTCCAGTAATGCAGGAGCTTTGAGGAATATGGTATACCCCTTTATTGCTAATGCTCCCTGGTCTACTCTGACCCAGAGTGGTAGCATCTGATAGGGTCCTATCTATGGGTCAAATAGAACTGTTTGATCATTTAAACTGTGTACAATAAAGGACTTATGCTAAATTGAATTTTTAGAAATAGAACTGTTTGATCATTTAACTGTGTGTAAACAAATGAATGTTTAATTAAATTTTTGTGATACATAGCAATACTTGGAACCATTTAACTGTCTACAAACAAATGAGTAATGTTGAATAGAAACAGTAATGTTGAAAAGGATAATTAGTGTTATATAGCAATACTTGTAACCTCTGTCTGCAAACAAATAATTAATATTGTATAGAATTATAAGAGTCAGGTTTCTTTGTGTAATGGCATATCACCCTTCTTGGGTTATTTAATGCCAAAGCCATCCTTCTATAAGAGCAGCAGTGATGCTATTTAACCTATACCTGGGAGGATTAGGGGGTTCATACCTTTCCTAAGGGTAATTGCCCGAAAGTGAACGTAACAGTGCAACTGGAGTTCAAACTTGCTTACTATGATTCCGCAGTCCAGCGCTTTAAACATTACACCATGATGACACCTCTATAAGAGTTAGATAGCAATAATTGAAACCATGTACCTATGTAGAAACAACAGCAATACTAGCATGCAAACAAATGAGCTCTAACTCATTTAAAGATGAAATTACTGACAAACTAATCTCTTACATATATCTATGTAAATGTGTGTAAACAAATGACGGATATTAAATTGTTACTGTTACATAGCAATACTTGAAACCATTTAACTTTGTGCAAAAAATGAGCTCAGGCTTGTGTAAAAATGTTATCTATAAAATGTGTTTACGGATTATATATCTAATCGGTATGAAAGAACAGAATTTTGCATTAAATAACCTGCAATGGTTGACATGTCATAAAACCCAACTAAACCCAAATCTAATGTTAAATAATGAACTTGTAAATTTAAGATGAATTTTCTTCATTTTGATACCATTTCCATTATTCTATCTAATCTAAAATTTATTTTGTAGGATAGGAGACTTTATTTATCAAACAATCTTTATATTCCTCACTGGATTTTATTTTATTTGTTTTTGGTTTTACTTGAGTATTTTTTCTTTATTAATCTCTCTCTCACTCTCTCTCTCTCTCTCTCTCTGTTGCTCTCTTTGGTTTCTCTATTTTCTTTGCTTCCCCTCACTTTCCCTCCACTTCTTATACCTCCTTTCTTTTTCTTTATCAATCTCTCTCTCTCTCTCTCTTTCTCTCTTTGGTTTCTCTATTTTCTTTGCTTCCCCTCACTTTCACTCCACTTCTTATACCTCCTTTCTTTTTCTTAATCAATATCTCTTTCTCTCTCCCTCTTTCATATCTCTATTTCCTTTTTTTTTTTTGGCCTCACTCTTTCTCTACTTTTTATGACTTCTTTCTTCTAATCCCTTCTACTCCCTGCCTTCGGTTTATTTTTTTATATATTTTTTTTCTGTTAACCAACTCAATCACTAAAATGATAAGCTGATATGCCCAAGCTGAAACTCTTATGACTTGCATGTATCATTACAGCAAGAGTTTAGCTCAAACCTTTTTTTTCTTCCCACCTTCAAATCTGGTTACACGACTTTTGATCTTCTAAAGCAGAGAGAAATTTGCTGATACCTCATTTCATCACAGAAATACTTACCACCACTTAAATAATTTCCCACCCCTGTCTTTCTTTCTCTTTTTTTCTCTCTCTCTCTCTCTCTCTCTCTGTCCCTCTTTCAGTTTTTATCTTCCTTAATATATAAATATACACATTCTATTTATGTACATGCTTTCTAGTTATTTATGGGCTGTTTTATTAACACAAGTTCAACTGATTATGTTTATAGAAGTCCATGGTTACATGCAACTGACTCTTTTTCTTTCTCTCTGTCAATGGCTAGCAAAACATGTTTACAGAGAAATAAATACACATCAGTTTACCGAAAAGTCTCAAAAAACTTCAGAGCATATCTGTCCACATGTACTAATGATTAGAAATGATAAGAGAAACCAGTCTCTTTGAGAAAGTTCTTTAGTTCTTTCCTTGACTTGTAATGAATTTACCATGATGCACTAATGTTTAAGGAACTGGAGACATGTCTTGAGGACTTGACAGATACAATATGCTTATTTGACATAGAGTTCTGTATAGCAAGGTATATACTAATTAGAACTAAAGATCAAGCAAACAGCAGCTTCCTTGTCTCTTCTATTAATTGTTGTATTTAAAATGATATAAAAAGCACACATTTTACTTTTGCAAAAAAATATATTGCAGAAAATAAAGATAAAACGTTTGCTATCTTTTTTTCATAAAATTCTAAAAGAATTCATTCATGAAATATATCTGCAGATGAAGAAGTATTATGGGAAAAGGTAGTCCAAGATATACCAAAAATTAATCATAATAATACAAGCAGTAATATCAATCACATATTAAGTGAAATGCTGCAAATTAACACAGAAAGAGTATAAGGCTAGACACGACTGGGTTGGCAAAGTGATCTACTGGGAATTGTGCAACAAATTTAAATGTGACCATTCAAACAAATAGTATATGCACTACCCAACATCTACCCTAGAGAATGAGACACACAAACTCCTATGGGATTTTGACATACAAATGGATCACCTAATCTTGGCCAGATGACCAGACCTTATAATAAATAAAAAAGAAAACTTGCAAAATTGTTAACTTCGTTGTCCCAGCTGATCACAGAGTAAAATTGAAAGAAAGTGAAAAGAAGGATAAATACCTTGCTAGGGAATTGAAAAAAACTGTGGAACATGAAAGTGAAGTTTATACCAATTATAAATGGTGCAGTCACTGAAGGATTAATAATGGGACTGAAGGAGTTAGAAATAAGAGGACCAGTGGAGACCATACAAACAACTACACTATTGCATTATTGAGATCAGCCTGAATACTGAGAAGAATCCTAAAAGAATTGAGGAGACTTGCTGTCACTCAAACTCCAGTGAAAGACCACCAGCTAACGCTGATATGAAAAACTCTCAAGGATGCACAATCCAGTACCTGTCCTAGAAAATGACACACACAAACTCCTATGGGACTTTGATATATAAACGGATCACCTAATCTTGGCCAGAAGACCAGACCTTATAATAATCAAAAAAAAAAAGAAAATCTGCAAAATTGTTGACTTTGCTGTCCCGGCTGACCACAGAATAAAACTGAAAGAATGTGAAAAGAGAGATAAGTACCTCGACCTTGCTAGAGAATTGAAAAAACTATGGAACATGAGGGGGACAATTATACCAATCGTGATTGGGGATTTTGACACGGTAACTAAAGGATTATTAAAGGGCTTGGAAGATTTGGAAGTTGGTGGCTGAGTGGAGACCATCCAAACAACAGCATTATTGAAAACGACCAGAATACTGAGAAGAGTCCTGGAGACTTGAGGAGACTTGCTGTCACTCAATCTCCAGTGAAAGACCATCAGCTTACACTGATGTGCAAAACTCTAATAATAACAATAATAATAATAATAATAATAATAATAATAATAATAATAATGCCATTGCAATAGTTCTAGGTCTCAAAAAACCTGAGGAGACTAGGAGCATTAGAGGTCAAAGGAAGAATTGAAACTGTTTAGATAACAGCACTGAGATCAGCTAGAATACTTAGAAGAGTCCTGGAGACATCAGGAGACTTGCTGTCACTCAGACTTCAAGGGAAAACATCAGTTAGTGTAGGTGTGATATACTCATAAAGATTAAGATAATAATATATGCATGTGGGAGGATGTGTGTATAGATTGATAGCTAGAAAGTCAGATAGAGCTGAAGGGACTATGTTTGATAGATAGATAGATGGATTGATAGATATTGGTCACAGGTTCTTGTTTTACTATAGAATAATGAGAAATTTCTTTGATAAAGTTACATGAGATTATGTGCTATAGACTTTTCTGTTGAGGTAGAAATATAAATTTTTTCTAATATAAATTTGATTAATAAAATTATTATTCATTTTTGAATAGGATGTTATTTGTCACTTTGATGGGCAGAACATTTTTACTTTGAATCTAACAGATCTGTACTGAAGTAGTGTTCCGTCAAAATGACTCGTAAATTGTCAAGATGATTTTTAAATTGTAATTGGTTCTGTAAATAGATAACATTTTAATGATTTAATAGAATTTAGAAGTATGCCTGCATCAAGTTAGCTTTTTAAATAAAAGTTAATTTTCTCTACAACAAAAATAATGAAATTTTATTACTTATAGTAGAATATTGTTGTCAAAACTGGTATAATTAGGTATTATTTGCTGCCATGTTCTTCAGGGTTAATATTCTGTTAACAAAAATATAGATAAGTTGCAGTCCAAGAATAAGTATCCATCTTATTTATGTTTATGTATATTTAGTTTTGGTGACAAAGTCTCAGTGTTGTAAAGCCTGATTATGGATAATTTTGTAGTATCCATTTTGATTGTGTAATGTTTCACTAAAATTATGCAGTTTTATTGTCTTTGGTTTTAAAAAGAGTTGACTTTTGTAAGATAAATAGTAGGGGTTGGTGCCATATGTCTATATAAACACTTTTATTCATAGCAAAGGGACATGGCAGAAGTCCAACCATTGTTCTTTCTTAATTTTATCTTTAGAAAGTGATGAGCTTAAATAATCTTAATGTATATTTAATGAATTACAATTATACTATAGTTTATGATATCTTATAAATACAATAGAATAATTGCCAAAAATATCTTTTGATTGCATCAGGCAACTAGTTATAAAATTTGGAGTGATGAATAGTAAATTACTGCATGAGTCTGATTCTCATTGGGTGCCCATTGCAATAAACTTTGTACCAAAATTATGCTTAGTAAATAACAGGGAATCCCACATGGAGTAATGGACAGAGAGTTAAGTTAGTGGACCATCATTAATGAGGTTGATTCTCACGGGGTGCCAAATATTTCTGTCGTTTTCTGTAAATGACAACAAGTTATGAATTCTATAAATTGGCTATGATTTGACATTTAGCCTCATGGCCAGCAAAATTTTCTTGTCTGCTGTGAAAATCAATCATCAAAATAGTGCAACCACCTTTTCTCTTTTTTTTAATGAATTCGGTCACCAGCCATTACATAGTAATTTCAGTCACATGGTATGCCTCATATAGATAAGAATGACTGAATCTATTTTGTTATTTATGCAACCATGTATTAGTGGTAAAATGGATATCACCCTATTTTTATCATATTTACCAACCCCTCCGCTCAGGCAGGATATGACACAAGGTCAATTTTTAAGCGGAGTTTAACAGGTTTGAATTCATAGTTTTCCTTCTCCTAGACTAGCTGCCTAACCAAGGCTGAAACCTAGTCTACCCTACTATTTACCCATAGCTGGAGGGAGAATAATTGGATTCATACCTTTCCCAAGGGTATTAGTGCTATGTGAAATGCAATCATTCTCATCCAGGATTTGAACTCATGTCGCCGTGTCCATTTCCTACGACGATAACCATTACACCACAGGCACCTTATCACCCATTCCTTATAACTGCTTCATCAGAATTTAAGATATGATTCAAGAGTCTACTCCAAATTCCAATGAGTGCAGAAACACAAACCATATTAAAAAAAAAAAAAATTCCACTTTAAATAGAAGAGACATACGACAGAAAAGATCAGCATGTCCAAAAATTGTAAATAAAGACAAAGACAATTATCAAGGTTTGTAAAAAACAATACACACACACATATATCTATATATATATATATACCAACTCCTCTGCATGAAAAGGATGCGGCACAAAGTTAATTTTTTAGATGGGATTTAACAGTATTTTTCTTCTCCTAAACTGGTTACCATATAAAAGTTAAAGAGCTCAGTCTGCCCTACTATTTATCCGTAACGAGAAGGAGAATTGCTGGATCCATACCTTTCCCAAAGGTATTAGCACCATGTAAAATGCAAACAGCATAATCCAGAACTTGAACTTGGGTTGTTGTGTCCATTTCCTACAACAATAACCATAAAACTACCAATCTCTCCATACGTAGCTATGAAAGTGGTTCATCTGACATGAAATTCAGAGTCACACTTTGCTTTTTATTATTATATTTTAATATTCTAATCTTGTGATGTTTACACTTTTGTTTACTTAGAATTTTTTGTACTGAGATCTTTTTTAGCAATACAGGTTTTACTGCTGTTTTTGATTTTATCAAATGGTAAGTCTATTAACTACAATTATATATATATTTATATATACATATATTATAAAAATGAAATGCATGGACATTGGGATACAAATAGATCACCCAATTTTGACCAGAAGATCAGACCTACTGTTAATCAACAAAAAGAAAAGAAAGGAAAAAACTTGACAAATACCGAGACCTTGCTAGAGAACTGAAAAAAAATGTGATGAGGATACCAATTGTAGTTGGAGCTCTTTGAACTGCTCCCAAGAACTTGGAAAAGAGACTGGGTGAACTGGAGATTTGAGGAAGAATTAAGACCATTGTTGAAAGAACTTGGTTACTTAGAAGACTCCTGAAGATATTTGCTGTCACTCTGAATCCACTGAAAAACCAACAGAGCTGGTGTGAAAAACTTGCATGGGATAGAATAATAATAATCTTTTTAATTAAGTAAGAACTATAATCATTTCAAGAGATTATTCAGGGAAGTGAACTAATCATGTTATTTTTATAGTTAGCACATTCTTTTAGGCCATTTATAATACAGCCTAACTTGTCTGGTGGGTAAAAATGTGGTTGTTATGCTGAATAAACTATTATGTTTATAATTTTCTAAGTTTCAATGCAGTTTCTGATGATTGAGCACAGAAATAAAAATTTCTCAGGTCTTATAAGCAATCAGTTTATATGTTTTATAATAATTTGATATTAAAATATAAAATGTTCTTTGTCGTATTTTTTTATCCTTTCCAGACTCTATTTATTTTAATATTTCACCAGTTTTAAAGTAACTCAACCTTAAATTTCAAAGCAAATTAACATTCTTATATCACTCTAGCACTAATTGGTATTATTTAGTTCAACTGTAAATAAAAGATCATATTTTGTCAAACACATTAAGAAGGTTGATGCATTTATCCAAGATGCTCAGCTCATTTGTAAAATCTATGATGCAAAGTGAAGACAATATCATTTGTCTTTTATGTTTGTGAAACATGTTTAACCACAAGCTAACAATATCCCTTGGCCATCAATGTTTTGCTTTGATCTTTTACAGTAACAAAAAGAGCAAACTCCAGGCTTTCATGAAAGGTTTAAGTCTTATCGGGCACCGCTTTTAAAGAAGGCAATAAAGAATTTTCCTATCATCTGAGGCTAGAAGAAAAACCATCGTGGTAAACTCATCTATACCTTGATGTATTAACATCAAAACTTTGGCAAATGTTTTTTTAACACTGGTTTGAATATACTGAGAAAAAAGCACATTGACAGATTTTTGTTTGGTATTATTCTTATTTTGAGGTGCAACATTTTTTTGTGCTATGTTTTCTTCTTTGCAAAAAAAAAAGAAAATCTTTCCTTCTGTTAACTAATCCATACTTATTTTGCAAAAAAAAATGATATTCACATGAACTTCTTTTCATTTTAAGAGTATGTATTCTCTATCTTTTTCTCCTCTTCTTAATTTCTAATAATGCATAACCTAAATATTATAAAAAAGGAACAATAAACCAAAAAGAGGCTGCAAAATCCAGTCTATGAAAAAGCTGTATGTATTTTTTATTTTTACGTTTTTTACCCATGAGTACATTTTATTAACAATGAATCTGTTTGCAAGCCATTACCATATCAGACATTTTCTTATTTTCATTATAAACTATTTGTTTTTTCTCAAGTAATGTATAATTTCTACTCTGTTACTTAGGATAGAGACTTTGGCCTCTTAACCTGCCATTTTTTTTTTCATTGCTTTAACAAAAATAGAGTAAGATTCTTTAATAAATAGGGAAAGGGTTGGATCCATACATGAATTTTCTGTTTTAATTCTCCTGTAAGCCATATTTATTAGCCTATATTGTATGTGTCTGATGTGGCATAAAGGTTATTATTACAGAAAATAGAATCAGTAAGTCAAGTTAAAATTCCAACTAATTACATTCACTTCACAGAAAGCAAAAAAACATTAAACCTTCTATTCTGTGGTGTAATGGTTATCGTCATAGGAAATGGACACGACAACACGAGTTCAAATCCTGGACGAGACTGATTGCATTTCACATAGCACTAATACCCTTGGGAATTATTCTCCCTCCAGCTATGGGTAAATAGTAGGACGGACTGGGTTCTTCAGCCTAGGTGAGGCAGTTACTCTAGGAGAAGGAAAGCTCTGAATTCAAACCTGTTAAACTCCGCTTAAAAATTGACCTTGTGTCATATCCTGCCCGAGCAGAGGGGTTGGTAAATAAGATTAAACCATCTATTCTCACTTAGTTATTAGAAAAATAGGAGAACATATAGAAGTCGCTAGCTTCAATTTAGAGGAAGGATATCTGAATTCAAATCATAACCGAAAGACTTTAAAGTAGCCTTGTGTTTTCTTAATCTTGTTTTGACAATTTATATGTTAACATTTGTGCTAAGATGTATTTGTCTTGGCTCTTGGCTTAAAAAACATTTGTGGTGTATAGAGGGCTGATCTGCTGCATGGGAAACTTTTACGCTTCTCAATAACCTTTTCATATCTGATCCACTTACTCGTAAGACTACAAGATGCTACAATATTTTTTGTCATTGGAGATAAAATATACTATTCTTTTGATGCTTTGTATTTTTTAACATTTCAAAATGTTTGACAAAGTTTTATTATAATGAAAATAAACAATTATTTCTATTAGTGAGTGACACTTTATTTTTAGCACTAAAACTATATATACGAGGGCTATACAATAAGTTTCCAGACTTTTTTTGTATGGGCCTTCAGAATTGTTGTAGACTCTTGAAAATTCAGTCTCTTATTGCTATACATCTTATGAGATGACTGACCAATTTTTATGATTTCATGTTCAAATGAACAGCTACAGCAGCAATTGGAATACACCCTACTAAACCCTGATTGTCACAGCTGGTGAATTTCAAAAATGCAATCTGACATTTTAGAAGAACGATATGCAATAAAATTCTGTTTTAAACTTGGAAAAAATGCCACAGAAATGTATGGAATTCTTCAGACTGATTTTGGACCATCTTGGATAAATCGAGCATCAGTTTTTGAGTGGCATAAGAGATTCAAGGAAGGCAGGGAGTCTATGGGGGATGATGAGAGGTGTGCAAGAAGTAAGGAAGTCAATAGACCAAAGTTGATTGGCCAAAGGGTTAGGGTTACTATGTTAAGGTTTTAAGGGAGTTCAGGAAGAGATTCTGTTGGAAGAGTTCAGCACTATTCAAATTGGGTCAGTGGCATTTCCAGCAGGACAATGCACCAGTCCACAACTCCATCCTTGTCACAGACTATTTGACCAAGATGGGCATCAAGGCAGTTCCTCACCCTCCCTATAGTCCAGACCTTGCTCCATGTGACTTTTGGTTTTTCCCTAAGCTTAGAGGCTGTCGTTATGAGACAATTGAGGAGATGAAAGAGGCTGTGATGAAGGTCATTAACATGATCACACAAGAGGACTTTGATGGCGCCTTCCAGAAGTTGTTGGAACGGTACAACAAGTGCATTGCAGCTGGAGGAGATTACTTCGAAGGGCACTAGAATTTCATGTGTGTACTATCAATAAAAGTGCCCATGTGAAAAAAATCTGGAAACTTATCGTATGCACCTCGTATATATTCTGTTTGTAAAGAAGACACAAGTAAAACAACAGATTCCACAATGAGTATTTATTTTTCATAGTCCAACTTTTGAATAATGATATTTTTGGCAATTTAGTTAATTTATTTTCAGAATAGGTATAAAATGTTTAATTACCTTTTAATGATAAAGTTATAAGGATTTATATTATTTACATTCGTCAAGTTGGTAGAGTGTTTGCTAATGGCCTTGAGACCCAGGTTGTGTCATACCAAAGACTCGAAAAATGGTACTTTATACCACCTTTCTTAACACTCAGCATTATAAGGTATGGATCAAGGGTAAAGTGGACTAATCCAAGGAAAGAGTAGCACCTTCCCCTACACATTAATATTAGCTATTGAAAGGAAGCCTTTGGGTTGCCCTTGACTACAATCGTCAACTTTCCTTTATATTTAGAAAAAATATGTGTTTTATGTTAAAAATCTAAAATTTAGCTATGTGAAGCTATTAGCTGAATATTTTATCTTAATAAGATCAAATGTACAAGGACCTTTCAAAGAGTTACCTCTCACCTTTGTGTGGGCCTCGCCTGTACAGAAATAAAGATAGAAATCCGCTTTAGTTTTTCTTGTTTTATAAGAAAAAATAATGTGGTGCCATCTTGAAAATATTCCGCTATGGCTCTTCTTTCTAGGTTAGGCTTAAACTTTTTGAATGCTACTCATGAATACAGTATTGTTCATAAGTATTTGAACAAACAAATATTTTGATACTAACCATCTAATTTCAAGAGAGAAAGTATTACGCAAGAAGAATCAATTTGTTGAAATCAACATAACAAGGTATTTTAGCCATGTTTTGTGGTTCTGAATGCTAAATTTCCAGATAATGTTTGTTTGTTGTTTTTTTTTTTGTTTGAATAGAATTAAATTATGAAACGAAAAAAAAAAAAATTTAGCATGTTTTTCTGAATCAATCAAGGATATTAAAAAGGCAAATTGACATGGTTATTTGGAAGAGTGGTCAAACTACTAAGTTAATTTTGGATTCTGCCTTCTCAGAATTCTTAATGTCCTCAGCAATTGTAAGCCATGAAAACATTTTGCACCTGTTCAAATACTTACGAATAGTACTTTCTATGTTTGCTCTGACCATTATCCTATTAATATTTTCTGTCTAATCAAATACTTACGAATAGTACTTTCTATGTTTGTTATGACCATTATCCTATTAATATTTTCTGTCTGTTCAAATACTTACGAATAGTACTCTCTACGTTTGCTCTGACCATTATCCTATTAATATTTTCTGTCTAATCAAATACTTACGAATAGTACTTTCTACGTTTGTTATGACCATTATCCTATAAATATTTTCTGTCTAATCAAATACTCACGAATAGTTCTTTCTATGTTTGCTATGACCATTATCCTATTAATATTTTCTGTCTAATCAAATACTTACGAATAGTACTTTCTATGTTTGTTATGACCATTATCCTATTAATATTTTCTGTCTGTTCAAATACTTACGAATAGTACTCTCTACGTTTGCTCTGACCATTATCCTATTAATATTTTCTGTCTAATCAAATACTTACGAATAGTACTTTCTACGTTTGTTATGACCATTATCCTATAAATATTTTCTGTCTAATCAAATACTCACGAATAGTTCTGTTGCGGGGCCTATAAGTATGTCGACCCCGCAAATGAATTTATGTGAATGAGAACAGCCAAAGCAATATGAAGGAACAAAGGTGAGATAATGATAATTACAAATGACAATTTATTTCGTCGTATTTACAAGCGTGAATGTAAATGTCCGTGGCGGTTGTATGTGTTCGCAGTTGGGCGTTCGACGAGGGTCGCTGGCGTAGGTCGAGTCGTTGAGTACAGCTAGATGTTGGATGCTGGTAAGCTGAGGTCGGTCGAGTCGTTGAGTACAGCTAGATGTTGGATGCTGGTAAGCTGAGGTCGGTCGAGTCGTTGAGTTCAGCTAGATGGTCGGTGCTGGTCGTTGGGTACAGCTAGATGGTCGATCGAGGTTGGTAGATCGATATCCCTGGTTGTGACGGTATGTTGTGGTTAACCAAGGGTGTGTCGATCGGGTTGTTGACTCGTACGACGGGTCGTACGTGAGTCAGGTGTTGCAGTGGTAGAACCGTCCGTAACAGCGAGTCGTTACGTGGACTGCGTTGTACCTCGCAAGAGCGTCGAGGTCGAGGAAAGGCTAGGGCCTTGCTGGGCCCCCTAGCCGTGCGGACGTATCGGACGGGAGTGAAGGCTTTGTCGTCTCAAAGCCGTGCGGACGAGCGGACGAGAGCGAAGGCTTTGTCGGGTCAAAGCCGTGCGGACGAGCGGACTAGTGCGAAGGCTTTGTCGGGTCCCAAGCCGTGCGGATGAGCGAACGAGAACGAAAGCTTTGTCGGGGCAAAGCCGTGCGGACGAGCGGACGAGAGCGAAGGCTTTGTCGGGTTAAAGCCGTGCGAACGAGCGGACGAGAGCGAAGGCTTTGTCGGGTTAAAGCCGTGCGAACGAGCGGACGAGAGCGAAAGCTTTGTCGAGTCCAAAGCCGTGCGGGCGAGCGGACGAGAGCGAAGGCTTTGTCGGGTCAAAGCCGTGCGGGCGAGCTGACGGGAACGAAGGCTTTGTCGGGTCAAAGCCGTGCGGACGAGCGGACAGCAGCGAAGGCTTTGTCGGGTCAAAGCCGAGCTGTCGAGCGGACAGGCCAGAAGGCCGAGGCTAAGATGGGCGTTATCTTAGCGCTGCGCAGATAGCGAAGGAGTAGCTAAAGGCTGGACCGTGCCATTAGCGCTGCGCAGCTTATCGGACTATCGGAACCGACTGAGAGTTAAGACCGGTTGGTCTTAGAATCCGTCTTCGTGTTTGCCGCCTGGCCGTCTACTTCGACTGATCATTACTGACCAGTCAGAGATGCTCTGACCCGCAGACAGTGACCTCTTATGGTCCTAAAAAGGACCTTTGTGCATACCTATGTAGGTGGGAAAAAAAAAAGGGGGATCTACCACGAGAAGTGGGATCAACGTCGGAAGTTAAGGTGAATGCGACCGCACAGAATGCAGGATTCCTCCTTAATGAGCTTCGCTAGGAGCGTGCCAACGAGGGTTGAAAAGGGCTTGCTGATATTACGAAGGTGCTGTGACACACAGCTCCAGCCGCGTGGATATAAAATTCTTTGATAAAAAATGAGTGTAGCCGTAAAGTATTTTCCTAACCTGCTATAGGCTGGCGACGACTATTAGTTCAAGTCTTATCAGGTAATTTTTGGCCGAAGTGTTTTGTGAATGTTATTAATTTTAATTCTCCCTTTTCTTTTAGCTATAACTAGATGTCAAGGTCGTTAGCAAGAAAAAAGGGCTTAGTCAGTTCCGGTCGTACTCGGATATAATCGTCCTAACTCGGGCGTGTAATTTGATATGTTTTAGGTTTATCGGCAGGTCGCGGCAAGGGTTTGTCGGCCGGTCGCGGCAAGGCCCTCTCCCTAGATAATTGATCGTCCATCAATTAGTAGTAATAATCGGTCCGTAGGTTGCTAGGGAAAGTGACCTTCCTTCCAGATCGGGGTTGCTGACGTGATGGCGTTGGAGTACTTTCGGAAGAAGGTGTCGTTGATTCGGTGGGGTGTTGGTTCTCCAAAAACGCTGGTTTAGTCCTGTCGATAGAAACAGTATCGGTCGTGTTACCGCGCCTAATCGTGATGTGTTTGTTGGAGTGTCGTATCACTTTATATGGACCTTGGTAAGCTGGTGTGAGCGGTTTTCTTACGGTGTCGTTTCGTACGAAAACGTACTTACAGTCCCGGAGATGTTGTGGTATGAATGTGCCTGTCTGTTGCTGTCGAGGAGGAGTATATTTTAAACGTGCCATCTTGTGGCGGAGCTCCTGGATGAACGGGGTTGATGGCTTTGAAGCTGTGTCGAGGGAGTCGTTGAAATATTCGCCCGGGAGTGAGAGCGGTGTGCCGAAAACAAGTTCGGCAGGCGAACATCCAATGTCTTCCTTGACAGTGTTTCTCCATGCGAGGAGGATCAGAGGCAATTCATCCACCCAGTTTGTTGAGTCAGTTCTAGCGGCCAAAGAGGTTTTTAAAGATCTGTGGAACCTCTCAACAAGGCCGTTAGCCTGTGGGTGGTAAGCAGTCGTTTTTATGTGTTTGACGCCGAGTAGGTTCGAGAATTCCTGAAAGAGGGATGATTGGAACTGTGCTCCTCTATCGGTTGTGATGACTTGAGGTGTACCAAACGTACTTATCCATTCTTTCAGAATGGTCTTGGCAACAGTGCTTGCTGAGATGTCCTTGATAGGCACAGCAGTGGGCCATCGTGAGAAGCGGTCCACCACCGTCAATAGATATTGGTAGTCCTGACACATTGGCATTGGTCCGACCAGGTCGATGTGTAAGTGGGAAAAACGTGCGTCAGGACTGCTGAAGGTGCCAATAGGAGATTTTGTGTGCCGGTGGATTTTATACTGCTGGCATTTTAGACACGTAGAGACCCATTCGCGGATGTCTGTGTTCATGTTGGGCCAGACGAAGCGTTCAGTAATGAGTTTGACGGTCGCACGTTTACTCGGGTGTGACAATCCGTGTAAGTGTCGAAATACTTGTTTTCGTAATGCCGGGGGGACGTAGGGCCTTGGGTTGGCCTGGCTGATGTCGCAGTACAGTCTTCCGTCGCTGAGAGGTACTGGGAACTCCTGAAGTTTCAGGGAGGTGTTCGTTTTCACCTCTTGTAATGTTGAGTCGGATTTTTGTTCTTTCGCGATTAAATCCTGACTCAGAACATCGTTATCCAGAGCGTGGATATCTGTCCGGGATAAAGTGTCTGCGACCGTGTTATCCTTCCCCTTGACGTGACGTATATCGGTGGAAAACTGTGACAAGTAATCGAGATGTCGAATTTCCCGAGCTGTGTACTTGTCAGAGTTAGTTCTCATTGCTGTCGTCAGTGGTTTGTGGTCTGTGTAGATCACGAAGTCTCTGCCTTCTAGGAGGTGTCTAAAATGCTTGACGGCCAAGTATATGGCCAGCAACTCTCGTGAAAAGGTACTGTACCTTCTCTGTGCTGGTGAAAGCTTGGCCGAAAAGAATGCGATTGGTTTGCGTTGGGAGTCGTATTCCTGTTCAACTACAGCTCCTACTCCGGCGTCTGATGCGTCAGTAGTAAGGGCGAGATGCGTTTTTGGGTCGTCCTTAATGTACGAGAGTTTGGTGAAGTTCACCAGCGCGGTCTTTGCGGCGTTGAATGCGTGAAGAGCGTCTGTTTCTAGTGAAATGTTCCTATTCTTCCTCTGTAGTAAGTTCGTAAGAGGTTGGAGAATAGTGGAACACTTTGGGATGAACCTTCTGTAGAAGTTTATCATTCCAATGAAACGTCGCAGCTGTTTCATTGACGTCGGCGTTGGAAAATCCTGGATTGCACTGATCTTCGTTGGTAGAGGGGTTATTCCCTCAGCATCGGTGTTGTGTCCAAGGAATTCGATGCTGGGCGCCCCGAAAACACACTTGTCAAGGTTCAGACGTAATCCGTAATGTGAAAGTCGTCTGAACACTTCACGTAGGTGTTGTTTGTGAGAATCATCGTCTTTGCTGGCTACCAGGATATCGTCGATGTACGCATATACATAGGGTAGACCACGCAGGACTTCGTCCATCAAGCGTTGGAAGGTTTGTGCCGCGTTACGTAGACCGAATGGCATTTTTAGGAATTCATACAGGCCAAACGGTGTCGTAACTGCTGTTTTTGGGATGTCTTCCGGAGCTACAGGGATCTGATGGTATGCCTTCGTAAGGCCTATTTTCGAGAAGATACGAGAACCCTGCAGTCCGGAAGCAAAATGGTGGATGTGGGGTACCGGATATCGATCAGGAACTGTGGAGGCGTTCAGTTTCCTGTAATCGACGCATATCCGGAACTCCTTGTTTCCAGGTTTCGGTACCAGGTGTAGAGGTGAAGCGTAGGGGCTGTCCGAGGGTCGTATGATGCCGTCGTTTAGCATCTGTTCAAACTGCTCTTTAGCATAAGCCAGTTTGTGTGGCGCGAGTCGTCTGGGTTGGGAGTGTGCTGGTGGACCACTCGTTTTGATGTGGTGTTGCGTTTGGTGGACACCCGAATCAGTGGATTTGAATGGTTGTGTTATATCCACGAACTGATTCAGGATGTCCACGTAATCCTGGCCATGGCATGCTGCGATTCCGATCCCCGTGGTGCTGTGTCGTGCTGGCGTCCCTATGACGTGGAGGTTCGTCAAGGTATCCGACAATGTTCGTGGGTTCATGTGAACCGATAGTTCGTAGTGCGCCAGGAAGTCTGCGCCGAGGATTGGTATTTTGACGTTGGCCAGCGTGAAGGTCCAAGTGTAGTCACGCCGCATGCCAATGTTTAGAGAGAGCGTCTTTCCACCGTACGTGTCTATAGTGGAACCGTTGGCTGCTTGTAGTTTGAGTGGGGTGGGCTTAGCGGATGGGTCAATTGTGTGAGGTATGACGCTGATGGCTGCACCCGTGTCTACAAGGAATTTTATTTTATTCCTCCGGTCCCATATATAGAAGAGACGACATGTCTTTAGTTCGTTACCGGATGGGTTCGTCGTCGTTACCCTCCGGTTTCCTAGTTTTCCTGGGCCGACGTGAATTTGCAGTACGGCCTGCATTTCTTTGCTTGGTCTCCAAATGTCTGATGATACCAGCAAATGTCTTCGTCGTTGGTCCGGTGATTACTAGGGGTTCGAGGGCGTCGATGGCGACTATGCGTCCTATCCCTTGGCCTCTGTTGTCGGGTGACCTTCATCTCGTGAAGTTGTTTTTGCAGGTCTGCCATCATTTTTTTCATGGCTCGCAGCTCTTTTGTTGTTTGCGACTCCGATGTTGGTGCCTGGACAGAGGTGATGTTGTTGGATCGTTCGAACACCAAATCAGCGGAGTCGGCCAAGTCGTCCAATGCGGTGGATCGGGACATTGGAGCAATTATTTGCGAGACCCATGATGGTAGTCGCTCCATCCATAGGGTTCGCAGGACGGTCTCTGAGACATGCTTCGAGCCTAACTGACTCTTCATGAATCTTAAAAGTTGGGCTGGTGTCCTGTCTCCGATCGTGATGTTTTGAAGGACGTCCCGGATTCTTTCTTCTTCAGAGCGGCCTGTACGTTTAAGGATTATGTCCTTAAGGTAGTCGTAGGGTTTTTTCTCTGGGAGTTCAGCGAGAGCATCCGTAATCCGGCTGATAACGTCTGGTGGCAATTTCTGCATAAGTTGGCTACTTTGATGCGCTGGGATCTTATCCTCAGCATGAGGAAGATGGTTTCGACTTGTTGGAACCAGGAATGTACATCTGGATTGTACGTTGGCAACGCCACGGTGACGTTTGCCATTAATGTATCGGACTCACCGCTGCCCTCCATTGCTCTGTCTGTATTCACGTTCGGGATCACCACTTGTTGCGGGGCCTATAAGTATGTCGACCCCGCAAATGAATTTATGTGAATGAGAACAGCCAAAGCAATATGAAGGAACAAAGGTGAGATAATGATAATTACAAATGACAATTTATTTCGTCGTATTTACAAGCGTGAATGTAAATGTCCGTGGCGGTTGTATGTGTTCGCAGTTGGGCGTTCGACGAGGGTCGCTGGCGTAGGTCGAGTCGTTGAGTACAGCTAGATGTTGGATGCTGGTAAGCTGAGGTCGGTCGAGTCGTTGAGTACAGCTAGATGTTGGATGCTGGTAAGCTGAGGTCGGTCGAGTCGTTGAGTTCAGCTAGATGGTCGGTGCTGGTCGTTGGGTACAGCTAGATGGTCGATCGAGGTTGGTAGATCGATATCCCTGGTTGTGACGGTATGTTGTGGTTAACCAAGGGTGTGTCGATCGGGTTGTTGACTCGTACGACGGGTCGTACGTGAGTCAGGTGTTGCAGTGGTAGAACCGTCCGTAACAGCGAGTCGTTACGTGGACTGCGTTGTACCTCGCAAGAGCGTCGAGGTCGAGGAAAGGCTAGGGCCTTGCTGGGCCCCCTAGCCGTGCGGACGTATCGGACGGGAGTGAAGGCTTTGTCGTCTCAAAGCCGTGCGGACGAGCGGACGAGAGCGAAGGCTTTGTCGGGTCAAAGCCGTGCGGACGAGCGGACTAGTGCGAAGGCTTTGTCGGGTCCCAAGCCGTGCGGATGAGCGAACGAGAACGAAAGCTTTGTCGGGGCAAAGCCGTGCGGACGAGCGGACGAGAGCGAAGGCTTTGTCGGGTTAAAGCCGTGCGAACGAGCGGACGAGAGCGAAGGCTTTGTCGGGTTAAAGCCGTGCGAACGAGCGGACGAGAGCGAAAGCTTTGTCGAGTCCAAAGCCGTGCGGGCGAGCGGACGAGAGCGAAGGCTTTGTCGGGTCAAAGCCGTGCGGGCGAGCTGACGGGAACGAAGGCTTTGTCGGGTCAAAGCCGTGCGGACGAGCGGACAGCAGCGAAGGCTTTGTCGGGTCAAAGCCGAGCTGTCGAGCGGACAGGCCAGAAGGCCGAGGCTAAGATGGGCGTTATCTTAGCGCTGCGCAGATAGCGAAGGAGTAGCTAAAGGCTGGACCGTGCCATTAGCGCTGCGCAGCTTATCGGACTATCGGAACCGATTGAGAGTTAAGACCGGTTGGTCTTAGAATCCGTCTTCGTGTTTGCCGCCTGGCCGTCTACTTCGACTGATCATTACTGACCAGTCAGAGATGCTCTGACCCGCAGACAGAGACCTCTTATGGTCCTAAAAAGGACCTTTGTGCATACCTATGTAGGTGGGAAAAAAAAAAGGGGGATCTACCACGAGAAGTGGGATCAACGTCGGAAGTTAAGGTGAATGCGACCGCACAGAATGCAGGATTCCTCCTTAATGAGCTTCGCTAGGAGCGTGCCATATATATTTGTCGCTGCCTCCCACCAGACACGACTTGACACAAGGTCAAAAGCCCGAAGGCCGATTAAAGTGGGGATAAAGGGAAGGGGAAGGTCGGGAAGGAGCCGAGACTCGAACCCTGCTTGTCTGTGCTGCTCATCGGCTCACTTAGTGCAATGTGAGCCTGATGAGGCAAGCAGTTTCACGAACCCAAATGTGAGTCCGGGCACGTATGCCAGTTTACGGCTTAAACTAGACGCTTGGTCTAGTGCCGTACAAAGGGGACAAAAGTGCAGCTCGCCCACCCGAAGGTTGCCCAGCCGAAGCTGGGGGCCTATTCGGCCCCGAGTCTGCTCTTGGTTTCGAGCACCCATCCGGCACGAATGCCAGACGGCCCAGCTAAAAAGCCGGGGGCGTGCCATATATTTGTCGCTGCCTCCCACCAGACACGACTTGACACAAGGTCAAAAGCCCGAAGGCCGATTAAAGTGGGGGTAAAGGGGAAGGTCGGGAACGAGCCGAGACTCGAAGCCTGCTTGTCAGTGCTGCTCATCGGCTCACTTAGTGCAATGTGAGCCTGATGAGGCAAGCAGTTTCACGAACCCAAATGTGGGTCCGGGCACGTATGCCAGTTTACGGCTTAAACTAGACGCTTGGTCTAGTGCCGTACAAAGGGGACAAAAGTGCAGCTCGCCCACCCGAAGGTTGCCCAGCCGAAGCTGGGGGCCTATTCGGCCCCGAGTCTGCTCTTGGTTTCGAACACCCATCCGGCACGAATGCCAGACGGCCCAGCTAAAAAGCCGGGGGGCGTGCCATATATTTGTCGCTGCCTCCCACCAGACACGACTTGACACAAGGTCAAAAGCCCGAAGGCCGATTAAAGTGGGGATAAAGGGGAGGGGAAGGTCGGGAACGAGCCGAGACTCGAACCCTGCTTGTCAGTGCTGCTCATCGGCTCACTTAGTGCAATGTGAGCCTGATGAGGCAAGCAGTTTCACGAACCCAAATGTGGGTCCGGGCACGTATGCCAGTTAACGGCTTAAACTAGACGCTTGGTCTAGTGCCGTACAAAGGGGACAAAAGTGCAGCTCGCCCACCCGAAGGTTGCCCAGCCGAAGCTGGGGGCCTATTCGGCCCCGAGTCTGCTCTTGGTTTCGAGCACCCATCCGGCACGAATGCCAGACGGCCCAGCTAAAAAGCCGGGGGGCGTGCCATATATTTGTCGCTGCCTCCCACCAGACACGACTTGACACAAGGTCAAAAGCCCGAAGGCCGATTAAAGTGGGGATAAAGGGGAGGGGAAGGTCGGGAAGGAGCCGAGACTCGAACCCTGCTTGTCAGTGCTGCTCATCGGCTCACTTAGTGCAATGTGAGCCTGATGAGGCAAGCAGTTTCACGAACCCAAATGTGAGTCCGGGCACGTATGCCAGTTTACGGCTTAAACTAGACGCTTGGTCTAGTGCCGTACAAAGGGGACAAAAGTGCAGCTCGCCCACCCGAAGGTTGCCCAGCCGAAGCTGGGGGCCTATTCGGCCCCGAGTCTGCTCTTGGTTTCGAGCACCCATCCGGCACGAATGCCAGACGGCCCAGCTAAAAAGCCGGGGGGCGTGCCATATATTTGTCGCTGCCTCCCACCAGACACGACTTGACACAAGGTCAAAAGCCCGAAGGCCGATTAAAGTGGGGATAAAGGGGAGGGGAAGGTCGGGAAGGAGCCGAGACTCGAACCCTGCTTGTCAGTGCTGCTCATCGGCTCACTTAGTGCAATGTGAGCCTGATGAGGCAAGCAGTTTCACGAACCCAAATGTGAGTCCGGGCACGTATGCCAGTTTACGGCTTAAACTAGACGCTTGGTCTAGTGCCGTACAAAGGGGACAAAAGTGCAGCTCGCCCACCCGAAGGTTGCCCAGCCGAAGCTGGGGGCCTATTCGGCCCCGAGTCTGCTCTTGGTTTCGAGCACCCATCCGGCACGAATGCCAGACGGCCCAGCTAAAAAGCCGGGGGCGTGCCATTTATTTGTCGCTGCCTCCCACCAGACACGACTTGACACAAGGTCAAAAGCCCGAAGGCCGATTAAAGTGGGGATAAAGGGGAGGGGAAGGTCGGGAACGAGCCGAGACTCGAACCCTGCTTGTCAGTGCTGCTCATCGGCTCACTTAGTGCAATGTGAGCCTGATGAGGCAAGCAGTTTCACGAACCCAAATGTGGGTCCGGGCACGTATGCCAGTTTACGGCTTAAACTAGACGCTTGGTCTAGTGCCGTACAAAGGGGACAAAAGTGCAGCTCGCCCACCCGAAGGTTGCCCAGCCGAAGCTGGGGGCCTATTCGGCCCCGAGTCTGCTCTTGGTTTCGAGCACCCATCCGGCACGAATGCCAGACGGCCCAGCTAAAAACCGGGGGCGTGCCATTTATTTGTCGCTGCCTCCCACCAGACACGACTTGACACAAGGTCAAAAGCCCGAAGGCCGATTAAAGTGGGGATAAAGGGGAGGGGAAGGTCGGGAACGAGCCGAGACTCGAACCCTGCTTGTCAGTGCTGCTCATCGGCTCACTTAGTGCAATGTGAGCCTGATGAGGCAAGCAGTTTCACGAACCCAAATGTGGGTCCGGGCACGTATGCCAGTTTACGGCTTAAACTAGACGCTTGGTCTAGTGCCGTACAAAGGGGACAAAAGTGCAGCTCGCCCACCCGAAGGTTGCCCAGCCGAAGCTGGGGGCCTATTCGGCCCCGAGTCTGCTCTTGGTTTCGAGCACCCATCCGGCACGAATGCCAGACGGCCCAATATTTGTCGCTGCCTCCCACCAGACACGACTTGACACAAGGTCAAAAGCCCGAAGGCCAATTAAAGTGGGGATAAAGGGGAGGGGAAGGTCGGGAAGGAGCCGAGACTCGAACCCTGCTTGTCTGTGCTGCTCATCGGCTCACTTAGTGCAATGTGAGCCTGATGAGGCAAGCAGTTTCACGAACCCAAATATGGGTCCGGGCACGTATGCCAGTTTACGGCTTAAACTAGACGCTTGGTCTAGTGCCGTACAAAGGGGACAAAAGTGCAGCTCGCCCACCCGAAGGTTGCCCAGCCGAAGCTGGGGGCCTATTCGGCCCCGAGTCTGCTCTTGGTTTCGAACACCCATCCGGCACGAATGCCAGACGGCCCAGCTAAAAAGCCGGGGGCGTGCCATATATTTGTCGCTGCCTCCCACCAGACACGACTTGACACAAGGTCAAAAGCCCGAAGGCCGATTAAAGTGGGGATAAAGGGGAGGGGAAGGTCGGGAAGGAGCCGAGACTCGAACCCTGCTTGTCTGTGCTGCTCATCGGCTCACTTAGTGCAATGTGAGCCTGATGAGGCAAGCAGTTTCACGAACCCAAATGTGGGTCCGGGCACGTATGCCAGTTTACGGCTTAAACTAGACGCTTGGTCTCGTGCCGTACAAAGGGGACAAAAGTGCAGCTCGCCCACCCGAAGGTTGCCCAGCCGAAGCTGGGGGCCTATTCGGCCCCGAGTCTGCTCTTGGTTTCGAGCACCCATCCGGCACGAATGCCAGACGGCCCAGCTAAAAAGCCGGGGGCGTGCCCTATATTTGTCGCTGCCTCCCACCAGACACGACTTGACACAAGGTCAAAAGCCCGAAGGCCGATTAAAGTGGGGATAAAGGGGAGGGGAAGGTCGGGAAGGAGCCGAGACTCGAACCCTGCTTGTCTGTGCTGCTCATCGGCTCACTTAGTGCAATGTGAGCCTGATGAGGCAAGCAGTTTCTCGAACCCAAATGTGGGTCCGGGCACGTATGCCAGTTTACGGCTTAAACTAGACGCTTGGTCTAGTGCCGTATAAAGGGGACAAAAGTGCAGCTCGCCCACCCGAAGGTTGCCCAGCCGAAGCTGGGGGCCTATTCGGCCCCGAGTCTGCTCTTGGTTTCGAGCACCCATCCGGCACGAATGCCAGACGGCCCAGCTAAAAAGCCGGGGGCGTGCCATATATTTGTCGCTGCCTCCCACCAGACACGACTTGACACAAGGTCAAAAGCCCGAAGGCCAATTAAAGTGGGGATAAAGGGGAGGGGAGGTCGGGAACGAGCCGAGACTCGAACCCTGCTTGTCAGTGCTGCTCATCGGCTCACTTAGTGCAATGTGAGCCTGATGAGGCAAGCAGTTTCACGAACCCAAATGTGGGTCCGGGCACAAATGCCAGTTTACGGCTTAAACTAGACGCATGGTCTAGTGCCGTACAAGGGGGACAAAGGAGACAAAAATGCAGCTCGCCCACCCGAAGGTAGCCTAGTCGAAACTAGGTGCCTAATTAAAGGCCCCAAGTCTGCCATTGTTCCTTTTCCAGGGCCACGCTCCGGACCGAAGTCCAGAACAGGCCCCGGGGCATTCGCCGGGGCGTGCCCTAGTATTTGTCGCTGCCTCCCACCAGACACGACTTGACACAAGGTCAAAAGCCCGAAGGCCAATTAAAGTGGGGATAAAGGGGAGGGAAGGTCGGGAAGGAGCCGAGACTCGAACCCTGCTTGTCTGTGCTGCTCATCGGCTCACTTAGTGCAATGTGAGCCTGATGAGGCAAGCAGTTTCACGAACCCAAATGTGGGTCCGGGCACGTATGCCAGTAAACGGCTTAAACTAGACGCTTGGTCTAGTGCCGTACAAGGGGGACAAAGGAGACAAAAATGCAGCTCGCCCACCCGAAGGTAGCCTAGTCGAAACTAGGTGCCTAATTAAAGGCCCCAAGTCTGCCATTGTTCCTTTTCCAGGGCCACGCTCCGGACCGAAGTCCAGAACAGGCCCCGGGGCATTCGCCGGGGCGTGCCCTATATTTGTCGCTGCCTCCCACCAGACACGACTTGACACAAGGTCAAAAGCCCGAAGGCCGATTAAAGTGGGGATAAAGGGGAGGGGAAGGTCGGGAACGAGCCGAGACTCGAACCCTGCTTGTCAGTGCTGCTCATCGGCTCACTTAGTGCAATGTGAGCCTGATGAGGCAAGCAGTTTCACGAACCCAAATGTGGGTCCGGGCACGTATGCCAGTTTACGGCTTAAACTAGACGCTTGGTCTAGTGCCGTACAAAGGGGACAAAAGTGCAGCTCGCCCACCCGAAGGTTGCCCAGCCGAAGCTGGGGGCCTATTCGGCCCCGAGTCTGCTCTTAGTTTCGAGCACCCATCCGGCACGAATGCCAGACGGCCCAGCTAAAAAGCCGGGGGCGTACCCAATATTTGTCGCTGCCTCCCACCAGACACGACTTGACACAAGGTCAAAAGCCCGAAGGCCGATTAAAGTGGGGATAAAGGGGAGGGGAAGGTCGGGAACGAGCCGAGACTCGAACCCTGCTTGTCAGTGCTGCTCATCGGCTCACTTAGTGCAATGTGAGCCTGATGAGGCAAGCAGTTTCACGAACCCAAATGTGGGTCCGGGCACGTATGCCAGTTTACGGCTTAAACTAGACGCTTGGTCTAGTGCCGTACAAAGGGGACAAAAGTGCAGCTCGCCCACCCGAAGGTTGCCCAGCCGAAGCTGGGGGCCTATTCGGCCCCGAGTCTGCTCTTGGTTTCGAGCACCCATCCGGCACGAATGCCAGACGGCCCAGCTAAAAAGCCGGGGGCGTGCCCTATATTTGTCGCTGCCTCCCACCAGACACGACTTGACACAAGGTCAAAAGCCCGAAGGCCGATTAAAGTGGGGATAAAGGGGAGGGGAAGGTCGGGAAGGAGCCGAGACTCGAACCCTGCTTGTCAGTGCTGCTCATCGGCTCACTTAGTGCAATGTGAGCCTGATGAGGCAAGCGGTTTCACGAACCCAAATGTGGGTCCGGGCACGTATGCCAGTTTACGGCTTAAACTAGACGCTTGGTCTAGTGCCGTACAAAGGGGACAAAAGTGCAGCTCGCCCACCCGAAGGTTGCCCAGCCGAAGCTGGGGGCCTATTCGGCCCCGAGTCTGCTCTTAGTTTCGAGCACCCATCCGGCACTAATGCCAGACGGCCCAGCTAAAAAGCCGGGGGCGTACCCAATATTTGTCGCTGCCTCCCACCAGACACGACTTGACACAAGGTCAAAAGCCCGAAGGCCGATTAAAGTGGGGATAAAGGGGAGGGGAAGGTCGGGAAGGAGCCGAGACTCGAACCCTGCTTGTCTGTGCTGCTCATCGGCTCACTTAGTGCAATGTGAGCCTGATGAGGCAAGCAGTTTCACGAACCCAAATGTGGGTCCGGGCACGTATGCCAGTTTACGGCTTAAACTAGACGCTTGGTCTAGTGCCGTACAAAGGGGACAAAAGTGCAGCTCGCCCACCCGAAGGTTGCCCAGCCGAAGCTGGGGGCCTATTCGGCCCCGAGTCTGCTCTTGGTTTCGAGCACCCATCCGGCACGAATGCCAGACGGCCCAGCTAAAAAGCCGGGGGCGTACCCAATATTTGTCGCTGCCTCCCACCAGACACGACTTGACACAAGGTCAAAAGCCCGAAGGCCAATTAAAGTGGGGATAAAGGGGAGGGGAAGGTCGGGAAGGAGCCGAGACTCGAACCCTGCTTGTCAGTGCTGCTCATCGGCTCACTTAGTGCAATGTGAGCCTGATGAGGCAAGCGGTTTCACGAACCCAAATGTGGGTCCGGGCACGTATGCCAGTTTACGGCTTAAACTAGACGCTTGGTCTAGTGCCGTACAAAGGGGACAAAAGTGCAGCTCGCCCACCCGAAGGCTGCCCAGCCGAAGCTGGGGGCCTATTCGGCCCCGAGTCTGCTCTTGGTTTCGAGCACCCATCCGGCACGAATGCCAGACGGCCCAGCTAAAAAGGCGGGGGCGTACCCAATATTTGTCGCTGCCTCCCACCAGACACGACTTGACACAAGGTCAAAAGCCCGAAGGCCAATTAAAGTGGGGATAAAGGGGAGGGGAAGGTCGGGAACGAGCCGAGACTCGAACCCTGCTTGTCTGTGCTGCTCATCGGCTCACTTAGTGCAATGTGAGCCTGATGAGGCAAGCAGTTTCACGAACCCAAATGTGGGTCCGGGCACGTATGCCAGTTTACGGCTTAAACTAGACGCTTGGTCTAGTGCCGTACAAAGGGGACAAAAGTGCAGCTCGCCCACCCGAAGGTTGCCCAGCCGAAGCTGGGGGCCTATTCGGCCCCGAGTCTGCTCTTAGTTTCGAGCACCCATCCGGCACGAATGCCAGACGGCCCAGCTAAAAAGCCGGGGGCGTGCCCTATATTTGTCGCTGCCTCCCACCAGACACGACTTGACACAAGGTCAAAAGCCCGAAGGCCGATTAAAGTGGGGATAAAGGGGAGGGGAAGGTCGGGAACGAGCCGAGACTCGAACCCTGCTTGTCAGTGCTGCTCATCGGCTCACTTAGTGCAATGTGAGCCTGATGAGGCAAGCAGTTTCACGAACCCAAATATGAGTCCGGGCACGTATGCCAGTTTACGGCTTAAACTAGACGCTTGGTCTAGTGCCGTACAAGGGGACAAAAGTGCAGCTCGCCCACCCGAAGGTTGCCCAGCCGAAGCTGGGGGCCTATTCGGCCCCGAGTCTGCTCTTGGTTTCGAGCACCCATCCGGCACGAATGCCAGACGGCCCAGCTAAAAAGCCGGGGGCGTGCCCACGAGGGTTGAAAAGGGCTTGCTGATATTACAAAGGTGCTGTGACACACAGCTCCAGCCGCGTGGATATAAAATTCTTTGATAAAAAATGAGTGTAGCCGTAAAGTATTTTCCTAACCTGCTATAGGCTGGCGACGACTATTAGTTCAAGTCTTATCAGGTAATTTTTGGCCGAAGTGTTTTGTGAATGTTATTAATTTTAATTCTCCCTTTTCTTTTAGCTATAACTAGATGTCAAGGTCGTTAGCAAGAAAAAAGGGCTTAGTCAGTTCCGGTCGTACTCGGATATAATCGTCCTAACTCGGGCGTGTAATTTGATATGTTTTAGGTTTATCGGCAGGTCGCGGCAAGGGTTTGTCGGCCGGTCGCGGCAGTTCTTTCTGTGTTTGCTATGACCATTATCCTATTAATATTTTCTGTCTAATCAAATACTTACGAATAGTACTTTCTACATTTGCTCTGACCATTATCCTATTAATATTTTCTGTCTAATCAAATACTTACGAATAGTACTTTCTATGCTTGCTCTGACCATTATCCTATTAATATTATCTGTCTAATCAAATACTTACGAATAGTACTTTCTATGTTTGCTCTGACCATTATCCTAATAATATTTTCTGTCTAATCAAATACTTACGAATAGTACTTTCTACATTTGCTCTGACCATTATCCTATAAATATTTTCTGTCTAATCAAATACTTACGAATAGTACTTCTACGTTTGCTATGACCATTATCCTATAAATATTTTCTGTCTAATCAAATACTCACGAATAGTTCTTTCTATGTTTGCTATGACCATTATCCTATTAATATTTTCTGTCTAATCAAATACTTACGAATAGTACTTTCTACATTTGCTCTGACCATTATCCTATTAATATTTTCTGTCTAATCAAATACTTACGAATAGTACTTTCTACATTTGCTCTGACCATTATCCTATTAATATTTTCTGTCTAATCAAATACTTACGAATAGTACTTTCTATGCTTGCTCTGACCATTATGCTATTAATATTATCTGTCTAATCAAATACTTACGAATAGTACTTTCTACGTTTGCTATGACCATTATCCTATTAATATTTTCTGTCTGTTCAAATACTTATTAGTAACTGTGTATTTCAATTGTTAAATCTGATCCTTGATGAGTTATCAATATTTATAATTATCATAAAGTTTTCTGTTTCCACAACAAAAATGCATCATTTCTTTTGATTTTATAATCTAAGATTTAAATGAAGATATGTGAATGACTGAGCAACTTTTATAATAAAGTAATGATGTCTAGACTGTTATCTAGATGTCTAGACTTCAGTTATATGAATTAGTACAAATTTTGAAGATTTTTGATAAGCAGTTTTAATACTTTTGATCTGCAGTTCTTTTTTTGTTCTTTTTTTTAAAAACAAGTGTATCCTTTCATACTCATCAGACATGTCACTTCATGTCACTTTTCTTTTTGTTTTCTAAACTGAAAATTCACCTCCAGGGTAACATTTAAGAATGTGGAGGATACTTAAAGGATTAGACTGGAGGATGTGGAGGATACTTAAAGAGTAAGATATGAGGACCTGGAGGATACTTAAAGGGTAAGATTTGAGGACATGGAGGATACTTAAAGAGTAAGATTTGAGGATGTGGAGGATGCTTTAAGGGTAAGATTTGAGGACATGGAGGATGCTTTAAGGATAGGATTTGAGGATGTGGAGGATACTTAAAGAATATTATAGCACAGCTTTACACCATATCAAAATAGAAATTTCAGAGATTGACCTATAGAAAAATTACTGGTGTTTATCTTGAAGGAAAACGATATTTCATTCATTATTTATTCCGTCTTGGTCAATACAACTTCAGCTTTGATACTTTTTGAACAGACCTTGTATATACACTGGATACTTCAAATTAACAATAGAAACTATAAAAAAATAAACATATAGTATAAACTATCAAAATTGAAATGGTATTTTTTTTTTACTTAGTCTATTTTTGTTATTGTTATATAATTTATTTTTGACTGGTTTATTCTCTGTAAAATTTAAATATGATTCAATAATCTATGAAAAATGTGTGCCAAAGAAGGTTATTTTTCAACCATGTCATGTGAAGGTGTCAGAGTATTGTGTGCTAGGAGGAAATGTTATGCTTATGCTAACCTCTGAAAACACTATGACCTCAGTTCCTGATAGAGGTGATGTGGATTGTCAAAGCACAAATGAATCTCACCAGTGCCTATATTGTCCTTATGATATAGATATAGTAGTATACCCCATACACATGTATACACATACCCCCCACACATATACATACACACACACACACACACACACACACACACATATATATATATATATATATATATATATATATATACAAATATGTCACCATTCATGTATATTGTGTTTTCCATCATTAAAAGATGTTTCTGGTTTTGATTTTATGAATTCTTCAAGAAATATTTTGATATTTTGAATCTACTGGAACTACCTCTCAACCTAGCTTCATGGTCATACATCATAGATCACATTTGCAGCCAGAAGATGTATATCATCATGTTAAAAAAATGCCTGTCAATTTCCATACCCAATAAAGAGTTGAGTAATCATGAATGATGCTTCTAAAAATTTCCCCAACATTGTGTGAACTCTTGCATCTAAATAATATCATATCTATAGGCATAACAAAAACAAATCTGTTCCATGAGGTCGGCTGTATATTGTGATATGCTGTTAATGCTAACTATTATCATCTGAAAAACCCATGATGTTTTCATCTTTATTAGCAGCAGCAGCAGCACCACCACCAAAAACAACAACATTGTCATTATAAACAGCATCATCATCCTCACCACCATATTATCTTCACCATTATTATCATCACTGTTATCAAAATCCCTATCAGAAATTTTTTTATTCTTATACCCTTTGACAGCTACTCCTTCTTCTCAGGATTATCATTACCATGGTAACATTGTCATCTGTCCCGTTGGTAGGATAGACCTATTTACCCAACCCCTCCGCTTGGGTAGGATATGACACAAGGTCAATTTTTAAGCGGAGTTTAACAGGTTTGAATTCAGAGTTTTCCTTCTCCTTGACTAGTTGCCTCACCAAGGCTGAAGAACATAGTCTGTCCTACTATTTACCCATAGCTGGAGGGAGAATAATTGGATTTATACCTTTCCCAAGTGTATTAGTGCTATGTGAAATGCAATCATTCTCATCCAGGATTTGAACTCGTGTCACCGTGTCCATTTCCTACGAGGATAACCATTACACCAAGGGCACCTCCTGTTGGTAGGATAGAGGATGTAGAATACATTGACTGCATTTCCATCAGAAGAATGAAACTCTTTATAAAACGGGTGTCCAAGGTAGGACACTGAAGTCCATCTAGATGTAAGGTTCCAGTTTTGAACCTCTGGAGAATATTGAATCACTCTTTTGTTGCTATTATTCCCAGGTCCACTCTGATCTGGAGCAACAGTAAAAGTCCCATCTTTAGATCAAATAATTCTGTTTGAAAATTATTTGTATTACATAGGAGTACTTTAAACTATACAAATATCTGCAGATAAATGCTTATCATCATTAGATATGAATAGTTACTTGAAACCACATAAGTCTTTGCAAATCAAAAGTATTAGATATGAATACTTGAAACCATATAATTGGGTACAAATTATTAGCATTAAGAATAATTAAATGAAGCTATAACTGTTTACAAACGATTATCCTTAGTTACAGAAAAGCATATTATTGCATGTAAAAAAAGACTGACTTTAGCATTAAATAACCCCAAAAGATTTGATAAGATGTAAAATCAGTTAAACAACCAACTTTCATTATGATAGAGTAATCATTTTATCTATGAGCATTTTTATTATTATTGTCATTTATTTCCATTGCTGCTGTAACAAGAAAAAAATCAAGTTCCTGTGTGACAGTGAAAAAAAACTGAACTATTTTTTTTTATTATTGTTACAAATTTTAATGAAACTTCAATGGCTGAGACCCATATAGGAAATGATTATGTTCTTTGATTATTGTTGTCAAAGTTTCTCGATTGAAAATTCATGATCTTTTAAAAAATAAATTCTCAGAAATACCAAAAAATAAGAAATGTCTAAGCCTTTTCTTTTCCTTGATTTTATATCCTTATTTGTGTTTAGTCCTTGGCGAATGAATAGTAAGTAGAAGTCTGAGTTTGAAAATGGTCAGTCTGTAGCATGCAATGATTGTGAAGTCACTTCCTGATACTGTAAAGAAATTGAATCACCATGATTCCACAGTTGATGTTTTGCAGTGCACTGCAATATCACAACAACTGAAAATTAAATTGAAATTAAATGTTTCACCAAAAACTGTTATGTCAGCTGTCTTTTTTTTTTCTTCCTATACTGTATCTTAAAATTTTCATTTTCTTTAATTGGAATATCACAATTATTATTAATTATGATCATTAGCAGTATTATTAATATTATTATACTCACTATGATTGTAAAAAACATAATGATAATCATCATCTATAACATTTTTATATATCTAAATGGAAAATTGAATCGAAAGATTGTATTGTACTAATCTTTGATATTGAAAGGACTTGTCTGCCTTGAAAATCAGGATAATATAATTGACTTTTACATGGGCTTAAACACTGACCTCCTGTAGAAATGACTTTCTGCCTAAGGTAGCATTGCTTAGCTTAGTCTGACACAAGGTTATTGTAGGGAGACACCCAGTGAGGATTGAACTTTTGACACCATTGAATAGGTCTAAGAGATAAGCTTGGCAGCTGTCATGCCAGATTTAGCACTTTTCATCTCTGCCATCTTTTGAATTGTTATCATCATTATCATTATGACAATTGTTATCATCTCCACAATCATTATTAGCATTTTGAACAACCTCATTATCATAATCATCAACATATGATTACTATCTATTCATATTCACCACCTCATCATTCCTTCACCACTGTAAATATAATTCATCATCATCATCATCATCATCATGTTGTGCTTCTAGCACAAATTTCCCTGACCCTCTCTCACCACCAGTCTCTATCGTCCATTGCTCCCAGCAGGTCTTCAGGCTACATCCTGTATTGGCACAGAGCTGTTGTAGATAGGTTCTAGCAGGTCTTCCAACCTTTGCTTGTCCACATGAAGGGGTCAACAGGAGTACATCGCTTATGAGTTCGTCCTTACATCTTCAGGAGTGTCCTGCATGTCTGGTTTGTTTAATTTAGATGGTTTTCATGATGAGTGGTAGCTGGCCGTACAGCTGCTGTTTTGTGGGGTGTTGCCTCCAAGACTTGTTCAATATAGCTTGCAGCATTCTTGTATAATTGCTGTCAAGCTTTTTCTCCTTATACTTACTTAGCATCCATGTGGTGCATCCATATAGCAGTATTGACATGACCGCCGCTTGGAAAAAACTGCATTTTATTTTATCGGACAGGCTTGACTTCCATATGACCGATAACTGTCCATGCCTTTGCTAGTCACATGATGATGTCATTTGTGGTTGATGAGATGCTGCTTCCAAGGTAGGTGAACTTGTTCACTAGTTTCAGAGGACCACTAAATATAATTACTTATACTAAACTAATGTCAAGTCATCGGTTATTTATAGATTTAATGTCATACAGTGTAACACAAAAGGAAGTACACCCCTCACATTTCTGCAGATATTTAAGTATATCGCTTCATGGGACAACACTGACAAAATTACAGTTTGACACAATGAAAAGTAGTCTGGAGAGATATACTTAAACATCTGCAGAAATATGATGGGTGTATTCACTTTTGTGATACATGGTAATTATTTTTTTAAATAACTGAATAGCAATATCAATGCAAAACTGATAGATTTATAAGGACCTTTAAAAAAGTTACTGCAAATTATTTTTCAAAACTATCTCACAGAAGATTTTGCTTCATTCCAGAATTTTACTAGGTTGAGTTTAGTTTGGTTTATCAACCTTTGTAGGTTATTTAATGCCAAATCCTGTTTACACATATATATTAATGTTTATGATTTGTAAATATTTTCTTGATAATATTCTTAAATAAGCCTGAGTTCATTTTTGTTTTGCACATTGTTTCATGGTTTCAAGTATTACAACCAAATATGAATATTTCTGTCAACTATTAATCATTTGTAAGCACACAGTTAAATGGTTTCAAATATAACTATATAACAGTCACACCGAGTTAACTGATTTAAAAATTGTTTGAAATGGAAAAGAAAAAGAAAAAGAAAAAGAAAAAGAAAATAATATTTCCTCTGAAACAATTAACAATAATTTCATTTCTTTTCCTCTTTCAGTACTGATTTTCTTTTAAGATTTTAATAATAACATTTATCTAATTGCATCTTTAGTATATTATATATTCTCTTTTTATCAAGTGGTCATAAAATTGGTAAACTTTGAGAAAACTGTAGTCTAAAAGTATTTGATAAATTACATTGTTACCTGTTGAAATGAAAAAAGTAATCAAATACATGTTACCTGCTGAAATAAAATTTCAATTTAAAAACATTCTCTCCTGAATTATTTTCCTTTTTTCAGACATGAAGATATACAGAAATCAGATTATTATTAGCATGCATGCAAACCAAGACTCTTTATTGAGTTTTAAATTGAACTGAAATCTACTTTATTCTCTTAGAGTATTTTAATTGTATTGTGTTGACAAAAATCTTGCAATAATGTGCCATTTTCTGTGTTTCAGTAAAATACATACAAAAATATGAACATAATAATATAGCTTAGAATAAACACCATCACAAATGTCATTTTCAGTAATATTAATCTTTTCAACTCCACCATTATTATTAACATAAACATCAATTATTAACATTTAATCAATAATCATTAACCTGATATTTGTTGCTGGTACCACAATCTATATTATCTTAAATAATCTTAAAACTCAGAATCAACATAATTATAATAGCAAAAAAATGTAGGAACAATTAAATCCACTTTTATTATTACCATCAAACAATCTCCACTAAAAAAGGCATCATCATCATCATCGTCATCATTGTAATCATCATCATCATTGTAATCATCATCATCATTGTAATCATCATCATCATCATCATTGTCATCATCATCATTGTAATCATCATCATCATCATCATCATCATCATCAGACTATTCTCAGATCCACTCTATCTCTAACGGAAGCTTTCTTTGACATGAGTCTCACATTATTAAGAGTGGCAACCCAACCATTTCTCGGCTGGGCTTATTCTCCAAAAGTGTAGAAAATGCCAGCCTATTAGTTAAAAATCAATAAATTTGGGAGCCTTCCCTCAGCTCCAAGGAACAGATCCATCTTAAAAGCTCTCTGGTGGATAAAATCTGGCATGCACCCCAAGGACTAACGCTGAATGACTTTTGTTGCAAAGACTCTGAATTCTTCAGTTCTGTTGCTCTCTCTTTCCTTGCCATTAACTAAAGTCATAATACCTAATATGTCATTTTGGCAAACGTTAAAAAAAGAAAAATTGAATGAATGAATGTCTGCACTGCTTATTTTAAAGAAATAGTCAACCCTTGAGGCAGTTAGCCAATTCCATGATTCTTTCTTTTGGATTTTTTTTATCCTTCAGTAAAAAAAATGAGGATAATGAACATAGGGAAACATGTTTGAAAGAAAGAAAGACAAAAAGAAATGAAGTAAAGAATCCAAGACAGAATCAGAGAGATTCTCAGATTTTTTTTGACTGCTTGCTGTTATGGTAGAAAGCAAATGGCCATTTTTAGGTAAGTGCAATGCAATAAAGAAAAAAAGATTAAAAAATGATAAAAATAATATGGTTAAAGGACTCATTGGTCAGAACTGGCATATAAAGATATGTGTGTGTGTGTGTGTGTGTGTGTGTGTGTGTGTGTGTGTGTGCAGATGAATGAGAACATATTTCATATGTGGTTACTAAGGTATGACATAAAATAAGAAGTAATGGGTCCCCAGTGAGAATCAAACTCACTATAATCGTCTGCTAACCAAGCTTGCTAACTATTACTCTATTAGATTTACCACAAAACCAGAATTTTAGCAACCAATGAGAATTGAACTTACTAGTAATTGCTTACTTGATGAGCTCATTACACATTAAAACACAAAAAAAACAGCCTTAAAAATAAAGCTTAGATTTGGCAGAAGGTTACAAGAATGAAGCACTCAGTGTGAATCAAACTCAGTTCTCATCAGTTATTAGACTGCAAGATTAGCTTGCTGGCCACTACATCATTTAGAGATGCTTATACATCTATATGCATATACAGTCAAGATGAAAGATCTCTCAGATTTTGAAGCAATATAGATCCTATTCAAAATTTATTTGTTCTGTAAGAAAGAACTGTATTCGTCATTTCATTTTGCCATTGTAATCACATTGTTTCAAAGATTATATTATCCAAATACTTGTTATCATATGATATACACTGCTAAAACCACATCTTGATGTTTTGCAGTGTTCATCTAGCCTTTGCTCCTGATATTTCAATTTCACAACTAAAATCTTTCTGTTTGTCACTTGTCTGCAGCACTTGTTCAACAGCTTGGTCCCTCAAATACCCTCAGAGGAAGTAATCAGAAAGGGAAAGATCTGATGAGTGAGTTGACCTTGAGATTATCCCAGATAGTGAGATGAAGTGCCCTGGAAATGTTTTTCTGAGAACTTCCATGCCATAATGAAAACTGCTGCTACTTAAAGATATACCTCCCACCCTTTCACCAGTGCTAGCACCTGTATGATGGCAATTTGAAATTTGGAAGATCATTCTGTTGAATTCTGTTCAAATATACAAGTATTGAGACTGGAATGAAAAATTATAGTTGGTTGTTTGGCTGGTTGGTTGTGTTTTATGACATATTAACCTATATTGGTTATATAATGCTAAATCCTCTTTATACATATATATTATAAATATATATGTTTTATATATAAATAGTTTGTAACCTCATCAGCTCAGATGGTAGAATACACCAACTTCAACTCTGCAGATGGATAAGACACCCCACCCAACATCTCTCCAGGAAATGAAGTTGTTAAAAGTAACAGTTTTAAAATAAAAAGTTTAAACAATTTCTATTAAAATTCAAGATTCTCTTTTCAAATTCTCTTTACATAACTATAACTGTGATATACATTATATATATCTATCTATCTCTCTCTATATATATATTATGTCTGAAATTTCTTTTTTTTCCTTTTTGCATCCTCCAAGAAGCTGTTTTTTTTTCTAACCTTTGTCCTCTAGTTGATAGGTTTTCCAATACAGCATTTGTCTTTTCCTCAATTGTTAAATTTGAAATAAGAATCACCTGACAGAGAATGACTATAAATAATCACAAATGGCAACACAGTGTAGCATTCTGAATAAAAGAAAATCTAAGAAATGTATTTCAACTTGACCGTTTCTTACATTTTGCTAATAATGAGTCTTATAATATGCACACGTACAAGAGCTGAAACTCAGTAGCACAATGCAACAATAATAAATGAAAAATATCCAACAACAAATTAGTTAATTAACATCAATATTATTGCATTTTTTGGCTGCTGTTATTGTATTTGCTAGCTCTTTGATAACTGAGAGTACATAATACATAATATTTTAAGTAATTACTTTGATCATCTCCAATACTAATTAGTTCTTTTCATTACTATAATCTCTGCAAATAGACATTATCTTCACTATAATAATCTTATTATTGATATTATTGGTTTTATATCCAACAAGTTACAGCGAAGTAATTCTTATATATTAAAAAATTTGCACTGGAAAAATTCATCATATTTTAGGTTTTTCTTTTAAAGAATTGAGAGAATCACTTCTACAGATCTTAGGAATTGATAAACATAAGATTTTTATGTTGTGATATTGCTAGTAACTTTCCTATCAAAAAACAAAACTCATTTTCTTCAAATTCTCACTCTCACAAACACACTTATGCACTCATATACATACACATGCCTATTTATTCTGTATGCTTTTTTATATATGTATATATGCAAATGCATACATACATCATACATATTACATGCACCCCTACACACACATAGACACACATACATAGATACACACACACACACACACACACACACACACACACACACACACACACACACACACACACACACACACACACACACACACACGAGGCTGTAGAGATATATAGCATTATCTTTTTACTTATAGATAATTATCTTTGAAATATACAAAGTATAACAATATATATGTATATATATATAGATAGATAGATAGATTTCAAGTGGGATAGATAGATAGATTGATAGATAGATAGATAGATATCACACACACACATGAGGCTGTAAAGATATGTAGCCTTACCTTTTTACTTATTATAGATAATTATCTTTGAAATATACAAAGTATAACAAAATATATGTATATATATAGATAAATTTCAAGTGGGATAGATAGATAGATAGATAGATAGATAGATAGATAGAAAGAAGTAGAAGGAAATAGCTAGTAAGACTTGTTTGCACTTTGAACCGATAGATAGAAACTGATGGAAATAGATAACTAACAAGCTAGATAGCTAGCTAGATAGATAGTTGCCAATTTATTAGATTATTTTCAAGAAGCATATGCATCTCTGTTTTATCTTTAGGTACAGTTATATTTTTGATGGTTTCTATATATATGTACATAAATAAATCTATGCCCTTATGAAAAAACAATTACTTCAAAAATATTTTATTTTTCGAGATACTTTTCTTCTTTGGTAATGCACTTAATTCAATAGTGAATATTAATTATGTTGAGTTACCATTATACAGTGAAAATTTCTGATGTGTCACTAACTTATAGTTGAGGCTTTCTGAAAGTGCGAGTTTATTTCAGTTCAAGAAAGTTAATCTATCTTCTCAGTGTTCAGATTATTTTATTTTATTAAAACATCCATCTAGCAACAATTTTTCCTCTTAAAGTCCTGATGAAAGTTACTCAAGCCAAAATGTTTTAACATCGACTTTCCATAATAATAAATTAACCACATTTAGATTACTTTGTTGTTCTATTTTCTTCATGGGAGATAACTTAGAGTAGGCTCTGAAAGGAAACTGAGGCTGGTGTGCCAGACTTGGTAAACTTTAGTAAGTAACAAAATATGAAGCTGTTGATTCAATAATGCTCTCCTATACATACATACATACATACGTGCACACACACACACACACACACACACACACACAAACACACTCATATATATATATATATATATATATATAACTATTTTATTACTATTTTATATTAATACATGTGTGAGTATGCATGTGTGAAAGAGAAAGAAATAAAAAAGAAAGTAAAAAGTATTTTTTCTACTTTAGATGACATCTATACAAAAATAATCAAAGAATAATCTGTAAATTTTTTCATGGAGGTGTAATTGGAAATATATTGTGTAAGAAATATATCTTTTGTGAAATCATGAAGAATAAGTTGTTCAGAAATTTATCGCCTTATCAAATACTATCAAGTTTTTTTTCTCGACATTTCAAAAAAAAAACTAGATTGAATTGATTATCATTCATTCTTCAGAAAATTATTTTAATTCTCAGGAAATAAAACAATTGAAATGAACACATAATAAAAGTCTGATAAGCCAAATATATCAGAGTTCATAAAAAAGTAAAGTTTGGTTATGATATTTTAAAAATTAATCTCTCTTACTCATGAAATCTTTCAAATCCTAAAGCATATTTTATTCAATTATCCAAGCTAAGTAATGGAATATATATATATATATATATATATATATATCATATTTACCTACCCCTCTGTTCGGGCAGGATATGACACAAGGTCAATTCTTTAAGCGGAGTTTAACAGGTTTGAATTCAGAGTTTTCCTTCTCCTAGAGTACTTGCCTCACCTAGGCTGAAGAACCTAGTCTGCCCAACTATTTACCCATAGCTGGAGGGAGAATAATTGGATTCATACCTTTCCCAAGGGTATTAGTGCTATGTGAAATGCAATCAGTCTCATCTAGGATTTGAACTCGTGTCGACGTGTCCATTTCCTACAACGATAACCATTACACGATGGGAATATATATATATATATATATATATATATATATATATGTGTGTGTATCGTGATGGTTACTATGGTAGGAAATGGACCGGACAACCCCAGTTCAAATCCTGGATGATGCTGTTTGCCTTTCACACAGAGCTAATAACATTAGGAAAAGTACAAATCCAATTTTTCTTCCACCTGCTGAGTAAATGCTGGGACAGACAGGATTCTTTAACCTTGTTATGGCAACTGGTCTAGGAAAAGGAAAACTCTGAATTCAAACCTGTTAAACTCCACTTAAAATTGACCTTGAGTCACATCCTGCTCATGAGGAGGGGTTGACTATATATATATTTATGTATATATACATATATATAGATATATATATGAAATTCAGTTTAACTTTATAAATACACTTGTGTAATTATCTTACCTGCCCAACACAAGGAGGATGTGATACAAGGTCAATTTTTAAGTGGTCTAAAGCTGGTTTGAATTCAGTTTTCCTTCTCATAGACTGGTTGCCTTACGATGGCAAAAGAACGCAGTTTATACTACCATTTTCCCATAGTTGTGGGCAGAAGAGATAGTTTCATGCCTTTCTCAAAGTCATTAGCATGAAGGGAAATGCAAATATCCTTATCTATTGATTGATACTTGGGTTTCTGATAACATTTTCAATGACAAAAACCATTACACTGAGTGTCCCACCAAATATATATATTGTGACGTGGCATAAAATATTTATCCCAGGGTGGGAGTTTATTTTTCGCATGTGTGAAGTCGGGGCAGTCTGGCACTTGATCCCTCGCAAAATAAGTCCTAGTTAAGATTCCCTTTTTTGGCCTAGGGGAACTGGCAGATAATGTGGGGGTTAACTTGGGGCTAAACTGACCTCCACTGGCAAGGGGTTTCCATTTTTCATGTTACACACACCCACCAGACCACTTCGTCTTCCTACCTCTAGGATAATGGAAGATATGGGCCTCTAGGTTTAGATATAATATTATTATTTATCGTAGTCGAAAATTCCCATTTCCCATGTAATATTTTTAAAGGCAAATAGGACATTTAGCAAGAATAAATTGAAGTGAAAATGAAGCTGAAAAGGAACATGCAAAAGAAGGTAATTTGATAGGTAAACAACACAATGAATAAATTTCGACACGAGAGGACATTTAAAATATAACAAGGTTTTAATAGCCAAGGTCCAAACAAATATTCATAGGGGTCGGCTATGTTTCCCAGTAAACAGTTTCTGGCATAAATGTCTCTTTCTTCGTTTTTTCTTTTCTTTCTACCTTTCTATCTTTTCTCTTGAACCTTGATAAGGTAGCAAAGTCCACTCATATATTTAGAGTTCACGAAATGGATCTTTTCATTCCATTTCTCTTCTTTTCTTAATGCCTATAATTCTCTGTATGCTGCTTGCTTTAAATTGAGAGGGAGAGCATACAATTGCAATACTTAGGAAGGGTGGAGGGAGAAAACAGTTTTAAGGTTTACATAGCTTTTTCGACGGGTATCTTCGCAGAGCATTTTCTTTAATGGGCTAGCGGGATTCTATGGAGCTCGGCTTGAAGGCATCTGCTATCTCCTGTCCAAGAGCTCTATTTTGCTTCTTCACCCGGAGTTTTAGCGACAGTTTCCACACATCATGTCACGCCAACTGCGGTCCTAAAAACTGAATTCTTTACTCCTATTTCCACTGACGAAAAGGGTGCTACTTCCGGCTTTAGGGTTCTGGACAATCATTCGGCCTCTTTCTCCTTCTTCACCCTGTCTGGTGATTTATTCGGACTACTATCTCTATCCACCTGGGTGAGGTTATGGAGTACAGATAGCTTAACCTACATTCTAATTTCCTCTTTTAACGGTCAACCTTTGGGGCCTGTCAATTCAAATTGGGTAGGGGAAATTTCTTGTCTCTCTCCTCTCAGTGGTAGACCATGTGACAATATATATATATATATATAGATAGATGTATAGTAGTAGGTTAAACAAACTGGTTTCATGATAGCATGATGAGGAATATTCATGTTTACAAGAGGCATTATTCAATCCCATACATGCTTTGTGTGACCATAGCAACAGAAGTTTTCATTACACAGTAATGATATCAGGTTGTTAAAACACTGCAAAAAGCTTTGTTTTTAGTTTCAGAATTCACGGAATTGGTATGAGAGATTTATATCTAACCAATCAATGCAAAATCCTTTATTTATATTTATATTTAATACAAAAACCAGCTAAATGTTATTTCAATGACTCCTTGCTATTTTGTTTTTTGGTGTATCATTATTAAACTCTGACCTCAAGTCTAGCAGTTTGAATCTGTATAAGAATAATTATAATTTTGTGAATCTATTTTTTTATTTTATAGGCATCTTTTTGCCTTTTCTAATTTTCTAATATATGAAAATTAAATTATTATAAAGTTGTATATAGCCTGAAAGGGAGAAATAGATACTACATAGAAATCTCAAACCAAAAGCAGAGGAACTATGCTCTAATCCTGAGGAGAACTTCCAGCAAGCAATACTTTAAAATATTGCTATGTACCAATCTAAAAATGAGAACACACCTGATATTTATGCAATTTTATTTTTGGTTATAGAGTTCTAATGCTTTAGAATTTAGTAATAAATAATACGTAACGATACACATTTTGATAGTATTATGCAAGCCAAAACATGAAAATGTACTCCCTTTAAACATATTTACACAATTCTCTGGTACAGAGATTCAATGCTGAATTGTCTGGTAAAGAATAATACTATATGGTAAGTTTTGATTGTATAATCTTCCACCAGAAATTATAAAATCCAGGTATGTTTGATTTTGAAGAAAAGATTGTAAGGGATAAAGGCAATACGGTATATATTTATCATGTTGTCTAATAGAATAGAATGTCTCATTTTTGGAATTAGGTAAAAAGGAAATGATTTATACATTTTATTTATAATACTATATGATAATAATATTCCTATGCTATATTAGTTGTTACATTTAGTGTATGCAACTTACATTTGGAATCAGATGTTTATGAGGGTCAATCAAAAAGTTCTGGGAACACATTAGCACTTTTATAAAACTAGAAAAACTAATCTAGATTTCTGTGCCAGTGAAGCTCACACAAATATGCACGACAAAAGCAGAAATGAACAAATCAGAAGCAGCCATGAAAAAAGCTATGGTACCCAAGGACATGGTATATAAATACATGGTATGACACCCAAGGAAATTCCTGGGGACACGGTATATAGATACTTGCTAAGCATTATCCTTCCTATACAACAATGAAAAATGGTCCGGCTATCCAAAAACCTCAACCACTGATGAACATGCCATTCACTGCATGGTTTAGGATAATAGAAAACTTACCCTCCAACAGATAGTTTGGTTCATCAGTATTCGTTCTGGTTTGGTCTGTACTTTTTTAACTGAGATCTTAGGGATAAGCATGCTGTCTGCAAGATGGGTCCCAAGATGCTGATGCCAGAGCACAATCTGAAATGGTTTAACATTTCCAAGACACTTCTGACTCACTTCAAGGCTAAGTCTGAGAATTTCCATCACGGATTGGTGACTCAACATGAAATCTGGATTCACCACTTTGAACTTGAATCAAAGATTCAAATCAAACAGTGGAAACACTGGTTCTTCACACTCAAAGAAGTTCAAGCAGGTAACATCTGTTGACAAGATGACAGCTTCTGATTATTTTTTTGGGTGCTGAAGGGATAATCAGGATAGATTGCTGGTAAAAGTGAAAAACTATTAATAGACAATAATATGTATCAGAATTAAGACAATTGAAGGAAGCAATCAAGTCAAAATACAGAGGGAAGCCAAGGGCTGGTGTGCTCTACTTCAGTGATTATGCTCTAATCACACTGCTCAGGTTGCAGTATCCGAGACAGCCAACTGTGACTTTGAATCACTACCCCATTCCCCTAAGCACCATCTGACTCTTTCTTATTTTCTAAACTCAAATAACACGATTTTAGAAACAATGATAAGGTCATAAGTGCTGAGGAGGAGATTTTGTAGGACCAGGATACCAACTTCTTCTGTGATGGGATTGCAATGCTTGAATATCATTGGACCAAGTGCATTGATGTTAAAAGGGATTTTACTGAAAAATAGTGAAAAACTTGTGTTTTTCCAACTCCTTCAGAGTAAGGCTAGAACTTTTTTGAACACTCCTTGTTTATATACACCTTTGCCAAATACACTCAAAGTCCATTCTTCACAATTCCTAACATTTAATCCTTATAAAGTTTCCTTTATTAGGTCAGTTAAAATCACTGCTTTATTTTAAGAATGTGAAATATCAGAATAATTGTAGTGATAATGATTTATTTCAGTTTTTACTTCCTTCATCATATTCTAAGTTAGTCAGAAGTTTAAATACACTCAGTATTTGGTTGCATAGCCTTTGAATTGTTTAACTTGGGTTAAACATTTCAAATCATCTTCCACAAGATTCACAAAATAAGCTGCTGGAAATTTAGTCCATTCCTTTAGACAGAACTCTTATATCTATGTCAGGTTTGTAGGCCATCTTGAATACAGAAGCTTTTTCTGTTCTGCCCACATATTTGTAATGGCCACTCCAGTACCTTGACTTTGTTGTCTTTAAGCCATCTTGTTACAACTTTAAAAGTATGCTTGAGGTCAATGTCTATTTGGAAATCCCAAACTTTAGCATTCTGTTTGATTTCTTGTGATGTTGCTTCTGTTCGAATTTCTAGTCATCTAATCACCAAGCATCAGAATGTTGCAATACTTTCTGATCTTCACAGATTCAGTTCTTCAGATAAAATTGATTTTACACTTCAAAGTGTGAAGCATATAGTTTTAACTACAAGTCAGGCTTGGTTGATCAATCGCTCAATACTACAGATGCTATGCAAACTAATCAGCACCACAATTACAATACAAATTAATTAACAGCTTCAATGTATTTACATAATTCTCCTTCCTTATAAAGACATCTATTTTGGGAAATGACCCGTCCTCTTGCAGCTAAGCCCTCTAACTGCATGATGCTGACAAACCAGTGCCTCATAGCTGGAATGGGGTTCTTCAGCTTGCAAGATTTTCCCTTTTCCAGCAAACATAATGGTGAAAATTAGCTACCCTATATCCACTCCTGTATATTTTTACTCTATATCAGCAGTTAACCTGGGTTATAAAACTAATTCATTGCACACCAGTTTGCTTGATGATGACTTTGCCAGAATACCTGTCCAGCCAATCACAGTCCACCTTGCTTTTTTACTTTGACTGAAATGCTGTAACAATATTTGAATTGAAACTAATATTTGTTTTATTTTCTAATTCAATAAAATTCAACTCTACTTAAAAAGCAATCTTGTATGCATCAAATTTCCTTAACTAATTTGAATTTGGTTGTAACTTTATTTGAGGAACTAGTGGTATTATATGGGCTAAGTGTAGTATCACTAGTTCCTCAAATAAAGTTGTAGAATTACATAAGTCAAAGCCAATAAGTAAACAGAATTAACATGAATTCTTTTATTTTATACATGCATTCCCCTAGTTTGACTCTAAAGGGCAGATAACTCTAAGCTGCTTTAACTTGATATATAACTAGATATTGATGCAGTCAAACATGATGAAATACAGCGGAAGTTTATAAATTCCCTCTTGAATTCCTTGAGTATATCTCCAGCATAAACTGTGGGCATCTTGTTCTTTGATGAAGTCAGTCATGTTCTGTATTGAATAAATATTCCCATGGCAACTTTTGCTCCTGATGGGTAGGATTTTGACCAGTTACCTTACCAAGGCTGAAGAACCCAATGTGCCCAACTATTTACCTATAGATAGGGGATTCATTACTTTCCCAAGAGCATTAGCATGAAGTAAAATACAAACAATCTCATCTCAGATTTGAATTCGAGTTGCTGATTCCATTTCTTACAATGTTGAACATTATACTAAGTGCCTCCATTTTTTTACTTTAATAAATGACCAGATATCATATTAATGCAGTTAAAGAGGGTGAAATGCAGAAGAAATTTTCACATTTCTCCTTAAATATCTCCTTGTACTTCTCAATAAGAGCTGGGAGTAGCTTATCTTTTTATGAAGTCATTCATGTTCTATACAAAATAATACTGGCCTTAAATGTGCTGCAACCAATTTCAACTCAGCAAGTTTGGTCCATTTACTGACAGGCGAAGTGGTGGCTATAAGGTCGAGCATGGTTATCTTCAATGGTTGGCCACTGAAATTTGAACAGTTGAGAGTAGGATGATTATTTTACTGGTAATTGCATGTAATCTTTTCTTGATTGGCTCCAATTATAGATCAGATTCCTTTATTTTCTTTACCAACTCACTGATTACTTACTATGTTGACTCGGTGTCTCATTCCATGGGTATGTCTAATCCATTTATGATCATAGTGACAAGAATGGGGTGAAACATTGTTCACCAAGCAAGAAGAAGGTGTTCACTTCTCTGTATATATATTAACAACTTGCTAAAATACTTTTGTTTGCATGTTGGCTTACGACAATTCATTCCCACAGATTTTTGTACTCTGGGACTTTTTGTAATAAGAGTATATATTTATTCAACCTGCACAACTACCTTCAACAGGTAGGATGTGACACAAGGTCAATTTTTCACCAGATTCCTATTGGCTTAGACTCAGAGTTTTCCTTCTCATAGACTGATTGTCATACCAAGGCTAAAAATCCGAATCTATCCCACCATTTATTTATAGCTGCAGAGAGAACAGATGGATTCATGCCTTTTCTTAGGGAAAAAGTGCAAAGTGAAAGGCAAACAGTTTCATCTTTTTAACTTGGTTTGCCTTTTCCATTTCCATTGGAAATGACTGTTAAGACATGCACCTTCACAGTAGCATTCATTGTAACAGGAGTAGCATTCACTCTAACAGAAGCAGCATTCATTCTAATAAAAGAAGAAATCATTCAAACAGGAGGAGCAGTATAACTGGAAAAGCATTCAGTTTGTAAATCCACAGTCATTTTGACTGTGACTATTGTCGCATCAATTACATTCCTTTGTTTGACACAGAGTTTGTTGCTATTTAATTTCATTATCTGAGATAAAGTGTGGTTTCTGAATGACTACTAACTGTTCCATAGCTGACTCTATTGATAAAGCAATGTTGAGGGAATAATCAAGAGAGAGTGTACTCCCTTCCCAACTCAAAATATGTTGTTGACTATGTTCCATTTGTGTTCACAGAGCATATCTTCCTGGTCAGCCCCATAGTGAAAAAATTCAGTGAAGTGATGCAAAACTGCCATGGATTGGGTAATGAATTTATGGAGAAGTCAAACTCTGTGATTAAACATAAAGCATTCAGTGATTAGATTGGGTGTAAGTGTTGATATGTCTTTTCGTTAATTCAATCAACTCCTCAAGTTTCTGCAATGAAGTAAGTCCTCTAGACAGTTAATACATGACTGACATACATACACAGACAAAGATGTCTCTCTTTTGAAGCATATGTGTATTATTGATTGCTACAAGAAGTTTTAAAAGATTAAAAAATTCAAATCAAGTCTTCCCTACTATTAACCCATAACAGGGGGAGGACAAATGGATTTATGCCAATCCAAAGGGCATTAATGGGAAGTAAAATGCAAACAGTTTTGTCCAGTATTTGAAAAGTCAGGTTGCCAATTCCATTTCGTATGATGATAACTGTTGTGGTAAGCATGCCAATTGCTGTATGTTGTCATTGCTGGATAAAGTTGGAGTGGCATTGGTAAGTTCCTCATTGTCAAATATGGAGTTGGTTAGGGCTTGATGTGAGGAACCAGTAATATGATGCTCAACCTGTTTTATTAACATAAGCCAAAGCCAATAAGTAAACAGAGTCAACATGTGGAGTCATTTCATTTCCATCTATACATATGTCTCCTCAGAGGTGGGTTCTCTTACTAACTTTCAATAACTCTAAGAGACTGATAATCTTAATCTGCTTCACTTTAATATATAAAAACCGACAGATATCACATCAATGTTGTTAAAAATAGGGAAATCTAGAGATCGTCTATAAATATCAATATTCCTTAACAAGTCCTCAAGATTTTCCCAATGATTTCTGTAAAATCTGAAAATTATATTCATATATTTTTAATGTCAAAGTGTAAGTTGTTCAACCCAACATTGAGGAAAGTCAGTGCACTAAAAGAGGAATTATTTTATGAAACATTGAATTTTAAAAATAGATTTGGTTTGGTTTTTCTTTGCTTTCTTAGTTTAATGACATATCAGCATTGATTAGTTATTTAATGCCAAAGCCATCCTTTGAGAAGAATAGTTGTAGTATTATTTCATGCCTGTGGGGATAAGGGGGTTCATATCTTTACTTAAGGTATTTGTCCAAAAGTTAACTTAATCATATGACAGGGATTTGAACTTGCTTACCACAATATATATATATATATATATACTGTATGATATTGTTAATATATGTGATATATCCTGAGGTGGCAATAATATAAGGATAATCAAGAAATAGTATTCCGTGAAAGGAAATAAAGGAAATAATATGTACTATGGGTTTGAATAAATAAAGAAGTGGTTTATTGTATTATTTACAGAGAGAGTATTAGTTCTTCACGTGTTCTGTCCAGGGTGTCTCTCTGTGTATCTCCGTGTATGTCTGTCCGGTGACCGGTGATATAGTTCCTCATTTAAACTGTTCCGGTGGTGATTACATATCTCACCATAACATCTCCCACTAAGACAATTTTTCCCTGGAGAATTTGGCTTAATACCGTTTGTTTTTAGGTCTGGGGCTCAGCCGGTTGACTTTTCTTTTTACCCTTGTACTTTTTCTCCTCAACATTGTTTGAGGGGGTGGAATTGGTGATGAAACTGGTACTCTTGGACCTGGAGTAGAAGATACCACTCTTGGAGTAGGTTGTGTTATGGGTAGAGGAACATTAAAAGAGTCATATAATACCTCCAAGGGCAGTTCATTATCTTCTGCCTGTTTGTAGTCATCAGTGTGTCGAGGTCTTAGCTGATTTATATGCCTGCGACAGTCAAATTTACAACTTCTTACAGAATATAGCACGTGTCCAATTCTTTTCATAATAATCCCCTCTTCCCAAAAGCTTTTCCCAGTCCTATAGTTCAAGAAGAGTATTTTGTCACCAGGTTTGTAGAACCTTGTCGAAGGATTTTCTCTTGTTGCTGTTGTCTTGTTTGTATTTGGTAAAATCCTGTCAAATATGGATCTGATTTTTCGTGCGAACATTAGTTCAGCTGGTGACAAACCGGCATTAGTGTTCGGGTTAGGAGTGATCCTATACACAGATAGAAAATTTTCAAGACTCTTCTCATCAGTGTCCATGCCTCGGTTTTTCTTCAAAGCTCTTTTGAACGTGTCCACAAATCTCTCTGCGAGACCATTTGACCTTGGATGGTATATTGCAGTTGTTAAATGTTCAATGGATAGGGCCTTGCAGAATTCTTCAAACTCTTTGCTGGTAAATTGGGTGCCGTTGTCGCTGACAATAGTTTCAGGCACTCCAAAACGACTGAAGAGAAGTCTTGGTGCATCTATAGTACTTGTTGATGTAGGATGTTTACACTTAAACACTTCCGGCCATTTTGTGAAACTGTCAATGACTACTAAGAAATAATGACCATTCAAAGGACCTGCATAGTCAATGTGTAACCGGGTCCATGGTGTATCCGTCTTCGGCCACGGTTGTATTTGTACAGGTGGTGCCTTTGCTGCTAGCTGACACCCTTGACACTCTCTTACGATTTTTTCAATGTCCCGGTCCATCCTAGGCCAATACGTATATCCGCGCATTAAGGCCTTCATTCTAGACATGCCTGGATGACCACTAGGGAATTCTTTTAGAATCCTCCTCTGTAGTGTGGTCGGTATGACAACTCTGTCCGCATACATTAAAGTCTGCGAACAAATAGAAAATGGTGAAATTTTCAAGTCTTTCTTCGACTGTTCGTTTAACTGCACCTGTTTTTTCATTTTTACAATGAATTCATCTATTTCTGCTGCTTTGTTGATGTCATCTAGAGTCACTGGTAACTCTCGAATCGTGTTGCACAGCAGTCCGGAGAGTTCTTTTTCCTCTCTCAATGCAGCTATCACTGTGTCCTCTAAAGGTTCTGCACACTTTCGAATAAGTCAGGAGAGTTCATCCGCATGTCCAATATTTTTGGATGAAATGTACTCCATTTTAAAATTATAATTCAACAGAATTATGCTCCATCGTTGAAGTCTGTTTGCAGTGTGAGTGGGTATGCCTTTTTTAGAGCCAAAAATAGTCAACAAGGGTTTGTGGTCAGTCTGCAATGTAAAAATCCTGCCATGAATGAATCTATGGAATTTTTTAATTGCATAAATGATTGCCAAACTTTCTTTTTCAATTTGAGAATAGTTTCTTTCTGCAGGCAAAAGTGTTCTGGATGCATGAGCAATTGGCTTCGTTGATCCATCTTCAAGTCTATGGAGAAGTACTGCTCCTAATCCGTAATCACTTGCATCTGATGCCACAATCAATTCCTTCTGTGGATCAAAGTGTGCCAGTGCTAAATCTGATAGCAGGCATTTCTTAATCTCTTCAAATGCACTTTGGCACTCTTTTGACCAAATCCACTTTTGTCTCTTTTTTAACAATTTGTTCAATGGTGCTCTCAACTTATGCATTTTTGGGATATAAATAGCATAATATTGTGCTAAACCCAAAAAAGATTGTAACTGGGCAACATTGTTAGGTGCTGGCATCTTCTCAATGGCTTCTGTTCTCTGAGGATCCGGTCTTCTGCCTTGGCTGTCAATGATTTGACCAAGATATTTTATTTGTTTAAAGAAAAATTCACATTTTTCGGCACTCAATTTGAAGCCGAATTCCTCAATTCTTTGGAAAACTGTTCTGATGTGTTCCTTATGTTCCTGCACATTTTTACTCTTTACAAGAATGTCATCCAAATATTATCTCCCTTAGTAAGACATTTAATCATAAAGAAATCAGATTATTATTATGAGGGTGTGTACAAATGCAATAAGTTATTTTACTAAGTAAGTAGTAAAGTGCAAATTAAACTAGAAATTGTTTTATTCTCTAAGAACATTTTAACAGTATCATCTCACAAAAAAAAACAAACTATAATTCACTATTTTTGCAGGGTTACAATAATATACGTATAAAGATTGGCTTTCAACTATTTGTTTAGCCATTATCAAGATCCAAGAGTTAAGAACAAAACCTGTGATTATCAATGTTGTTTGTTTCTTTCAATGTCACCATTATGATGGTATCTTATGGTATGAGTTATGGTATGAATAAAAACTTATAGATTGGAAAACTGGATCTCTTTCTACCATCGGGATATTTTTCACAATGGTCATATTAAACAGATAAAATGGAATCATAATGTGTCCACTTCAGTGTAAATCCAAAAGAAGGCATGAAAAAGATCTTTTTAGCTACATGTAAATGGACGTTTAGTTCTCTGTCGTGTGTTAAGCAAACAGCATCAATAGAATTATCCACACTGATTCTGACACAGAATCAAATAGGATAATCTCTGTTAACAGACTTTGGCATCTGCCGCCTTTGCAATCTACAATTCTTCAGTGTTTAGAGCTGCTAGAGTGCATTAGTCAAAATGTCCAGGCCACACAAAAACGCAAGATGTCTTTGTTATTCAAACAACAGTGTTAAATATAAAAAAAAATGGCTCACAAAAACATTCTTGAATGAATGGAATATGCATCAGTGGATATCAAAGAATAAATGGCTGCTTTCATCCTATTAACAATGCTCGGGACTTTTTGTCATAAGACATTATCACCGTAAGTTGAATATATTGGCTTGGATATGCTTCTTAAGTTGTTAGATATTCTTTAAAACATTTTATCAGAATGATTTAAGAGGGTCTGTATGTCAGATAATGCATACCTAGCTTTCTAGGGAAATCATTTAAAAATATGTATATAAAATAAAGATAAAGTGAGTTTTATTATTGAAGAAGCCAAGAAATGTGTTTGTCAGCAGATTTTGGCTGGATACAGAAATGATATTAGCAAGTAAGCAATGCTTTAACATACATCAGGGACCTTATCTATCTATTTATCTATCTATCTGTATATATATATATATATTGTGACATAATATCAGCATTTTAAATCCCAGCTTCAGATTTTACAAGCATGTAAGAAAAAAAAAGTACCAGTGAGTGAAAATGCATTTTTTTTAATTTTCATTTTTCCATTTATGAGGAAAAATAAAAAGTCTTAAGTAATATCTATCAGCGAGCTAAAATATATAACTTTCTTCTCCCTGATTTCAAACTCCCACCAAAAGTGAGCTGTGTAATAAATAGTCTCTGGAGTTATTCCGGTTTGCTTTGCTCAAGATTGACGAATGTCTCACCATTATTCAAAGTACATGCGACCTATGACATCAGTGTAAATCAAACATATATGTTGATGAAAATTAAACATGTGACCAGCAAAATACTCCCGCGAGTTTTTAGTCCATGACATACCAGTGATGGGCAGCAGGATAAGTCATGTTGATTTTATCTCCAAGAAGAAGGAATAGAAAAGGAAGAATTATGCACTTCTCGTGTTAAAGAAAAAAAACAGATAAAAAAAAGAATCCACTCAACTTGTCGAATAAACGATGCACCCCCCCAAAAAAATCAAATTCTGGTATTCCGTTGAATTTCTCCATTGTTATCACCTCATATCAAGAATCATCATCTGATGTCTGCGCCTGAGAAAAAGTCTTAATTCTCAAGTTCCATTTATCCCGGATGAAGGTCATATAGCATTCATGCTGAATGAAAGCTTTGAACACTTTTGTTGAGTACCCATTTGAACATTGTATGTGTTTGCAAATGACTTGAATTCATTTCATCGTCGTTCATCTATGAAAATAACTTTCTTATATATTGAACTCTGTCTGACCAAATGTTGGATTACGCTTCAAATTCCTTCCTTCAAAGTATTTTCTTGTTTTCTCATAAACTGGTATTGTCTGTATAAATGTATCTTATTTTTGCAAGAAAAACATTGTAGATAAAAATGGATATTATTAGGTATTATTCATTTCAAAACTTTACAGCTTTTAAAATCTATAACCAAAAATATAATTGCAATAACTATAGATAACAAAAATAAATTGCAAATATATATATCAGGCAGTGGTGACTCTAGCCTATTTTTGCTACTCGTGCCACCCCGCCCTCTGTCAACTTCAGTTCCCAACCCATGGTCTGTGGACCCAAAGTAAGTTATCATAGTTGCTATTGCGTGATTCTCCATTGTATAGCCCAGATTGACAAACGTACCTTGCATGGTGTTTTTTTGTAAACAATCAAGATACTATATAATTTGTAGTCTTGTTAATACAGTAGATAAGATAATTTTTTTTCCTTTCAAAAGTATAGAAGAAAAGAGAAGATGTTCATTACTATGACGAGAAAAATATGTTTATTAGAATAAAGAAACTGATGACAATATACATAGACACAGCTAGTAGTTTCAATTTCGCTTAAAATAAAGATTATTTGTTGAAAATGTATTCAAATAAACAAATTTTAGTTACGGAATGTAATATATGCAACATTCATTCGAGAAATAGACATCTGTTAGTGAAAAAACGAATTAAAACGAATTAAAACATTTACCATAGCGATGATGATGATGTCGGCGACGGCTCTGATCTGCTATCCCCTCTCTCTCTCTCTCTCTCGGTCCCTCTCCCTCTTCCCAAGACATCTATCAGCAGTCTGTGCTAAGATTTTTGAGCACAGTGTTAGGGTTGCTCTTGCTATTGGCTACAGCCAAAAGCGTATTTCTCTAACATTACTGTTATTATAAGGGTCTAGTGCCTGACACGGATTGCACGTTCAACATTATAGTCGATTTTATGGGATATTCAATGAATCTGACGGTGGCCGGAAAAAGACCATCCGTTCAAAACAGCATCGTTGTATTATTCCCAGATATATTTATGAACTTTTGGCTACTTAGTTATCGAAACTTGAATAGATATGTAATTTAATTGAGATCAGACTAAGTATGTTTGCTTGAAATTAATGGATGATTTTTAATCCATTTTGAATAACATTGACCAAGTTATTGGTTGTGCCGGGCACGAGTAGCACTAGTCCCGTCTCCGCCCCTGATATAAGGACTGTACTTATTTTCATTTTAAAATTTTTGGTTACATAGTTTCTATACAGTAGAATATGATGATGAATATCTGATAATATCCATTTAGATTATATAAAGTTCAACTCAAAATAATAAAATCCCAGAATATTTGATTCAAAAGAAAATGAACATTTTTTTGTAAAAAAATGTTAAGATGTATCTAATAGGTGCATTATGAATATGTAGCAGTCCAAAAATAAGTTCATCTCTTATATATATTCATGCAATTTTATTTCAGGTTGCAGAGTTTCAATTCTGTAGAGTTTGGTAATGAATAATAAACACTAATAATATCCATTTTGATTATATAATGTTCTATTAGAAATTATAAAATCCTGGTATCTTTAGTTTAGAAGAGAAAGTTTTATAAAAAATTGCTAGACATAGTTATTTTTGACAATAGTGTATATAGACTTGCTGGTTTGTTCAAAGGATTGGGTCACAATCTACAACAACAAAGATACAGAAGATCAGTCAGGTGGTCAGAATCCTGAATTAGTGGAAGGGACTGAGTATTAGTTAGAGAGCAAGGGAACAAGCAAGAACAGACTAGAGACTCAGTGAGATCACCAAAGAAAATAACAAAGTTTTTTTTTCGACGATATGTAAGAATGCATCTTAGAGAAGGCTCATCAATTCCTTTTATTGATATAATCAACTTCAACCTGGGACATGAATACTAAATGAAAGCATTTATTTTGAGACCTATGATATAATTTATCAAAGATGTTGGTTTTGCTGGCTTAGGGTCGTTTTTAAAACTGAGGTCAAGTTCAAACAGTCATCAGAACTGATTGATATCTTTTGCATTTGATCTCATCTATTTGATCTCCTCATTGGCTTCTAGGGAAAAATAAACATCAAGGGTTTAAGAATTGTTTTTTGTTCTTGTTTGTTGTTTCTCCCCTCCACCAGATGATCACCCTATCATCTCATCAAAGAAATATGAAGAAATAAATGCCCCCCAAACTTGTGACAAGTTTGCTTAATAATACAACATCTCCTAAGTGCAGAATATTACACTATAAGTTGACATGTAGCTCTAACATTGCATCTTTTCAAGAAAATAAATACTTAGAGTCTTGTTTAAGAATTACTTATTGATTTGCTTCTTGTGACCACCAACCAATCATTCTATCATCCAGCAAATCGTTCTCTTCAACATAACACAGATATAATAAACCAGATCCCATTTGCAGAATTAATTAGATAGATAGATAGATAGATAGATAGATAGATAGAAGGCTGGAGAACTGACTGGTTAAAAAGATATCTGAAGATTGTAAAAAATACATGTTGAATATAATAGATTCAAAAATAAAGATGGCATAGCCATAATACATGTGCCAAAACTGCCTGATTATATGTGATGTATTTCATTTCTGTGATTTTTGCCAATTCGTTTAGAATTTATTCTTCTACTTTGATTATTTTTCTGAATATTTGCTGTTTTGTGCAAATTCATTTTTGAAAATGAAATTTGATGAGCTTCCCTCAATCCCAAATGCTTCTGATATTATAAATTCTTAGCTGTGTGAACATTTTTCAGAACTAAGAAAATTTGCTCAAAATAATTATATCCTCCATTCCAGAAGGTGTACAGATGTGAATGTGCATTTTTAACAATGAAATTGATTAAGAAGAAAACAAAATTGCAATTGACCAAACAAAATTTAAAGAATTCTATGCTGCTCTGAGTAACTAATTTTATAGCAAATATTAAAAGTTGGGCAAAAGTAGAACAGACTTGAAAAGTCTTATTAAAGAAAGTAATTCCTATTAAGTTTTTAATTGAGGGTCATTCAATAAATAAAGGGAATTTAAAAAAAAATTTTTCAGAATTTTTTTTCCTTAAACATAAACTCTGCTTTGTTTCTAATTTGTTTATAACCAAAAATAATTTTCATCTTGCTAAAATATTTTTTGAGGCTAATGAAACAGTGCCCTAGTTATGAACAGAGGTCTGTCATAAAGATTTTAGTGGCTAAGAAGTACAAACCATGAGAAATCTAAAGAAGAATATGTCATGTTTACGGAGAAGAAGGCTTTAGTTGAAAAAATGTGTTTATCATTATGAGCCTGAGATGAAAAGACAGTCCATGGAGTAGGAACACATTGACTTTCTGGTAAAGAAATAGTTCCTGGTGCAGTGGTCAGTAAGGAAGATGATGCTGACAGTCTTCAGAAACAGGAAAGAACCCATCACTTTTGATTTCCTCGAAAAAGGAGCAATTGTAAATAGTTCTTCCTTTTGTCAAATCCTTAGGCAATATTCCAATTTATCAATAGAATGACCCTTGTATTAAATTATATATATTATTAATGTTATTAATATTATCAATGTTATTAATATTATGTATTAGATTATATAAAAAGTTAAATCTGTTTACATAAATATTTTGGCAAAAAGTTAATTGTAGTAAAAAATTTGTATGTCATTTCTGAATTTGTGTGTAGAAAAATTGATGAATATAAAGTAAAATTTTGGTCAAAGTATCATCCTTAGAAATTTAACTTATTTTTTCTGATCCAACAAACATAATCTCTAAGTGCTGGACTGTGGCCTCTAAGTAAGTGAGATCAAAATCCAGTTCATTTCAGATTAACACCCAGTAGAAAAGTTTTGAACCCCCTTATTACCACAGCAATTGGTTGAATAGTCCCACTATTGTTCTTTTACAAGGTTAGCTTTGGTATTAAATAACCCCCAAAAGTTGATAAGTCATTAAACAAGGAAACAATAAAACAAATTTTTGTAAAAAGTTAATTTTCTTCTAAAGCAAACCAATTGTGATTTTATTATTTTGAATGGAACATCATACAATCAAGATTGTTATATTGATTGTAATAATATAAAACTAAAGTTGGCAACTGTAGTTGAGGACGACCAGTAGGCTCCCTTTTCAATAGCTTCTGCATCAAGGTGTATGGGAGGGTGCTACTTCTTTCCATGGATTGTTCCACTTTCCCCTTGATACATACCTTATATTGCTGAGTGTTAAGCAAGGAGGTATCAAGTACCATTTTTAAAGTCTTTGGTATGACACCACCTGGACTGAACCCAGGTCTCCCGGACCATTGGCGAACACTCTATGCACTAGGACAATTAGCCAGTAGCAAAAAACTAATGCCTCGGGTTAGTTTCATTATCTGAAGGTCATGAGTAATAATATAATATAGTATAATATCATTATCATCATCATCTTGTGCTGCTCACACAGATTTCCCTAACTCTTTCTCACCATCCGTCTCTATCATCCATCACATCCATGAGGTCTTCCAGGCAACATCCCGTGTCTGTACAGAGCTGTTGTAGATAAGTTTTAGCAGGTCATCCTACACTTGCATGTCTGTGTGAATGGGTCTATAGGAGAACGTTGCTTATGAGTTTCTCCTTGGTCCTCCGGCAGTGTTCTGCATGTTTTGTTCATCTAATTTGGATGATCTTTGAGATTATATAATATAATAGAGGTATCATCTATTATCAAATCCTACAGCACCAAAACACTGTAACCAAAAATAGGAACATGTTGCAGTCCAAAAATAAGTATTTACACTATTTCATTTTTGGTTAGAGTTTCAACGCACTAGAGTTGGGTAATAAACAACATATGATATAATTCATTTTGATTGTATGATATTCAACAAGAGCTGCAGAATACATCGACTGCTTCTCTGCAGTGTCCTGGATATGATATGAAACATTCTGATAGTGAGGCTTCAGTAATGCTAGAGCTTTGGGGAATGTTGAGTACCCGTTCATTGCCATTGGTCCTGGGTCCACTTTGACCTGGAGTGATAGCACCTGACAGGGTCTTATGTATGGGTCAAATAGAACTAAACTGTGTACTTATGTTAAACTGAATTGCTTGAAATAGAACTGTTTTGACATTGACCTGTGTAAATAAAAAACTATACTTATACTAAACTGAATTGTTTGAAACAGAACTGTTTATATATATATATATATATATATATATATATAAGGATTTTGGCATTAATAACTTACAATGGTTGATGTGCCATAAAACCAAATGAAACCAAAAATTAAAATCCAAGTATCTTTGGTTAAGAAGGAAATGAACTTTTAATAGAAAATTGTTTGGGGTGTACTTATGAGCAATAGTGTATATATACATGTGCAAGTATGTGTGGTATTTTTATAAACTTTTATTTTCATCTGTGGGGCACTTTGTGTATATGTGTTGGGAATTATGTGTGTATTCAACACAGATAAGCATAATCTAGTCTAGCACCAAACCCTGTAAGTGTACCTTTAAAAATCAAATTAAAACAAATGAAATAATCCAAGAGATGGGCTTGCTAACCCTCAAGTCATGGGAAAGATCCTATTCAATTCTGTCTGAAAGTACATACGTATCTACCCATCTACCAAATGCGTATGTCATACTTTTGATTATTTATATATAAATACCATTTTAACATTATTAGCATCTCACTAAGTAAGTGAAATCGCAGAAAGATATTAGTTCTCTAATGTTATCAATCTCCTGGTTTATGACTGCTTCTGCAGCTGATGTGCTTGCATCAATCTAAAGTCAGGTTAACATGCGCATTGTTACTGAGGTAGATGAGTTTTATGAAATTTACCAATGCAGATTTGGCTATGTTAAAAGCATTAAGTGCTTCCATGTTGAGTGAGAACACTTGCTTTTGTCTTTTCTTTTTGTTCTGCAGGATATTTCTAAGTGGCAAAAGTATCTTGGAACAATTTAGAATGAAGCAACAATAGAAATTGTTGAGTCCTATAAATCAGCATGACTGATGAAGTGCATTTAGTGGTTGGAACTGTTGCACTGCTTCCACCTTTCAGTTGAGGGTGTGATTCCATCTTTGTCAATTTGGAGTTCCAAGAGCTGTAATTGCTCGACACCAAATATGCACTTGTGTAGATTTATTTTCAAGTTGTAGTGTGCTAGCCTTTGTAAAACTTGATACAAGTCTTGCTTATGTTGTACTTCATTTGAAATTGCTATGAGGATGTCATCTACGTATGCATATATGTTGACAAGTCCTCTTAACACGTTATCTATGAGATGTTGAAAAGTTTGGGCAACGTTTCTTAACCCAAAAGGCATTTGTCAGAACTGGAAAAGACCAAAAGGTGGGGAAAACAATAGATAGATAAAGCTAAGTGAAATCTACTCCCCATAACCACAAACAAATTATTTTATAGGCATACAGAAAGAAAGAAATAGGAGAGAGAGAGAGAGAGAGAGAGATTTCTACTTACCTACCCGTCACCTAAGAGTGTAAGGTGTATATCACAGGGAAAGGAGAAAATAATATCAATATATCCATAAAAGAAGTATTGGAGTGATTAGTTTGTAATTTAATCAGTCCCCATTTATCAAAGACCAAAATAAGCATTAGAATATCTGCAATATACTAACACTGAACACAACAGAAGAATAGACAAGATAAACTCATTTACATATGTAAAAACATTTAAAATTTAATATTTACAATAAATATTCCAGTGGTATTAAAAGAAAGAATATACAATCATGTCCCAACATCAAGAAATTTATACATATTGTTCCATGAACAAGAAATTTGAGAAAGGAATTTTAAAAGATGTAAGAAAAAGGCTTAGTTGATATATATAAGGAATATAGCCTTGTGGTTTTACCATTTCTGGGCAGGGGCAGTAACAATCTCTCTACTGGTCATGGACCAGAGGTTAAAAAAAGGCTGAGAATGTGTTTCTGGAACTGTCATTTGATATCCTTTAAGGCCATTAATAGATATGCCAATTCTTTAAAGGAGATAATTAATTATTATCTCCCAATAGAACTACAGAAGTCTGCATTAAATGGAAAGGTAAAAATTTATATAGAATTATATATATATATATATATATATATATAATCCCTCCAGTGGGTTGAGCAGTCGAATGAAGAATTGCCAGCCGCTGCATACATGTAAATGTAAAGCTCTTCTCATGATTTGAGCACCCTGGTAGCTGATTAGTGTATATGAATATATACCTTAAAATTCCTTTGCTAGCACTGAGATGATGATAGCTGAGGGATTAGATATCTGACCGATGTAAAATCAGCTGGGTTTCAATTTCTGCTTGAAGCATCTCTTGTGTCTAGCCACACTGAAGAGCTGTGAGACAACAAAACAGTCTATTGTTGAATGACAATATATATATATATATATATATATATATATATATGTGTGTGTGTGTGTGTGTGGTGCCTTCAATAAGTTTCCAGACATTTTTTTGTACAGGCATTTAAAATTGACGTAGATTCTTGAAAATTTAGTATATTATTGCTATACATGTTATGAGATGACTGACCAATTTTTATGATTTCAGGTTCAAATGAACAGCTACAGCAGCAATTCGAATACACCCTACTAAAACCTAATTGTCACAGCTGGTGAATTTCAAAAAGGCAATTTGGACGTGAGGACACTTTAGAAGAATGATATGCAATAAAATTCAGTTTTAAACTTGAAAAAAATGCCACAGAAATGTATGGAATGCTTCAGACTGCTTTTCGACCATCTTGCATGAATTGAGCATGAGTTTTTGAGTGGCATAAGAGATTCAAGGAAGGCAGGGATGATGTGGGAGGAGTAAGCAAGTCAGAACACCAGAGTTGATTGGCTAAAGGGTTAGGGTTAAGGTTACTATGTTGAGGTTTTAAGGGGGTTCAGGAAGAGATTCCGTCAGAAGAGGCCAGGACTCTTCAAATCGGGTCAGTGGCATTTCCACTAGGACAATGCAGCAGTCCACAACTCTATCCTTGTCACAGACTATTTGACCAAGATGGGCATCAAGACAGTTCCTCACCCTCCCTATCATCCAGACTTTGCTCCCTGTGACTTTTGGTTATTCCCTTAGCTCAGAGGCTGTCATTATGAGACAATTGAGGAGATGAAAGAGGCTGTGACGAAGATCATTGACACACTCACACAAGAAGACTTCTATGGAGCCTTACAGAAGTTGTTGGAATGGTACAGCAAGTGTATTGCAGCTGGAAGAGATTATTTCGAAGGGGACTAGAGTTTCATGTGTGTACTATCAATAAAAGTGCCCATACGAAAAAAGTCTCGAATCTTATCTAATGATTCTCGTATATATGTGCCATTGGTCTAATGAGTAGAATGTTCGCCAATGGTCCGGGGAACTGGGGTTCAATCCCAGGTTGAGTCACGCCAAAGACACAAAAAAATGGTACTTGATGCCTTCTTTCAACTTATAAGTTTTTATTCTTGGTCTGTTTCAGTTCGGAAATATTAGGTGCTTTTTTTTTTAGAATATATATATATATATATATATATATATATATATATATTGGCAGCATTTCTTCATTGATATAAATTTCATTAAACAAAATATGAAATATATATATATATATACTTGCAAATATTGGCACTCACTAAAATCAGCCAAGTTGGCTTGTGCTGTTGAATATACCAACTGCATCTCTGCAGAGGGGTAAGACCTCCTGCTAACAAGTGTACTGCATATGACACTAAACCATTTGATGGTGGTGCTCCAGTCCAGGAGTTTTGTGTAATGTACCCTTTCACTGTCATTACTTCCAGGTCTACACTGGCTTTGAGTGGTAGTACCTGTTAGGGTCCCATCTATGGGTCAAATAGAATTATTTGATCATTTACTATATTTGAAACTATTAAACTGAGTGCAAATGAGAGAATAATGTTGAATAGAATTATAAGTGTGGGATAACAGTACTGTGTGCAAATAAATGTAGCTCTTACTCATTAAAAATATTACCAACAAACTCTTCATAGAAATCATATATCTATGTATGTATAAACAGAATTTGGCCTTAAATAACCAACAAGGTTGATATACTCTATCAACAAACCATTTAGTGATTTAGTAAACATTAAAATTTAGTTTATTTGATGTAGTGCACATAAGTCCGGGCTCATTGGCCTTGTGGGTAGAGTTTTCGCCAATGGTCCAGGAGACCAGAGTTTAATCCCAGGTCGGGTCATACCAAAGACTTTAAAAATGGTACTTGATACTTATTTGCTTAACACTCAGCATTATAAGGTATGTATCAAGGGTAAATAGGAGCAATACAGGGAAAGGAGTAGTGCCCTCCCCTACACCTTGGTGTAGTAGCTATTGCAAAGGGTGGCTTCAGGTCACCCAAGACTACAGTCGCCAACTTTACTTACTTACATAAAAAAAATAATTCTCAGTACATTAAACACAAAAAAAAAGGAATTACTTTTATAAAAATGTTGTTCATCAGGAAGTTATAAACAAGTAAAATATTCTTTTTCATAATTTCATTTGTATAAATCATTTTTTGTACTGAATATGTAAATAATCATTGTATATCATCGTGATTTTTTCTATGAGAAAAAATAATTACCTCAGGTTCATCTAGTAAAATTAATGATTTGAAGGAAAGCAAAACACCGCACAAGGTTCAATTTGTCCAGCATCATCACAAAGAAAAATACACAAAAACTATCTGAGCATAATTTCTGTTCCCATGGAAATATGTAAGCCAATATCTAATATATTATTTAGATGTATATACAACATAATAATAAAGCAATAAAGATGCTACCTATATTTTTAACCCTGTGTTTAATTAGTAATTAAACAATAGTATTTTAATACATTAAACGAGTAGATGATTATTGACTAAACATAACTTCATATGGTACAATATCATGATATTGAAGCATCCATGGGAATTGAACTTATGACAGTAATTCAGTTGTCTGCAAGACAAACTCATTAACCCTCACACCACAGCAGGTGCCCTATTCGACACATGTGTGCTCATGTTTGGATTAGGTGTTGGCATTTGTGCTTAAAAGCTGGCACTGTACAAAATGAATTATCACCCTGGAGCTAAACATCTCTTAAATGATCCCTAAATGATTTGCATAAATTTGGGGAGCAAATTGAATCATCTGCATAAACATCAAGTGCCAATATCAGCCAAGCATGATAAAAGTCATCACAGTGCCAAATGAATTTGAATCAGTTACCCCCTCCATGAATTAATCTCTACATTGCCGTTAGCTACAACTATAAATATATTTGATATCAACAGCATCAAAATGGAAATTCTTGTGACTCTATGAAGGGCATTAATTCATTAACAAAAATATGTATATATATGTATATATATATATAATAGCAGTAGAAGTTAATACGGAAAATTGAAAAAGTAAGAGGAGAAGTTGGAGGAACTAGTGAGGACTATAATGTCATGATGTATTAAAAGTAATTTCATTTTTTCAGACCTTTTCTAAAATTTATTTCATGTTCAGATATAACTACTGTATCATTAAGATTATATATTTACCCAACCCCTTCTTATGAGCAAGATGTAGTTTAACAGGTTTGAATTTAGAGATTTCCTTCTCCAAGACTGGTTGTTATACCATGATTAAAGATCCTAAGCTGCCATATTCTTTACCCATTGCTGGAGGGAGAATTGTTGAAATCCTATATTTCCTTATGATAATCAACAAAAAAAGGAGGACTTGCAGGATTGTTGACTTTGCTGTCCTGGTGGACAAACAGAGTAGAGTTGAAAGAATGCGAAAAGAGTGGTAAGTACCTCGACCTAGCCAGGAAATCGAAAAAACTGTGGAACATGAAAGTGATGATTGTAATTGGTGTTCTTGGTACAGTCATCAAAAGATTGGCACAAGGTCTGGAGGACATGGGAATAACAGGATGGATGGAGATTGTCCAAACTACAGCATTGTTGAGATCATTCAGAATACTGAGAAGAGTCCTGGAGACTTGAGGAGACTTGCTGTCACTCAAACTCCAGTGGAAAACCATCAGCTAATGCTGATGTGAAAAACTCTCAAGGAGTAAAATGCCATGTCTATTTTCTACAAGATCCTAAGCTACCGTACTTTTTACCCATAGCTAGAGGGAGAACTGTTGAATTCATATCTTTCCTAAGAGTGTTAGTACTATAGGAAATGCCGTGTCCACGTTAATGATTATATATGAGCACTACCAAAATTTTATTCCTTGCAAATGTTTCACACTAGCTCTAACTGGTGACTTTACCCAGAAGTCTTTGTAACATCAAATTTCCTCTGATCTTCTGTACTCTTCTAAGTATTTTTGCTGATTTTAACAGTGCTGTGGTCTGGATGGTCTTGATTCTTCCTCTGATCTCATGTTCTCTCAATCACTATTTTACATTTTTGGTGATTATTCCAAGGGCTTCAATTACTATCTGTATCACAGTTACCTTCATGTTCCACTGTCATTTTTTTAGCTTTCAGGTAAGGTATTTGTCCAGTATTTGCTCTCTTTGATTTTCACTCAGTGGTATTCTGAAATGGCAAAAATCAACAACATGACAAGTTATTTATTTTTTATAGTTAATTAACACTAGGTCTAGTCTTCTGGTTGTGATGGGGGATCTATTGTTATTTTAAAGTCCCAGACAATTTTATACATGTTATTTTCTAGTACAGATTCTGATTTATGCATACACCAATTGTCAGCATGGTAAATAGTCTCTTGTACATTTCTGAGTGAGTATCAAAAGTATTTTCATTAAGTACTGACCTTAAAGATTGTTTTATGCACCCATTAAAAGACTGTTTATGATTCCATTATATTATTATCATTGTTATCATTATACAATTTATAAGTGTTCACATCCATTGTAACTAGTAGCTTTTGCCTGAGTGATTTAAGTCTCCCCTGCTCTTCAGGACTCGTCTCTGTATTTTAGCTGATTTAAATGGTCACAATCCTTCCCTGGATCTCCAGTTCTAGTTTCTGTTTCAGGTTCTTGGTAATTGTTCTAAAAGTTCCAACTACGATTGATACCACTTTTAGCTTTGTATGCCAGTTTCTTCAGTTCTCTAACAAGGTCTAGATTATAATCTAGTTTTTCACTTTGATTTCACTTTGTGGCCTGCTTGAAGTCACTGATCATCATGGTCATTTGCTGTATCTTTTGATTCAGATATTATACAAATAATACTATACTATACTGACTTATATACATATGTATGGGGATGTCCTCATGGTGTAATGGATAAAGCGATGGACTGCGTAATCGTAGTAAGTGAGTTTGAACTCCAGTTACGCTATTGTGTTCATTTTCTGGCAAATACCCTAGGAAAAGGTATGAACCCCCTTATCCTCCCAGCAATGGGTTAAATAGTACCACTACTGTTCTTCTTGGAGAATAGATTTGGCATTAAATAACCGACAAAGGTTGATATGCCATTAAACAAAGAAACCAAACGAAACATATATATGTATATATATATTTCTTTAAGAAAAAAAACAAAAACCGGTTAATGTACACTACATATACTATAAAATAAAAGAAATTGAATTAGTTACATAAACTACTGAAAAAGAATTACTCCTTGCTATATCATTTGTTTACACCAAATAATTGTCAACATAAGATTTTTAAAATATTACCTATATTTCAGGTTATATTTATGGGACTAGACATTTTTCAAACAAACTTTTATAAACGATTGATTTTATAACCTGGTCACAAAATACTTTACAGTCAAGGAAGAAATTATTATTAATTTTTGATGAGTATATCTTTTATTTTAATTGATTTTTATTACAACTGTGAAAATAGTCATTCGCCATGGATTAATAAACAAGTAGATATATTATCCTAAGTTTTTATTAGATGAAGCATTGTCTACCTGTTATCAAGTTTGACTAGTATTTCTCTCATGATAATTTCAGTTGCTTTTTATTACTGTCATTCTTTCATCATGAGTGAAACGTACTAACGAAAAATAAACAAGAATTCAGTGAGATTTTCAGTACTGAATTTGCTTTAAGTATTATAAATTTGAATTGTTGAAAAATTTTGGAATCTAAATATGATCTAAGGAATCCATTACAAATAAAAATATATTAAACACAGGTTGCTAAATCATTTTTAAAATACATATTATCGCTAAAAGATAAAACAAAATAGAGTTATGAACTAATAAAAGATAAGATGAACCTTACTTAAATTGTAAAGAGGGCTGACTCTTAAAATTAACATTTTAAGTCCTGACTTTCATACTGATTTTAACACAAACCTCTGATGTGGGTTGGAAATATGTTACTTCTTTACCAGCTACATTTTTCTCTTTGACTCTAATAGAGTATTTCTTTCCTAAGGTATGCTTTCTTTGGTATACGGCCTTCAAATAGCTTCCAGTACCTGCAGTTCTAAAGTAGTCACTTGTTTACTCTTTTAGAGAGGATAGATTTATACATTAGGCTATATCATTCTTAGTTTTGCTGATATTTTATAAGCAAATATTCAATCTTATTCTTTTTATCAGTTCAATTTTTTCCCTGTTGATGTGACATGTGCCAAACCCAGTTCTTTATGGTATATCAATGACACTTTCCCAGAAATATGCAGATATTACAACGACTGTAAGACTTGGATTACCAATTCCAAAGCAGGCAAACTTCCAAATAAGATTGTTATTGCCACCTGAAGACAAGGAAATATCCACAAATTCCTTATCCTATCATATCAATTCCAAGTGACCCTTACCCATAATCATTGTCTATGAGTTTTTCATCACAGCCTGAAGGACAATAAAATGATGAAGCAAGACAATTAGGAAAATGGAAAACAAGATGATGAGGTAACTGTTTAATATCCTTATCATGTTATACTGGTTCCAAATCCCCCAGCTGGAGCCTTCAGTGAATTCAGCTGAGGTCATAAGACCTGATAACCTCTTGGAAAGCAACCAACTGCAAATTCCATACTTGATCATTATTAAGAAATTCCTCCCTTTCTCCTTTTGTGTCTTCTTCTGACTTTTCTATGAGGAAAGAATAATGTGGAAGTAATCAATCTGCAAAAAGCTAGATAAAAAAATCATTTGGTTTAAAAGTTTGTGAATAAATATGTACACTCATGTGCCTTGTAATCTAATCCTGAGTTTATATCCTACCAAATCCAAAAGGCTTGAACCAGATTACAGGCAATGACCTTCTCCTTGAAGTCTTACATAGAAAAACAAAAATAAGGACATATTTTTATTACTAGTTACTTATAGACTCATGTGTGCATGTACAATGTTCAAACATGCACTGGGAAACATCTACACATATGTATGAATAGGTGTGTGTGTGGAGGGGCGCATGCATGTGTGTGTGTGTGTGTGTTAGAAACAGTTTAAGTAATATTGAAAAAGAATTATGCTTAACTATATTTTAGTAAGGACATTTCCTTTTTATTCAGATGGGACATTTTGTTTCTTATGAAAAATCTGGGATCAACCAACTTTAATATTATTTATCTTCATGCAATGCTTTAGAGATGTATTTTTCTTAAATACATTAAGAAGAAACAGTTGATTCAGTGCATTTTCTTAATATGACTACACTAATCTTACCCGTGCTTCTTTTTTGTTTTTTCTCTTCTATATATGCTTGAGTTTTCAAGGTGGAGAGTATATGAAAAAATTTATTTCTTTTGGAAGCAAACTAATTGGATTTGTCTGATGATGCAATAAAAGACTAAATCCAGAGATAACAACCAAATCAAACAAGACAGCTGATACATAATCTATAAGCATTACATGAATATAAATATAAAACAAAATTTAGCTGATAGACAAACTGTAGTGACAACTCAAATTCCTGCTTTTTTACTCACCTACCGGGCTTATATACTAAAAGAATTGTTTAGTACACAGTGAGGCTTACATAGCACATAGAGTATTTGATAGTTGAATAATTCTGCCAATTTATAGACTTTTGTCAACAGCAATCAAATTACACAAGTTACATAGAAAAAAAATCAACAGATTCTTGGTACCAGAATTTTTCTCAAAGCTTTTTTTTGTTGTTATTTGATTATTTGTTTAATCTGGCACACAGGCCTCTAGTTGCTTACAGTACCTTCTGGTCCAAAGTGGTCCCTCATCTCAGAACTGATCAGGCTCATGGCTGCTTAACTTTGGTGATCTGACTGGAATCAATGCTTTCAGCATGAGTTGAATCTAACTGCAAGGCCAGTTCAGCACCTCAATCATTTGATTAAAGTTTATAATAAAGTAAGTAAAGTTAGCGACCATAGTCGAGGGTGACCCGAAGGCTCCCTTTGCGATAGCTACTACACCAAGGTGTAGGGGAGGGCGCTACTCCATTCCCTGGATTGCTCCACTTTACCCTTGAACCGTACCTTATAATGCTGAGTGTTAAGTGAGGTGGTATCAAGTTCCATTTTTAAAGTCTTTGGTATGACTCGACCTGGGATTGAACCTAGGTCTCCCGGGCCATTGGCGAACACTCTAACCGCTGGGCCAATGTCCCGAAAAAAAATAAAAAAATTCATTTCAGCAAATGCTGAAAACAAACACTAAAATATTCCTAAAATAATCCTACATGTACACATTTTTACTCAACATTATTTGCATCCATCTTAGTATATTGTAATGAAAAAAGGGGTCGGAACTCCTTCACGCCAACTATGCTGCTCGCACCAACTTTCAGAGTAACACGACTCTGCAACTCACATCAACTCCTCTTAACTCAATGTCTGCTCTCTGCTCTCAGAATAACATGACTCTGCAACTCGCACCAACTCCTCTTAACTCAATGCCTGCTCTCCGCTCTCAGAATAACACCCCCTGCCTCGCCAATTTGGTCTTTTTATAGCCTCTTCTCCTTATATGCAAATTACCGCTACTCGCATATAAGGAGTCCACAAACTCACATTCCTCTTTTTTTCTTTTCCAAATGGTCAAATGCAAATGCAATGTGAGTAATCTATTCCATTACTTTTTAGACCACATATATCTGTTCTTTTTATTTGACTGTTTTATTAATTATTCATCATTACTTAGTTCTGTTAGAGTTTCCCATGCTGCCAAAATCCTTGAAAAAAACCCTAAAAAAACAAACAAACCCTAAAACAATATCCAGTGAATGGAAGAAAGCCTTTATTTTTATGTAAAGAAAGCATTTATTTTGTGTAAACTTTATTTTCAGCAAAATTAACACTTTAAGTCAATGCAACTTTAGAATATTAATCACTTACACAGGACATAGTACATCGAATTTTTCTTATCAAAATTATGTGTTAAGTTGCTAATATATGACTCCACTCAAATACAAGTTCCAGTTGGTGAGTATAGACCAGTGGTAGTTGACTAAATAAAAAATTGATGGTAAACAGTTTTCAACATAAGCAGGTTTTCTGTCATCATTGATTTATGGTCTTTTTTGTGGAACTTTTTTATCCATTAAGCTCATTGAATTATCATTATAAAAGCTATATAGTATGGATTGCTTATTTTTGGAGGCTGTAAATGCACATGGTATCCACTGGGTTGGCAAGCATCAAAAAGACTATTCTTCCTTTATTGCTAATAACTGTAAAACCTTTGTCAGAAGTGAAAGTAAAAGATATTTTGTCTTATTTCCATTTTTATTATTTGTTACATTTTTATATATATTTTTTAATTTTAAATTTTTGTATTTTATTATTTGTTTTATATTTGTATTTTTTATCTTTTTATTTTCTTATTTTTGTATCTTATTTGTTTCACTTTTTATTTTAAACTTTATTCATTTATCAATCCCGAGGAATAAAGATATTAAGGTTTTATTATTTCAAGTGGAGCATTACACAGTCAAAATGGTTATTATTATGTAGTATCCATCATCAAATTTTACAGAATTGAAACTCTCTGACCAAAAATTAATTTATATAACCTTCAAGAAACTACATGGATGTTTAGGGAAGAGAAAATTGTTTCAATAAATCTTCAGAGTTCGGAGCTATTTTCTCGATCTTCATTGTTATACTCATATAGTTTCAGCCAATACATCCTTCACTTTTCTTCTGATGTATCACATCAAACTTGGGAGCCCACAAAGAACTATAAACAGAACCCAGATGCTGGACATATTTCAAATTTTTTTCTTATAAGTTAGCCACATCAGATTCCTGATTACTGAAACTTAATGAACAATTTTGTCAGAATGGAAGGAAATATGGAAGAAAATACACCACAGAAATGATGAAAATTGAAGAATATATGGAATGGTGGAAAGTTCATCATATATTTTATTCCTAGTTTTTAGAAGGTGGGGGTGGCTTCATATTTGATATTACAGAAAATAGAATTAGTGGGCCAAGTTAAAATTCATGCTGAGACTATTTATATACACTTTCCATTGATGACCTTTGGAAAGGCATGAATCCACTCCTCCTCTCATCTAAGGTAAACTGCAAAAAAAAAAAAAAATCTAGCAAAACATCCCTTCATGTAATATGAAATATACAGGGAAAAACTAAATGCACCTCTCATATATATATATATATATATATATACACACTGAGATATCTGTATATATGTATATCTATATATGTATGTATATATACGCTCCTCACCAGGGGTCAAGCACTCAGGCAAATGAATTAACGGCTGCCAATCGCATAATGTGAAGCTCTTCTAATAAATTGAGCACTCTGGTATTCGGTAAGGCAAAATATAAACAAAGCTCCTCCATAATGCCTTATAATTCCTGAGCTAACGTAAGTTAACTGATGGCTTAGTTGTATGATACTAAGTCTAACGTAAACTTGGGTGGGTTTCGATCCCAGCTTCAAGCATCCTACATGTCTAGCCACACTGAAGAGTTGTGATACAATGAAACAGTCTGACTGTGGATGACAATATATATATATATATATATATATATATATATATATATAAAACAGATATCTGTGTGTGTGTGTGTGTGTGCATATATATCTATATAAATATATGCATATAGTTTTTCTCCTGTATATTTCATATTACATTCTATATATATATATATATATATATATATATATATATCCTCAGCTCTGGATAAAATAGTTGGGGAAATTAGTTTCTTCAGCAGCTTTTGTAAGGTGATCAGTGTCGAAGAAAAACCTGAGGAGTGTTGTTCTGGAGAATCTTTGCCACATTACTACACCATTCCTCTATTTTCAGTTTATCCAAAAAGTGTGACTAGTTCTACAAAAACCTTCACCACTATAAAAAAAAATACCTGCGTAAGCAGTGTAATAGTTCATACCTTTAACTTAACCATTGGGCTTTCATATATCAAGATTAACAGAAGATTCCATGATATATATATATATATATATATATATATATATATATATATATATATAAGAGATTAAGTACATAAAAGTCTTGCATTTTCTTTATCTTGGCATAAATCCCAAGAGAGTATAATTTGATTAAAATAAATGGATTTGTATAAATTGGATTGTGATTAAAAAATGTAGTAGTCATCTCTTCACAAGTATATTGGAAGAAAGAGAATTGAAAATTTACCTAGTTAGTTTTCTTGGGCATATTACCAAGTTTAAATTTTCTTTTCAGCAAATGCTTCATTTAGTATATGTACAAGCTATCAGTGTGAGGTACAAGGAGATTTTAGTAACTTTTTGAGAACTTAGCAATGGAAACTATATAAGTGACTTCTCCTCAAGAATGTTCTTCAATCTACCTTCTTATATCATTGTGTAAATTGTTTGCACGAATGACAAATGGTTGAATGGAAGTAAGCAGTCGGATGCTTAGAGCAGAGAATATAGAAAAGGGATGGAGAAGATCTCAACTTATACAAGCAGAGGTACGTGAGTAGATCTTTTGGACTTGTGACATGTGAAGATGAAGAAATGAAAAGCATGTGGACTGGGAGAAATAAAGGATTGTGGCTGGAGTTTAAAATTGGGGTGGGAAAAGTTAGTGACAAACTGCTACCAGAAGAATCTTTCTGCTAATCTAAATCTACTTTATTTTGTAATGTAAAGAATTCATTATATGACGTTTGGGAGTATAAGTTTGTTGGCTAAACAAATTACTTTCATAGAAAGTGAACAAATAAGGTTTATGTTTCCTCTTTGCAGTGCATACACTTCTTTCATCAGTGTTGCATTGCTTGGATCTCATTAGTAGAAAAAAAAGTCATCTATTGCAGAGATAATGTCATCATATGAGTTTTTCAGCTCACCCTCATAAAAGGAAGTTAATTAAAAGCAGATCAAGTATATTTAGTCTATATAAACATATAAACAATATATTCATTTTAAGACTTGTTGTCCTGCTTGTTTGGTTTGGTTTGGTTTGGTTTGGTGGGTTTTATGGCATATCAACCTTTGTAGGTTATTTAATGCCAAATCCATTTTTATGTAAATAATCTGTTCTATTTAAAACAATTCAGTTGAGCATAAGTACAGTTTAATTGTCAAAAACATTTCCATTTCAAACTATTCAAGCAGTTATATGTAACAATTCAGTTAAGTGTAAATACAGTTTCAATGTCAAAAACAGTTCAATTTCAAATAATTCAGTTCAGCATAAGCATGCAGTTTAAATGTAAGTACGGCTTAATTGTCAAAAACATTTCTATTTCAAGCTATTCAGTTTACTCAAACAATTCAGTTTAGCATAAGTATGCCTTTAGTTCTATTTAACCCTATCAGGTTCTACTACTCCGAGCCAGAGTGGACCTGGGAGCGATGGCAATGAAGGCGTACTCTGCATTCCCCAAAGCTCTGGCACTGTTGGAACCTCATCATCAGATTGTTTAGTGTCATATTCAGGACACTTGTTAGAGGGGGACTTATCCCTCAGCAGAGAAGCAGTCAGTGTATTCTACAGCCCCAGCCGACTGGGCAATGTCCTGCTTGTGAAGTATTGATTAACCTATAAATGTCATTCTGGTTTTGTTGTTAGATGGCATTAGAAAGATCTAGTTTTAGCTAACTTTATTAAAAAATATCACAGCCTTATCTGTGGAGTTGAGAATATGTTGACTGAATCCACTGCAGAAGGGTAAAACCCTTTCTAAAAGGGGTTTCTTGGGTATGACACTAAACTGTATCTGATGGTGACACTTTAGTTCAGAAGATCTGCTGAATGTAAAGTATCACTTCATTGCCATTACTCCCAGGTTCACTCTCTCTGAAATGGTTGTACTTGTTCAAAAATTATATAAATTCCATAGAACTGTGAGTAAAAAAAAAAAAAATCTAAAGAAACATCTACACAGAAAATATTAATATGAACATTTGATGAATGTGATTTCCTAACCTCTAAGTATAAAATAACACTAGATTGGATGACATGCTTTTAAAATCAATCATTCTATGAAATCAATCTGTACTTGGGAGTCTGTCTTACATCAAGGATACTTTACTGATTTAAATATAGAAACCCAATAGTTGGTGAATTTCAAATGAAAACGAACAGATACATTGTTTTCTTATTTAAGAAATCTTAAGACTATCATATCAACTAATACTAGGTTTAAGCAAACAGTAAGTCATAGAGATGATTAAACAGAGGAGTGTATCTCTGACTGAATATAAAATTAAACTGATGATTTATCAACATGGCCAATCAATCAAAAATCGATAATTAGAATGCTACACTAAAGAAATACATAAAAAATATATCCCTAACAATTTGCTTCTCAATCAAAGATACCTGAATTCAATCCTTTCTTATGAAACTTTTTATAATCAAAATAGATATTGTTTATTATCATATTTTATGTTTTATTAGAATTGTTCTAACTTTATATAGCTAAAGGGCTCCCTCACCTGTCATGCTATTTAACCTGAGGAGGGAGAAGTGGATTCATGTCTTTACCAACAGCATTTGTGCATAGTGAATGTAAATGGGCCGAACTGAATCTTGAATTCAGTTCACTGATTTTGCTTTTATTTTTTATTGGATAACCTTTACTTTGGTACCCAGCCTAAGGTTGCTTATAGCAGTGGTTTTCAAACTGTGATCTGGTGAACACCGGGGGTCTGCAAAATCAACAAGGGTCCCCAGATGCTGAAAAGGTGTCTTGAAAATTATTATCCAATTAGTGATAAAAACATGAATATGTTTCTAGTTACAAGTATACGCCAATAAAAATTCAGTGTAAACAGCAACCACTAACAAAATTTTGGTTTAGCATAGTTTCTAAGCATCCATCATTGTATTAAAAGGTGTATGAATATAATGAGAAAATACAGATCAAGACTTGAGAAAAGTGAACTTTGTCAAACGTATCACCAAAAATTGATAATTTGTGGCAAATAAGGAAAGCACATCTCTTGCCCTAAATTTCATCACTCTATGCCAATATTATATGTGATTTTCATTAAATATTTTTGTTAAATTTCATTTTTACTTGTATAGGGATCCATAAGATTTTATTCTTTTTTATATGGAGATCCACAAGATAGACCCTGAAACTGAATGGGGTCTCAGCTCCATTGTAAACCATTGGCTTATAGTATCTGTGCTCCCTTATCAGTCACCCATCTTAGAACTGAACAGAATCGTTGCTACTAAAGTTCACTGACTTTGTTTTTCTTACTAACTGCCATTATGCTGTCTGAGACCTGATTATCTACCAGTTTTAAAAACAAAGATAAAATGAAAGATTATTGTAATATAATGGCTGAGGGATTTTGTTTTATATATCTTGCCTTTGGGTTTAGTTAGGCTGAGAACCTTTCGCTTAGCACATGGGTTAATTTGGTGCAAACTTGAGCACAGGTGTTGACGTGTGCATGGGGAGGATGTGTCATTCACAGATGTCAAAATAAAAATCCCAGATAGAAGGGTTAACCAGGGGATGTGAATGACGTCATGCACCGGAAGCGCGCGCAGAGGATTTGGGGGATTTTGAAAAAGTCAGTTAGTTGAGTTTTTGCGGCTGAATGGAGGAGTTGAGTTTTGCCTCGGAGGAAGAAGGTTGACTTTCGCTCGCTTGCCGAGGCCTTGTGGCAGGTGTCGCACATGGTTTGGGGGAGATGGAAAATCAGTACAAAAAGATGGTATCTCTCTCCTTATGTCGAAAAACCTTTAAACTCAAAGGTAATATAAAGTTTCATACCTGAACTAAGAAGTCATGAGTTTTTTCGTGTTTCAGGATTCCTATGTTATCATACATGTGTGTTATGAACATTTTATGTACGTTTCCCATATTCATGTATGGGTATATTACATTCTAACTGGTAAAAAATTAATCTGTTTTCTTTTCAGCTTTTATGATGCATATGTATTTATCCAACTGCACGACCACAGGTTCTTTTTTTTTTTAAACAGAGCATAACTGGTTAGAATTCAAAGCTTATCTTCTAAGTTGAAAGTTTAATCTGCTTTACTATTTACCCATTGAATAAGAGTTTTAGGACAGAGAGAAATTCTAACAATCTTGTCTAGGATTTGAACTTTGTTGAATTAATTTCTTATGATGACAGCCATTGCACAACATGCCATGCTTTCTTTTTACGATTAACACAAAGGTTATGATGACAGTACTAACTTGTATACAAGTTTTAGTTTAAAATCCACAATATACCATTTTTTCAACAAAAAAGATGTGTGAATATGCAAAGAATGTTGAAATAAAATATATTCTCATGGTTGAATATCAAAACTCAAGGTATTAATGTGGTTAAATGTGAAATTTTAGTATTCTTTATTGTAACATTTTAATGCATCAACTTACATTTTAAAAACAAATTGGAGCATCTAATCATTTGCTAGAACTTTGTATCTATAATTTTTATGACTTAGCATGTTAAAAAGTTACTTAAAATGAAATTATCTGCCTGGTGATGTAGATCTTATTAAAACTGGTTGAATTAAACAAAAAGTTATTACTAAATAAAGTTTGTTTCTTTGTGCAAAAAGCTGAGTCAGTTAATATTCAGGAAATTATGCTACTACTTGTGACTAATCATAAAACAATCTTTTATCTCACGTAAAATTGCCCTATAATTTTAGTGTAGTATTATTTTGCTGCATGTTGTATTTGCCGACATTCATTTTTATTTTTTTGTTGATAATTTCCTTTCTAACTATCATTTGTTATCTGTTTATTCACTTGTGTTTGAATATAACCCCAGAGAAAACACCAACCATATTTGTATTCCTTAAATCATGAGACCTGTAGCTAACAGACCAAAGCATCAAGTTGATTTGCAAAAATGCAGGTTCCATGTAGAGTAAACATGCCTGGAAGATTCTGAGACAGTTGTTGGTGACAGCAGACAAAGAAGAAAAAATATATATAAATTAAAAAAGGTGGAAGAAAACAAAATTGAGTGTAAGCATTATCAAGGAGGAATCTGTAGGCAAAAGGACACCATTTTTCAGACCATCTGCAGAATATTAAGGCTCAGGTAAATATGCTTGAAATATGAACAAAAGAAATGAACAATCCTTGTGAATCCTTCATGTTTGAAATAAAAATTCTGACTGTGTTTCGTGACCAAACAGATTTAAGGTCTGTTTGTTATTCTGAGCCTTTGGCAAAGTTTTTATCATGTCTATTCATTGTAAGTTTTGTTAAGAATCAATATAGGAATTGTAACATTTCAATTTATGGTAATGTTCCCAAATAGCATCTAGTCTTTAAGTCTATTTAAATAAAAGTTTGTTTTTTTATCAAACAAATAAAGAGTAACTTGACTGGAAACAAAAATATACTGGGATGAGGACAATTCAAAATCTCTACTTTCACCACAAAGCAAGCTACACTTATTCTACTTATTCAGGCTTGTATATGTCAAATTAGAACAACTTTCAAAGACAAATCATCATCATCATGTCGTGCTGGTAGCATGGATATCCCTGACCCTCTCACGCCACTTTTCCCTATCCTTCATCGCCTCTGGCAGGTCTTCTGGACTACATCCGGTATCCTCACATAGTTGCTGAATGTATGTTCGTGCTGGTCATCCTGCTTTTGCACGGCCGTGTGTAGGGGTCCATAAGAGTACATCACTTATGAGTTCGTCCCTGCTTCTCCAGCAGTGTCCTGCATGTCTGGTTCGTCTAACTTGAATAGTTTTCGTGATAGGAGGCAGGTGGCCGTACAGTTGGTGTTTTGTGGTGTGTTGCCGCCAGGACTCGTTGAAGATTGCTCGCAGCATTCTTGTGTAATTACCGTCTAGCTTCTTCTCCAGCCGTTTTGTTAGAGTCCATGTAGTGCATCCATATAGCTGTATCGATACGACCGCTGCCTGGAAGAAACTGCGTTTCATTTTATCGGTTAGGTCTGATTTCCATATAATTGATAGCCTATTGATAGCTGTCCATGCTTTCATTAACCTCGTGTCAATGTCCTTTTCAGTTGATGCGACGCTGCTTCCTAGGTAAGTGAATTTATCTACTAGTTTAAAAGGGGTTCCGTCTAGAGTGGAGATGTCACCCGTTTGATTATAGCACATATATTCTATTTTGTGTGCATTGACATAGAGGCCTATGCCTGTGGCTGCTCATTCCAAACTATGCAGTAGTGTTTCGGCTTGGTCGGGTGTATTTGCCAGTATCGCTATGTCATCGGCGTAGTCGGCGTCAGTAATTGTTTTTGCGGGGTACCTTCTGCTTCTTTTCTTTGTCAGTTCAAAGCCGTTCTCTCTGATTTTGTCAATTGATGTTCTAAGTACGTAGTCTAGACAAATGAGGAGTATTACAAAGACAAATATTCTTCTCTTAATAAGCAGCCTTGGATGTAGCAAGTTAATTGTTGTATTGTGTCTCGTACCACGTGACTTCTGGTATCACAGAAGTATAAAAGGCATTGTTTCTCTTAAGCACAGAGAAGGAGAAAGAGAAGCAGAGAGACAGTTCTGAAAGGACATTGGTCAGTAGTAGACCAACTTCAGATGTAACACCTACAGCGTGAGACTTATAATACTAGTCGAACTGTACCACTTGATTGAATAAATAATTAACTCTATTTCACTATGTATCTTTTCATGACCATGATACAACTTTAATATTAGTTTAAAACAAAGACAAATAAGCCTTTTTCTTGGTAAGTAGTCTTCCACATATCAAGTTAGCACAATATTTCAATGAATAAAAATATCCCTTATTCTATGTCATCAGTAGCATTATATTCAATTCAAATAACCTTTACTGTATGTGACATATCTTGTACATATCAGGTTAATTATATTCTTAAATGAAGATAAATAGCCCTTATTCAAAGTATCACAAATAATCATCTTGTAGATATCAAGTTGTTACTACTGGCTTATTGGCCCAGTGGGTAGAGTGTTCACCAATGGTCCGGGAGACTGGAGTTTAATCCCAGGTCGAGTTATACCAAAGACTTAAAAAAAATGGTACTTGATACCTCTTTGCTTAACACTCAGCATTATAAGGTAAAGTGGAGCAACCTAGGGAAAGGAGTAGTGCCCTTCACAACACCTCGGAGTAGTAGCTATTGAAAAGGGAGCCTTCGGGTCACCCTCGACTACAGTCGCCAACTTTCCTTTTTTACTACTTTCAAACCCAGACCAATAGCTCTTTTCTATGTAATCGGTCTTGTAAATATCAAGTTTACATTTCTTTCAAACCAAGAGGAAATACCCTTATTTTAAGTAGAGTTGTACATATCAGGTTTACACAATTTTCATGACCAAAAAATCAATTGCCCAGTTGGCTGGGGCTGTATAATACACCGACTGTTTCTCTGCAGAGGAATAAGACCCCTCACACCAAGTGTCCTGGATATGACACAAAATAATCTGATGGTGAGATTCCAGTAATGCTGGAGCTTTGGGTAAAGTGGTGTACCTCTTCATTGCCATTGCTTCCAGGTCCACTCTGGCCCGGAGTGGCAGCACCTGTTAAGGGTCCTATCAATGGGTTAAATAGAACTAAACTGCATACTTACACTAAACTGAATTGTATAATTAGAACTGTTTGACTAAACTGAATAGCTTGGAATAGAAATGTTTTTGACTATTAAACTGTGTAGTTACATTTAAACTGTGTACTTATGCTAAACTGAATCGTTTGAAATGGAACTGTTTTTGAAAATGAAACTGTACTTACACTAAACTGAATTGTTTAATACAGAACTGTTTTGACATTTAACTGTGTGTAAACAAAACCTATACTTAAACTAAACAGAATTGTTTGAATTAGAACTGTTTGACTAAACTGAATTGCTTGAAACAGTAATGTTTTTGACAAACTGTGTACTCATGCTAGACTGAATTGTTTGAAATAGAACTGATTATGTGAATAAAAATGGATTTGGCATGAAATAACCTACAAAGGTTGATATGCCATAATAACCCAACCAACCAACCAACCAACCAAAATCTTTCCTACCAAGATAAATTGCATTTATGCAATGGAATCATTTTTTTAGATATTTAATTAACATTATTTTGAAACTAAGACAATCCTTATTCTAAGAATTCAGTCTCATATAAATCAGTTTTGTATTACTTGAAGAAAACTACTTTGATGTAAATGGCCTTAAAGAGATTTTTTCTTTAAAATTGCAATTCAAACTTATGTATTTGTCTTTTAAAAACCTTTCCATAAGATTTCCTAGTAAATTTTATCAAAACTTACATGGAGATTTTCTCTTTTAACATTTCTCATAAACAGAATGAAACTGAAAAAAAAAATGAAAGTATCAACCATGTGTAACACCAGGTTTTGATGGTGGTAAAGATTAACATTAGAAGAGATTTTGAAATTCAAGTAAAATAATTTGTCTTAGAATTTGATAAAAGATTTTTCATTGCTGTTTTTAATTTTAATTATTTTCACTTTTAGATTGATTTTGTTGTTATCCTCCCTTTTTTATGTAAATATCTAGGAATATGGAGATAAGATATTACAACAGTATTCAAATGAATATATTGAATTATTTCAACCATAATAGATAAACCAAGTGATTTTAAAGCATTTTAAAAAGTGCAAAAATTAGTTTATTTTCCATTTCTCTTTGTCTTGTTTGCAATAGCAAAATGTTTCATAGATATGGATTATTTTTTTCAATCTGAATTAATACTACTTTAAGATGATCCATAAACATGTTGGATGTCCTCTGTAACTGTTGTTCCTGATGTTATTGATGCTTAAAGAGATAAAGGATTTTAATCTCTATTTGATAGTTATACTCTGGCTATATTGATAATTTTGATGGTAAAAAAATGCTTATTCATTGAGAATACAGATGCCACAAATCATTCAGTAGCAAATAGGAGTGGAAATTGACTTTATTCTCAATGTTAAAACATTTCAATGCTTTAATTAAAATTCTGTAATGATAGGACATTTTTGTTGGGTTACATCTATGCAAATGAAATGTGTTTTTAGTTGGTAGTTTGGGTTTAATCGCATATCTACTCTTGTAGGTTATTAAGGGGATTAAAAAGAAATAAAAAATACAATAACATTAAAATAATGAAATAAATAAATGCAAAAAGTAACAGTTTCTCTGGAGGCTTCTGACAGGAAGCAATATCTGTGCATGCCTAAAAAGAGGAGCTTCCTGGTCCCAAAATTTGTAGCCTCGATATGCCGAGACTGAACAAACCTTTATCTCTCTGCTGCTAGTTGGATGCACACATGCAAGCTGAGTCCTAAACTTAGCTGTGCTATGTGACTCTTCTACTTGTAGCAGCTTCTGCTAAACATACCCGCTGAATGCATGATGGACCCTCAAACTTGTAATTGCCAAAGACGATTCCATAATATACTTCAATGCCTTGTCTGGGGGAAACATGACTATTTCTACAGGTTCAGGAAAACATTCAAACCTCAGAATAGTCGTAAATCCCAAAAATAAAATTTGAGTCTAAAGGTATCCACGTCTTTTTCCATCCTTAATTCCCTTACAGCTTCAACAGACAGAAGGAAGGCAACAAGTGAATGGAATAAAAAGAAAAAAAAAGGAGTCAGTTTACAATCAGTTTGCCCCATCTTATTTAATGTCAAATTCGGTTTATACATATATCAAATATGTATGATTTGCTAACAATTAGTTTGTAGGTAACTTTTTAAACAGTCCAGAACTCATTTCTTTACATATAAACACATATTTTCAAGCAATGATATTTAACATAAATTTAATATCAGTCATTTATTTGCACACAGTTAAATGGTTATGCATATATGATTTGTAAGTCAATAGTTTGTAGGTAATTTTATTTTCAAATTAGACCTAATTTACTTGCACACAAGTATTGTTATTGTTTGCACATAGTTAAATAGTTTCAAGTATTGCTATCTAACACTAATAATTCTATTTAATATTGTCACGGAACTTCTCCGACTGCTTTACTGTCAGTGAAGGGGACAAGCTTTTCGACCCTTTTACCTCAGCCTATCGCACAGACAACGCCAAGCATATTGCTGGTATTAGTTTGGACAATATTTTATTTCAGGATGTCATTCAACCACAAGCGAACAGGGAAAACTATGACACAGAGATTTTCAAACAAGCCAAAAATGAAGGCAACATGAAATGCACAATTTAGAATACAAATTATTTTATTATCAACCCAGAAAATAATGGCATGTATGCGAAGTAAAATAGTCTTAGCGACAAAAATAAAAATGTTTATGTTTTAACAAATTGGGGACAATTCACGTAGAAATTTTCTTGTGGTGATGTGAGCAAAAATGTTTTCTTTGATGTGTTTTGTGTACGATAGGAACAGGGTAAGCAAAAAGTAAAACAACATTAAAATGAAAGCTTATCTCACTTCTCTCTTTCCTTTTATTTTATCTCTTTATATATATATATATATGTCTCTCTATTTTTTTCTGGTGTCGCATTTCAATGACCATTAATTTCTCTTTCCTTCTTTCTTTGTTTCTGGGTACATCTTCAAATCATTTCTTGCTCTCTGGTTCTTCTCATGATCAGTTCACGAACAAAATAGTCATTCGGCTCTTATCCTTTTTCTGGTGGCCGTTTAATCTTCCCATACGAGCTGGCTTGGGGAAGGCAGTTTACTCTTTGCATCACAAACACGTCTGTCTGTTCTGGGATCTCTAGACCAACTGACTTGTCTGATTCTTTTTCTTTGTAGATTAGACCTTCCTGCTACCGCGTATCACTTGGGTTTCTTGGCCAATCGGCATTCAGCCTTCAAATAGGTCGTTTGCTGCAAGGGACTGCCTGCCAGTTCATACACCCATATTAGGGAAACGAGCATCAATCGGCCAGCACGCACTCTTGGCTCGTTTTCAACTCTACAGTCTTCTCGTCTAGTTCTGCTGGTTTGCAAGGAAAACAGAGAGAGAGAGAGAGACAGACAGACAGACAGACCAAATAGTTTTATTTGCATGCAGTTAAATAGTTTCAAATGTTACTATTTAACACTAATAATTCTATTCAACTCCATTCATTCATTTGCATACAGTTGAATGGTTCCCAGTATTTCTATCAAACATGAATAGTCCTTTTTAGAATTAATCATTGGCTTGCACATACTTGAATAGCTTCAAGCATTGCAAAGACCAATAATCTTATTTGCACACAAGTAAAATGGTTTCAAGCATTACGAATCCGGGGCAAAGTCGACTTGGGAGTAATGGTAATTAAAGAGATTGTGCACCTTCCTCAAAGCTACAGGACTTGAGCTTCACCATTAGATGGTTTTGTATTGTATCCAGGATACTCGTTGGGGAAAATTATTTCAAATTTGGTATTTATTTATTTTTTTATCATTTCATATACCTATGACATACATATTTCAGATATTTCAGTCCTGGTAAGGAAATCAGGCAATATTTGAATTTGTGCCCAATGAATTTCCATGTCTTGTATCTCTGATTGTCCCTTTGGAGTTTATTGTTTGTGAAGAGTTTATGTATTCAATTTCTATTGCTGGGGTTGTGTCTTAAAACTATGTGATGTAATTTATCTGTTATAATTAGCGTCCAAATATTTTTGAGTTTTTATATATATATATATATATAACCTGTATGTGTGTGTATGTGAACACCTATTTATGTACGTACACGCATGCCTTCATACACTTTTACATATATATATTTTCAAGAGCATTGGGTGGATTTAATCTGTGCGAAAATGTACTTGTCTCCGTACATAAATATGTAATTAAGTTAATTGGTGTGTACATACTCATTGGTTGCTCGGTTACTTTTGTTTATTGCCCTATCAACTTTCGTGGGTTATTTAATGCCAAAGTGAGTCGAGTCATGTTCACTTTCAGACAACTATTCTTGGAAAAGGCATGAAATCCTTTATCCCCACAACAATAGGTTAAATAGTATCACCGCTGTTCTTCTATAGTGACGGCTTTGGTATCGAATAACCCACAAAGGTTGCGAACACAACTACAGCAAGATTAAAACCTTCAACCTAATTATTTTCAATAACTCTTCCCTCTCCATTGATCTTCTTGATTGGACAAACGTCATATATATGCTCAAATGCCCCTTGGAAGAATGTGTCTCCAACGAAAATAATACGTACGTTGGTATTACCACTACGGCTCTTTCAAAACGGCTTACTATGCACCTTAAGGATTTTAACGCCATAGTGTAACATTTTAAAACCCACTCTATTTCCAAATCCAAATTTCAAAATATTATAGCTGAAAACACCACCTTAAGAGCACACGAAATTAATAAGCAACGACTACAAACCCTAGAAGCCCTAAATATAAAAACCAAAAAACCTAGAATCAATAGAAATAATTTTGAAAATAGCGACAATGTTTTAAAATGCTTTTAGTTTTTTTGTCTTTAATATTCTATTTTTCTTTATGATATTTTATCTCCGTTGATTCTGTTTTTAAGTTCGTTCGCTGTCATCAGTATCTCAGTTTTATCCAACTTGGCGTTTATGTAATTTTTAGTTATAAAAGAAATTAAAAAATCTCTTTAAAAAACACTCTTTACACATGCAAACAACCCCTGATAATGGCTTACGAAAGGTCCGAAAGCGCTCGAGACAATTTTGATAAATTCATCCAACAGTTCCAACTTGAAACCAAAACACTTATCAGGAAACTTGAAAGGATCTTTATAAAATTGCATAAACGAAATATGTCTTCATTATTTAATCAAACATATATATATATATATATGTATATATATATATATATATATATATACGAACGAAAAGAAAAATAATGGAATGTTAATTACTTCGCATGAATTTGAAGTAGAATGCCAATAACAGAAATAGAATGTTTAAAATCTTCATGAACATTTAACTCCAAAGGGACAATTATAGATGCAAAACCTAGATTTACACGGAGCAAAAATTCAAATGCTTTCTGACGAGGAATGAAATATCTGAAACACATAGAGCATAAAAAAAACTACAAAAAACGAAATACCAAATTTGAAATTATTTTCTGACCTATTCATTTTAAAATTGAAAGATAGACAGATTGATAAATAAGAACAGTCCTTAGAGACATTAAGCCGAAAATTTCCTCACCAAAAATCAAATACATGACTTTTTTTTTAAAGAACTCCTTTGCTACGAATTTTCCTGATTACCAAATTTTTATGACCTGAATTGAACATTTGTCATATGAGCGATAGCTACAACCAGGACATAAACACTAATCTTACAAAAACATTTTTTGCTATCTGTGTTTATTGTAGCCATAAAAGGAAGAACATATAAATTTATGGTCAACTCATATCAAACTTACAATCTTAACCATATGGTGGGTTTTCAGCAAGTTAAAAAGACTCAGTGAAAACAAACAATTCTTTTTTGTTAATTATTTTACAAAAAATAGTTTGAAAATGCATACAAATCTATCATGATAAAATAATAGATGAAATTGTACAGATGTTATTATTATTATTGTATCTATCTGATGAGTTTTTCACATTGGTATTGGCTGGGGGTCTTTCACTGGAATCTTAGTGACAGCAAATATCCTCGGATCTCTAGGTCTCTTCTTTGCATTCCATCTAGACTTAAGAATGCTGCGGTCTGGATGGTCTTGATTCTTTCTTTGATTTTCAGTTCCTCCACTCCGTTTGCTAAGCCTTTGGGGACTATTCTAAGTGCCCCAACTGTAATTGGTATCACAGTCACCCTCATGTTCCACAGTTTTTTAGTTCTCTAGCAAGGTCCAAGTATTTGTCCATTTTCTTGCTTTCTTTTCCTCAGTAGTCTGTCATATGATTGAAATCATCATTATTTTACTCATTTACGAGTTTTTCACACCAGCATTAGCTAATGGTTTCTCACTGGAGTTTGAGTGACAGCAAGTTTCTTCAAGTCTCCAGGTACTCTTAATATTCTGGCTGATCTTAATAATGCTGTAGTATGGATGATCTCTGCTCGTCCTCTTATTTCCAAGTCTTCCAGTTTCTTTACCAATTCTTGCAAGTGCATCAACCACAGTTGGTATGACCACCATCTTCATTTTCTTGTTTTTTCTAGTTGTCTGGCAAGGTCTAGGTACTTAACTATCTTTTTGCTTTCTTTTGATTTTTATTTGTGATCTGTTAGGACAGCAAAGTCCATTATTCGGCCGGTTCTTTTTTTTTTTTTTTTTTTTTTTTTTTGTTGACTATCACTTGGTCTGGTAAACTGGCTGAGATTAGGTGATCGTTTGTTTCTCAGAACCCCAGAGAAGTTTGGGCACCTCATTCTCCGGGACGGATTTTGGGTTGTGCATATACCACTTTTTTGTATGGTAAAATTAAAGTTTTTGCACAACTCCCCGTGGATTACCTTTCCTACCCAGTCGTATCTAGTTTTATACTCTTTTTGCACTGATTTATTGCATTCGCTTATTATATGACCGATCTTTTCGTCTCTATCACCTCATAACTTATATTTACTATTTTGTTGCGTTTAGCCTATTTTTGCTTTAACGCTATTGTTGTTTTTGATCTGATTACACGCTATTCATTTCTAAAATATATTACTCTGTTAGCGTGTTTTGTGGGAATTAGTTATTTTCCCTAACACTATAGATTTTATGGGCACAAGAAATGAATTACAAGACTTTGCTTTATAACAACACACAAGAACGAAAGTTTTTATTTGCAGCTTTGAGGAGGTTTGTTCTTGGCGCTGCAAAACTCGTGGTCTTTAGGCTTGTTGGTTTTGGAGACGCGATAGCTTAGCGGGATGTTCGAAATGGCAGCGTGTCGTTGGATGTGTGAGGGAAGTATTCAAGGCCACCGTGTAGCTTCGTGTGTCTGGTGTTTCGGGGAGAGGCGTGCGTTGTCTCCATTACAGTGGACCAGAGGTGAAAATGGGAACTTGTCGAGAGCGGAGTGGCGCTCGAATCGACATAGTAAATTTTTGTGGTGCTTGTGGAAGGCATGCTGAACGTATCTAATTCATATTCAACTGGGATTCCTTGGTCTAAAATATTAGACGCAAAGAATCCATAAATTAGAAGGTTCCCTCGTTGAATGTCCATGTTGCTGCTGCTAGGGTTAAAGCCACGGTGATATGTCCACACCGGGTGGCTTGTTTAGCTATAAGGCATCGCTAAGCAGGGGCGACCAGAGACACGTCCGTTCTGGTCGCCGTCTCAAGCCGAAGAGAGTGTGTTTGGCCGCTCACCCGTTTTGCTAGCCGGAAATGAAGGTCCGGGCTGAATGGGATAAGTCATCCTGATTGGGTGAAATTCAGTGTTGAATTAAATAGCGCGCCGAAACAAAAATGAGATTTTCCTCTTCTCTACAACTCTGTTAGCGCAAAAAAAATCCAATTGCTTAATAGACTTAGGTTTTGAAATCTGACTTGACTGTAAATTTCTTGTATAAGGGGAAATATAATCAGAAATTCTATTAATTATTTTGGAAGTTTCAATTAGATCACCTCTCATTCTTCAATGTAGTAAAGTAACCAATACTAATTTCTCTAATCTCTTCCAATAAGAGAAATCTTTTACTCTTTTTATTATTCTTTACACTTTTCATTGTATGCTCTCCAATTTCAATATAACACTCTAATTTCCATGTCTTGACACTGGAACCCAAGCTTGATAGCAATAGTCTGAATGAGGTCTTATTAGGGTTTTAAACATTTTTAAAACAACATTTACCTCCGTTGAAATAAAATTTTAAACCATCCAGCCAATTCTATTTGTCCTCGATACATTCTATAAAATGTATATCAGCTTTAAATGTATCATCAAACCAAACCTCTAGATCGTATTCCTCATTTAATTTTTTGATTTCTTTTATTGGTACATTTGTGAACAAGTTTTCAACATCGAGTGAAGTTATTAGTCCATTATAGGGTTTAAGTGTACGTAGGATTTGAATTAATTCATGTGTTGATTTTATATTATATCTAATGGGTAAGTATGTTGTAATAAGTTGATTTGCTTATGTAAGTTCATAAAACGGTGTCGGTACTTGTGGTATAATTGGGCGCTGAGGATGATTAGGTTTAAGTATTTTGACAATTCTGCATAAATAACCAGGATTATAATCGCCGATTATTTTGGGCTGGTTTGTGTTATCACAAACGGCATTATTGGCAGTTTATCAATTTTCAGTTTATTAATTTTTTATTAAATTTGGTTGGAGAGATTCTTATTTAATTGTTTGAATTTGGTGAGGTCATCGAGAATATTTTGTTATTTTTAATAGTAGTCTGTTTTAATAAGTACTACAAAAATGTTTTTGTCAGCTTTGTATGGGGATGCTGGAGTGATTGCATAATTCTGTAGCGACATTTTTTGATTGTTAAGTTAGTAATGTGAGTTGTTTTGGTTGAATCTATTTTTGATGACTCCAGCCTAAAGAAGATCACGTAATTCAGGTTTGATTGTAATTACCTTTTTATCCTGTAGTTTTAACATATTCTGGTATAAAATTTCAATTTCTGTTATTTTGTTGAGGTTTGTATATTCTAAACAATTTAGACATTTTTGTCTACATATGTTTGTATTAATCCTTTCATGTTGCCGTATCGATGTTATTATATCCAGCTGGAATTGGTTTAGAAACCTTTCATATCTAATAGGTTCCCTATTACTTTTGGCCTCATCCTGTGTCATCATCGAGGTGGGGTGTATTGCAAAAGCGATACAACCTTTGACTGTACATTTGTGGGGTTTGAAGGTATTTTAGGTAGTCGGTGCTAAGGGCAAGGCTGTGTTGCCGTAAGATGTCTGACTCCATATTTTGGTTATTTTGTTTTACCCCACGTTGACGTGGCTGGCGCAATGCCTTGCCCAAAGAAGGTCCATAAGAAATATAAAAAGGGAAAGATAAAAACAGACAAAAGACGAAAACATTTCTTTCATACTTTCCTTTATTTACTTGGTGAATGGACTAACCAACGCTATGTCCCAAGACACAGCGTGGTGCCCAAACACCAGATAGTAAAAACGTGTTGTCGGTTCGACGTCACTACCCGAAAAGAGAGAGGTTCACAGAAAACCTGAGTATTTATCTCTCTTCACCGGCTCCAAATTCGCTACTCGAAAATCCTTCTAATTTTGGCGCGACCGCTTCTCATTGGCTACTTTACATTTTATTATTTTTCTTTTTTCTGATTTTAACCGGATGGATGCGTGGAGCCTTATGCGTGGCGACGCGTTTATACATTTTGTATCAGGCAGCCGACGAGTCAATATCCGGTTGGGAGTTTTTTTGTTAATACCTAAATCGCCACACATTACTACTTTGTAAGAATTAAGCGTTTATTGTTTATATTGGTGTCTTGTAGCATTCGTTTTGAAATTTGATCCCATAAATAGCTGCAGCAGCAAAAGACATTTGAGTATATTCGTACAGGATTCAAAATTAATTCTATTAAACTTAAGGTGTTTCTTTCTAATGTGAAGAGCTTCGACAATCTGTCGTCTTTATTTGTTATTTTGTTGCTCTAATATTGTGTTATCTGTAAGAATTTTCTGAAATTCAGTTATAGGACTTTGGGCTATTGAAGTGATGTCGTAAAGATGCAAGGTGAGACACTTTGATAGGGTAGTTGAAGTTAAAGCAATTCATATAGTGTTATCTTCAGATATACAATCTCCTCAAGGACATTTGATATATATATATATATATATATATATATATATATATATATATATATATATATATATATATAACGTTTGTTTTTTGCAAAACTCCAATCGAGGGAGAGGAATTATTATTGATGATTAAGTTGGAGGTTTTAAATCTATTATAGTATATAAGTTTTTTTTTTTTTATTTTTATTAGGATTAGTGGGGAATAAGTTTCTTTGAATTAACGTTTTAAAAATATTTTCATCTAATTTATAATTGGAGTGCATTTGGTTGCAGTAAAAAAAAAAGTTTGATTAATACATGTTTATTGGTTGGAGTGTCACAGTGTTTATTTTGTTGGCTAACATTTTAATAGTACGTTTAATTTGTTCATCCACAATATAGTTAGGAAAATCATGAGAGTTTGTTTTATTTTTTTTAATTCTTTATAAACTATTGTTTTAAAGATTAATTTTGCCGAATGTATTAGGGAACGAATTAATTATGGAAAGGTCAATAACCAATTTCGGCCGGATATCATAACATCGATACGGTAAAAAGAAAGAAAAAGAAGGAGCCGGTCGTATAGTGGATTTTGCCGTTCCAGCAGACACATTGTTAAAATCAAAGAAAGCCAAAAAGAGGACAAGTACTTGAACCTTGCTAAAAAACTAAAAAAATCTGTTGAACATGAGAGTAACAGTAATAACAATTGTAATGGGTGCATTTAGAACAATCCCCAAATGGTTAGACAAACGGAGACCACCCAAACTATAATATTGGTAAGTTCGGTCAGAATGCTGAGAAGAGTCCAGGAAACCTGAAGATAATTATTGTCACTTAAACTCCAGTGAAAGACCGTCAACTAACGCCGACGCGAAAAAATAAAAAAAATTAAAATAATAATAATGATTGATCACTTATTAGTAGAGTACATGAATTAATATTCAGAGTAAAGATCTGTAAAAAAAACAAAAATGCTTTTAATACAGTTTAATACTCCGGTACTTTTCCATGGTCACAAACTTTCCAGATATGAAACATTTTTCCTGTTTTTAAAGTACTGTGCATTTTAGAAACATCATTCTTTTTCATGTTCTTTTTCTCGTGTACTAGAATCAGATAAGATGGAAATTATAAACTTAGATTGGAGAATTGAATAGAACGAGAAAACAAAAAGAATTTTTGTGTAGCTTTATGATAATTATTACATAAGTTATGAGAAAATGTTGAAAAGTTATTTGCCCAACTAAGATGAGGATGATCTATATATATGCTATTCCTCATTTTCGTCCTGCAATTTAAAGAATCTGGCATATCATTTCTGAAGTTTCTTTAATCCCTACCAAAAACTTTAATGAAATTTTAAAAGAAAGATCATTTTCTTAATTGGACAGACTGCTCTAACAGTGGGGCTTGAAACATGCTTTATATCTTGCAGAGGAGTAAGACCTCTCAAAAAAAGAGGTATCTTTGGTATGACAGTAAACTACATCTAATTGTATGGCCCCAGTTCTGGAAATCTGGGGATTGTGGAGTAGCCTTTCATGGCCATTACTCCCAGGTCAACTTTAACTGTATCTCCTGCTGAAGGAGAAAGACCTCTCAGAAAGAAGTATCTTGGGTATGTAGTGGAAGGGAAATTTCGTATTTTAATTTGGCGCGCAAATTTAATTCGACACTTAATTTCACCCAATCAGGATGACCTATCCGATTCATCCCGGACCTTCATTTCCGGCCAGCAAATTGGGTAAGCTGCCAAACCCAGTTTCTTTGGCTGGAGAACGCCGTCCAGTGCAGACGTCACATTGGCCGTTCTTCAATAGCAATAGCAACACTCTTTAGCTGGACAACGCCGCCCAGTGCAGACGTCTCACTGGGGGCTCTTAAATAGCAGCAGCATGGACACACGAGGGAACCTATCTAATTTATGGATTCCTTGCAAGGAATCCCAGTTGAATATAAATTAGGTACATTCAATATGCCTCGCACAAGCACAACTTTATGTCACCCCAAAATTGGCTATGTCAACGCGGTGCTTTTATTCCGCTCTCGACACCTAGCTACTAATTCACCCCTGGGCCACTTTAATGGGGACAACGCATACTCTCCTCCCCCAAAATACCAGACACACGAAACTACACGGTGACTCTAAAGTTCAATCCCTCACGCGTCCGACGACACACGCTGCCATCTCAACCTTCTCAACTTCTCATAACTCAATTTCGTCTCAATACTCACAACCTCTCCATGAGTCTTGCAGCACCAAAAGCAAACCCAATATTCCATGCTGCAAATAAAAACCTATTCATAAAAATACATTTCGCCCTTCAGCAATTATCTTCATCATTCTACCTTTATTTACCCTTAAAACTTAGGGAGGGGACTAACAACACTAAGCAAGGAAACAACACAACGTAAATACAAACATGTCACAACTTCTCCTTGCTCAACAATAACAAATATTTTCCCCGCTACCAAACAAAAATACGAAATTTCCCTTCCACTACAGGTATGACACTTAACTACATCTAATAGTGTGGCTCTAGTTCTGGAGATCTGAGTATTGTAGAGTAGCCCTTCATTGCTTTAACTCCCAGATCCATTTTAACTTGGAGTAATAGTACCTGTCAGGGATCCATATATGGGGGAAATAGATATTTTTGCAAAATTATTTGTGTTTGATTGGACATTGAGGAAAAAGAAATCCTTTTAGGAAACATCTTTACAAAAAAATTAAATATAAACATAAAATGAGTGCAATTCCCTAACCTCAAGGCATAAAATATCCCTACATGGCTTTGACATGCTCTTAAGTCAATCAATCAGTCAATCCATGATTGAGCTGAAAATTTTCAGTATTCACAAGTGATACTTATCAACTACTGACATTGGATTTTAAATAATCTATTCATTGATAGTCAGCATAATAATGCATTCTCTTCCCATTTGCAAGACGCCATAAAACACAAAAGATGATATTGTCATTTTTAGTTTTTTTTAAATACATGACTAATTAAAAATGTAGTATTGTTTTGATTTGAACTCTGCTGGTAAAAATTTTTTTTGTGTGTCACTTGTTTAATGAGTATTCTGTCTTCTCTCAATCAATATCCTGGCCATCCTGTCTTGATTGCAAGAATTTCTCATAATATTTTATTCTTTTTCTAGTTTCTTTTAAAATTTCTTTGGAAATGACTTTTAAATTACTGCTAGAGGTTAATCAATCCAGACTGCCGCACTCATTTTTGGTGTATTGAATTCATGCTAGTTTAATAACTGCCAAGTTTTTTGGCATATACAGATCATCATCATAATGTTTCATGTGCAATGATTAGGATTCTGATAATGTTGGCAATTCAATGCTACATTTTGCATTAGGTATTCAATAAATGTTAACTTAGCCTGATTAAAATTCAACTCATCAAAGCAAATCTGCATTGTCTATTTTTCTTTAATTGTTTTCTGGAATAACTTTATTTCTAACTTTTTACTAGTTTTAAAGTTACACAAATTTAAATCTGAAACAAAAATTTTAAGACAAATCAGAAACAAATTAGTATTAAGTTACACCTTCATTGATTTTAATGGCATGTATACTGGAATGAGGAGACAATAACATTTATATATAAAAATATCATCTCTTCTTTTTTGTTAATTACAAAAGGTACAAAATGGTTGGTGAAATATTTGCGTGAAGAGATAGTTGAAATAGACAGGAAAACGCTAAGATGTACACCTTAATCTTTTTCTTATACTATCTGGTTGGCGGGCGAAATAGCCATTTTTGGCATCTGTTCATTACAGCACCTTGGACAATTCTACTCACTCTTCCGAACTGACCCATTTTCATGATGGAACCAACCAATCAGAAAACCTCTAAAAAGGTCAGCCAGGGTCAATTCTTGTCCATCATATCACTGGTTATTTTTCATGACTCTTCTTATGAATTACCGGTTAAGTTTTGAATTCATATATTTTGAATTCTTCATTTACTTTTCAAAATTAATAGTTAACCTATTCATTATGTAATACATGTCCAACTATGTTGGGTTATTTTATGCCAAAAGCCAAGGGAATTTTATGTTCATATTTACATTTTTGTGTTGTTTCTGAGTAGTTTTTTGGTTTTTCAGCATGGTCCTATCAAATATGAATAATTTTTGAACAGATCTATAGTTCTGACAAACAGATTTGATACATTCTGCCTATTTCAGGTAATCCTTCATGAGTTTTCAAAAATAGATCAACTAAGGGAATGTACCATCCAGCTGGAAGTAACCCAGTACTACTTGTCACATATTACTTGTAGAAATGAACACATTGCTCTGAGACTCCTATGAAAAATTTCTCCGAAAGGTACCAATTTATTTAATGAATCATATGAAATAAAACATTAAGTAATTTTGTAAATAGATGTACATGCTTGGCTGAGCAGATCTGACAGTCCATTTTGAAAGGGTTTCGATTCACCCCACTCTTTGGCCATGGGCAGGATGCGTCCCAAGGTAATTTTTAAGAAGGGTACAGCTGGTTTAAATTCAAAGTTCCACTTTTTTTGACTGGCTGTCATATTGAAGCTAAAAATTCTGTCCACCCCACTGTTTACTGATTGCTTGGAGAAGTGTGGAAATCACAGTTTTCCAAAAGGCATGAACTGAAAAGTAAACAGTCTCATCCAGGATTTAAGTTGGGCTCACTGAGTTCATTGTTTATGATGATAGGTGTTATGGCACATACTTGTAGATGAATATTTATATATATATATATATATATATATATGAATCTATATATATATATATATATATATATATAATATAAGGATGAATATAAACATGAGTTTTAACCACATGAAAGAACTGGATATGATTTTTAATTTTTTTGTCTGAGGTGGGCATCTTTCGAAAATTCTCGTAGCAGTTACTATTTTTCCTCCATTGGTTCCTCTCAGGGTTAGTGGGTACTATTGCTAAAACCCTCAATCAGCAGACAGCAAGCTAAACCCCTCAATCAGCAGACAGCAAGCTAAACCCCTCAATCAGCAGACAGCAAGCCAGCTTTGGAAGAGCAAGATTCATATATTTTTATGGATATTGACATGTAATAGAGCAGGGACACTGTATCATAGATTCAAGTGGCCACATATCACTTTTCTTTTATACTATCAATGTGTGAGATATTAGTGAAATAACTTGTCTGGCATTCTTTCTCTGTCTCTATTTATATCTCTCCCTCTCTCACTCTATATATATATATATACATATATATATATATATATATAGGCAACCTAAGTTCAAATCCTGGATGAGGTTCTCTGCATTTTGCATAGCGCTAATACCTTTAGGAAAGGTACGTATTCAACTCTTCAATCTCCATCTATGGATAAATAGTAGAGCAGACTGGACTTTTTAACCTAGGAGAAGGAAAATTTTGAATTCAAACCTGTTAAACTCTGCTTAAGAATGACTTTGTGTCAGATCTTGCTTGTGCATAGGTGTTTATATATATATATATATATATATATATATATATATATTTATATATATATAAGGTACAAGGACGTAACATCTCATTTAAAGTAGCAAATATCTCAGCTGATGACTAGGAGCTACAGGCAAGTAATCATGGTCATTGAAAAGAGCTGATTTATCTGGAGAAAATTGCTTTTGGACATTCTTGGATTGAAAAGTTTCCCATAAGATTAAATCTCTTGTGTGTAAATTTCCTACCACAGACTTTAAAAGTCTTTCTGGATAAAAAAGCTACACCATTAATAGCATGATTAATTATTCCTTTACAAAACAGTATCTGACAATTGCCGTACTTGGATCCAAGGTGGCAGCCGTCAAAAGTATATATATAATAGTGTGGTGTTTATATATTGAGCAAATTTAATACATGTTTATATATTTCTTTTGATGTGTTTATGAGACCTTTTACAAACAGTTATCACAATTAAGTTTTATCACAAAAAAATATGAGATTTAGATTCATTAACAGAAACTGGGAACATAATGAACTTTTCTGTAAAAGAAAATCTGAAGATTTATAAGGGTATATCAAAAGTATTTTCTTTTTTCACAGTTTTTCAGTTCAAAGTTTATTTCATATTCACATCTAAAGAGTATGATACCATTGCATTACTTATTGTATTATGATATATATTTATCCAACCCCTCCACCATAGGCAGGATATGACTCAGAGTCACTTTTAAAGCAAAGTTATTACTGGTTTGAATTTAGAGTTTTCCTTCTCCTTGACTGGTTACCTAAGGCTAAAGAGCCCTGTCTGTCTTACAATTTACCCATCGCTAGTGGTAGAGAACAGATGGATTCATACTTTTCCCAAAAGTGTTAGCATGAAGTGAAACACAAATAGCCTTGTCCAAGATTTGAACTTGGTTCTAATGATGATACTGTTGTAATTTACTAAGCATTTTACTTAGATGTGGCACAAGGCCATATGAAAGGGGCACCCAATGAGACTCGAGCTCACTCGTGTAGGTTTGCTAGTCGAGCTTGCTAACCATTACACCACCAGAAGTGCCCTTCTAATGATGATACTGTTTATACTAAACATGCCTTATGATATGTATCAAAATACTTGATTGCTAATACCACCAAAGACATGATCATTACAAGGTGGAATACAAAGGACCATGCTGAATATTCTAAATTCAAAAGTAAAAACAGGTGACTGTTATTCGAATGTGAAAATTTTTTTATTCAGACTGTCTACATTTTCATAGGATCCAACACAAAGTCAAGGAGAGAGGAAGACCTTGTAAGGGTTTATGAGTAAATCTTGCATGCAGCCACAAAGAGGCACTCACCCTCCAACCTGACTGATTTGCATCTCACCCAACTTTTCTCTTTGGGTTTCAAAACTCAACTGACCCCTTGAATCCAAAATTATCTTTTCTTATATAATATCTTCTTAATTATTGCATCAGCAAGTCATATTAGAACACATGTCATAACCTTTTTTAATTTAAATCAATTTTATCCTAAGTTGATGACATGACTGGCTTACTTTTAATGACATCCAGCATCAACAATGATTTGAAAACATGCCACCCTAGTGATCTAAAAAACAATCTGTCAAATATGACATACTGTCACACATGCAAGAATTACACCCTATGAACTTTTGTGATGAAGTACACTTTCATTCAAAGTTCTTAGCCAAGTTACAATTTTACCAAATAAATAAAATGAATAATATAATCAATTAATCACCTTAATTATTTTACAAAGAACTGAAATTGTTTTAGATCTACACAGCTAATGATAAAAGACATTGACGAAGAAGACTGAAATACCAATGCAGCAATTGAATAGAAAAATGAATGTACTCTCCAAGGATTGTAGAGCAGTGAAACAACACTCAGACCTACAGCACCCTAAAAGCCCGAACTAAGACCAGTTAATCCTAAACTGCTTTCATAAAAGAGAAAACAAACTGCTAACAGATGAGGAGGATTTCTCAAAATGGTTGATGTAATACTGCCATGGCCTATACTATTATTTCCAAACAATTTCATACTCAAGTATCCGAGAATGTGAGGAAAGTCCACCTGTGCTGAGAGAGGAGGTGAAGGCTGCAATGAAGAGTGTAAAGCAGACAAATCCCCTGGGCTAAACAATGTTTTCACAGTGCTACTGAAAAGCAAAGGTGAAGCAGTAATGAAAGGTCTGTGACAGAATTTTGCCAGAAAATCAAGGAAGAGAAGTGACCAAAAGTGTGATCTTAGTCACCAGTTTTACCTATACCCAAGAAAAGCAATCTCTGACTTTGCCAAATTTATAGAAATATCAGCTTGATCAGTCATGTTGTGATTGATATTTAATCAACTGAAATCTGAAGAGTAAGCAGGTTCTAAAGAAGGCCAGATCACAATGGAACAGATATTTAACTAGAGAGACTTCATCACCACCTGTAACATTACCGTGACTCTTTCCACAATTTTAAAAGCTTTTGACTGGGTATCAGTCACGATACTATAAATTGCAAGCTAAAGGGAATCCTCTTCACCAATGGTCAAAATCTTTTAGATGAACTTGGATCATTAAAAAATACTCTATGCAGAACATCACATAAGCTGAAAAAACATTGTTAATTAAAAATAGAAATTCTTTTGATAGTATTTTGTATGTTTTGGTTAGATTTCTGAATGTAAGAAAATATGTCATATAAATTTAGTTTGGTTTGTTCCTTTGTTTAATGGTATATCATCCTTCATTGGTTATTTAATGCCACAGCCATCCTTGTAGAACTGTGTTGGTACTATTTAACTCATAAGTGGGGGGAGGATAAGAAGGTTCATACTTTTTCAAAGGTTATCAGTCCAAAAGAGAACATTATACAGCAAAAGGAGATCAAAGTTACTTACTGTGATGACTCAGTTGGACATTTCAGCCACTACACCACAGAGTATTCACCTCTCCTAATATGTATTTACCTAACTTGTCTAGTACAGGCAGGATGAGACATAACCTCAATTTCTAAGTGGAGTAAGGCTAATTTGAACATAGAGTTTTCTTTCTCCAAGACTGGTGTTCTAACCAAAAGCTAAGGAATTGAGTCTGCCCTTCTACTTATCCAAAGCTGGGGGAAAAACAGATAGATTTATGCATGTCCCTAGGGCAATAGTGTGAAGTAAAATCCAAACAGCCTCATGTAGAATTTGAACTTGGGTCACCAAATCAATTTTTTATGATGTTAACCAATATGCTAAGCATGCCTCCAAGAAAACTTTATCATGTAAAGGCAAACATAGACACTGAAACATTATTTAATAATTCCATTTTAAAAAATCATTGGATAAATTCAGAAACCTTGGAATTATATCAACTAAAAAACAGTGTGAAAGAAGAATTATGTCAGTGAACTTTCTCAAAAATAATCTTTGCTTATCTACCAATTCCAATTAAGGGAGATTCCAGCAAAGGAAATATGATGGTGAGTCAAAAGTTTTGCACTATTTTAGCTAGTTTGCAGCATGGCTATAATGTGACCCATGCAGTTTAAGTCATAAAAAGTACCTGCTGTTGTGTGTAGTATCATGGGAGTTAGTTCTTTCCATGTGTGATTTGAAGGCCACACAGATGAATGTGCAATATTGTCAAATTCAGGAACTTATGCTTTAAGATTTTGAACTAAGCTATAACACTGTGGAAGCCACCAAAAACATTTGTTTTACATAAAGTTAAGATACAGTTGATTACAAAACAATTCCTAAATGGTTCTAGAAATTTTTCCTGGGGTTGCAAGAACCTTGTCCATCCAGCAAGTTTAGATTGGCTCAAAACTGTGGATTCTGAGGCCATGCTCCAAATCATTGAAGGAAATTCAATGAGTAGCACTCAGGTAGTATTATATGAGCTTGGCATTTCATAGTCCAGTGTGGTTGCTCCCCTTCACAAGCTTTGCAAAAGCATCCACATCTGCCAAACTCTGTTTCACATTACCAAAATATTGACTCACCCTTGCATTTAAAAAAAATCAAAAGAAATTTCAAAGTGTCATCAGATTCTTTGAATATTGAAAGTCAAATAGAAATAATTTTCTGGCTTTATAAATCAAATCTTTTCTATCAAAGTTATTGCTATCATCAAATGTCAACAGGTTGTCGTGAGTGAATTTTAAAAGCACCTGTCTTTACATGCTATGCTGACATCTATTCCCAGTTTGAATTGTTCTCCATATTGGGATTGTACTTCCCTTTGAGTTTCCATTTATTGCTTTTCCCCAATCACCCTGGGAATATCCTGCTGGCTGTGAAATAAGAAATGTCACTCTGCTAGTAGACCTTTTGAAATCTCTCGGCATTTGAAGGCTGAGATCTTTTTCTCATTCTCTCCTGTGGCTGCTTTGAATAATGAATGCACTCGATGGTTGAAAAGAAGTGAAGAAAATGAATCAAGATTATATACAATTTAACTGACTTCCTAAATTCCATATAGGTAATTACCCACCCTCTCTGCCTCAAGCAAGGGAATTTCCTGTAGCACAGTGGCTAATGTGTTAAACTGTAACATTCTAGTAAGTGAGTTCAAACTCCAGTTGTGTTATTATATTTACTTTTTGACTGATACTCTTGATAAAGGTATGTACTCCCTAATCCCTCCAGTTATGTATTAAATTGTACCAATACTGTTCTTCTACAAGGATTTCTTTAGCATTTAATAACTTATGAAACTAAAACCAGAATCAATCGGATGTGAGCAGAATGTGACACATGGTAAATTTTTTAAGCAGAGAACAATTAGTTTGAATTCAGAGTTTTTTTGGGGTTTTTTTGTTTTTTTTTATCTTAGACTGGTTGACACACCAAAGTTAAAGAGCCCAATCTGCCCAACTATTAATCTATAGCTGGGTATTAGGTGGAGTCATAGCTTTCCCAAGAGTATTAGCACTATGTGAAATACAATCAGTCTCATCCAGGATTTGAACTTAGGCTACTTGCACTATTTCTTATGTTGATAACTATCATACCGCAATATTCTTTTTTAGCCAAGATTAGAATTTTTCAAAGAATCCTTTAATTAAAATTCTGCCAATATCCATTGCCTTGAGGAATACCACGAAGGGGAAATTACTCAGTGTGGCATTTTAATGATTTAACAGGCATTAGGATATACACATGACTAAAAATGTATTCATACAAAATAAATACCCAGATTTTGATGAAGAATAGTTAAGGATACTATTTTTAGTATACTATACTTTTACTATTGTATAAGTAAAAGTAAAGTTGGTGACTGTAGTTGAGGTTGACCCGAAGGCTCCCTTTTTGATAGCTACTACACCAAGGTGTAGGGGAAGGCGCTACTCCTTTCCCTGGATTGCTCCACTTTACTCTTGATCCATACCTTATAATGCTGAGAGTTAAGCAAGGAGGCAACAACTACCATTTTTTGAGTCTTTGGTATGACTCGATCTGGGATTGAACCCAAGTCTCCCGGGCTATTGGTAAACACTCTAACCATCATGCAAAGGTCTGGTACTTCATAGTATACTATAGTTTTACTATACCAACTTTGCTACAAGGAGCTTTCAGGTGGAAAATAAACTTACAAGGATAAGTTACAACATTATTACAATGATCATTTTTCTACAGCAAGTACTCAAGAAAAGTTTGATAAACTATTATAACAACATAGTAAAGGATTTAATTATAGTTTTACTACGAGGTCAGCTGCTGAACTGTGCTAGGCTTACCCAATATTCATCCCACACTTCAACACACTAGGCACATTGTTTTGTCAAAATTCTCTAATCCTTCCACACCACCAAACAAAAAGCAATTTTAATTTTGTTTAGATAACAGCATAGTAATTTTCATCTCATTGGCCTAGTGGGTAGAATGTTTGCCAATGGCCCGGGAGACCTGGGTTCAATCCCAGGTTGCATCATACCAAAGACTTTAAAATTGGTACTTGATACCTCCTTGCTTAACACTCAGCAATATAAGGTACGTATCGAAGGGTAAAGTGAAGCAATCCAGGGAAAGGAGTAGCACCCTCCCCTACTCCTAGGTGTTGTAGCAATTGAAAAGAGAGCCTTCTGGTCACCCTCAACTACAGTTACCAACTTACAACAACTTTAATTTTCATCTAAGTTAAGCCAAGAACATTTGTACATTCCTCATAAATTTCACCAAATTCTTTTTTTGCATTTTTGTCTTTCATCACAAAACTCTGAATAAATCAAATCAAATTTTATGTGCTTGCTAATGTGACCCCAGATCATGTTTTATGAGGGTCATTCAATAAATATGAAAAACTTTTTGAAAAAAGAGTGTAATAATTTTTTTCTACAATTTTTTTTATAAAAGTAAACTTTGCATTGTTTGAAATTGGCTCATAACAAAAATTATTTTGATCTTGCAAAGATATTTGTTTTGTGGCTATTCAAAATGGCAGCAAATCAAATACTTTGCTCCAGGGTTGAACAGATGGCTTTCATCAAATTTTTAGTGGCTGAGAAATGTAAACCATGTGAAGTTTCCCGAAGAATCTGTGATGTGTATTGAGCAACATATTTTAGTGAAAAAATCTTTACAAATGAGCTTAACATGTGTTTGTCACTATGAGACCGAGTCAAAAAGACAGTCTAAGGAGTTGAAAAACACTGACTCTCCAGTAAAAAAAAAGTCTTCAGATGCAGAAAAAGTGTGGAATTTAGTTTAAGCAACTCTAATTCTAACATGTTTTGTACAATAATAAGACAGTCTCCAAGATACCAAATCATCATTGTCATCAAGGCATACCAACCACACTGAATCCTTTAACTTTCTCTGTCCCAATCGGCTAATACTCTTTATAAGTCCTTTAGACCCCATACAGTGCCTGCACAGAGATGGTGAATGTGTGTTTTTGCTGGTTGGCCAACACTTTGTATTCATGAGTAGAAGTTCATAAAAGAATGTTTCTGATGATACTATATAGGATACTAAATCTAATATCAACAGGTGTTGACTAATCTTGTATTGGTATCCACTGACCTGGTTCCTTTGTATGTAATCAAAGTTACTACTAACCCTTTTTGATTAATCTACCATCGATACTATCAGACACTTCTCTATCTTGACTGGGTACAGCCATTGCCTGAGAATGAAAAACCTACAAGGTATTATTGGCAAGCTTATCTCTTTGACTTAGGTAGCTACAACCCTATTATTAAATTTTATCTCGAATATCTTCACAGTTTGGTTAGATCTGACAGAGAAAGAATCTTCACAGAGTTTTGCCAGTGTCACTACTACAAAACAGTGAGACACCAAGGTTGAATTTGGTCAGAGAACTAATAAGTGTTAATACCACAAAGCAGAAATCAACTGCAGATTCTATAGTGTTCTTGATGGACACCTTTTCACAGTAGACCAATTTTCATTTCAATCAATGAATTCCCACCTTTGACACTGCCCCTTAGCACAAACCATGCAATTTACTTCAGAATCCCAGAAGGCTCAAATATTTACACATGAACAAATCATATCAATTACAACAGTCAGACCAAGCCAAATTGCATGCACCTACCAAACCAACTACCTTGCACTAATACTGACTCACGTGTATCTGCAAATCCATTCCAACAGAAGATTTAAAGATTCTGTCTTTATCATTAGAACTAACCGGAAGAAATTACTCGGCTTTCAATTTCTTTCTTTTTTATTGACATCATCTAAAGGATGTAATCTAATTTTGTTAGTGTTATTTGCAAATTGTGGAAATAATATATTGTATAGAATTCCTAGGTATTCTAGAAAGCAGAGTTCTTCAAAGTCTTGCTGACTGGGTCACAAGTTCTTAATAAATAAATTAATAAATAATGAGTGAGTGGGGAAAATATTGGTGAAAGTGAAATAAGTAAAATTGAGAAATATTAACAGATGTATTAATCTGATAATTAAAATTGTCATTTATAAGTCATTTGTCAATTCATCAAATCCAGACAATTTTTTTTTGTTTTCTCTCTTTTTGTTTTCTTTTTTTCTTTATTCTCTCTTTTTAATTATCTTTTGTATTTCTTTTTTCTTTTTTGTTTTCTCTCTTTTTCTTTATTTCTTTTGCTTTTTGTTCTCTCTTTTTATTATCTTTGTTTTCTGTGCTCATTTTTTGTTTTCTTTCCTTGTTTTATTGTTTTTTTTCTTTATTTTTTCTTTTCTTGCTTTCCCTCTTCTTTTTGTCTTTCTTCTTTCTTTCTTCTTTTTTTTTTTTAAATTATCTTTTGATTTTCTTTTTCCTTTTTTCTTTTCTCTCTTTTCTTTTGTTTTTTTTTATTTGTTCTCTGTTTTTCCTTATCTTTGTTTTTTTCTATTATTTTTCTTTTTTCTTTTCTTTCTTCTCTCTGTTCTTTTTTTTCATTATCTTTGTTTCCTTTACTTGTTTTTCTTTTTTCTTTTTTCCTCAGTCATTTTTTTCTTTTTCTTTCCTTTCTTTATCATTTTTCTTTTCATCGTTTTCTTTTCTGGGTGAATCAGTGTCAAATATACCCACTCCACTACCAGATGCAGACTAAAACCATATTCTGTATCCGTAGCACACCAGAACATTAGAAACAGCTTCATAGTTTGCATAATGAATAAAACAATAATGATTTCATAGTGAGGTATGCTTAGTGTAACAGTTATCATTTTAGGAAATGGAATTAGCAACCTTAGTTTAATTCCTGGATAAGGCTGCTTGCTTTTAACTTTGCTCTAATGCCCTTGGGAAAACCACTTCTCCTTGCAACTGTTGGTGAATAGCAGAACAGACTTGGTTCTATCGTTTTAGTTTGGTAATTAATCAAGAAGGAAAACCCTTAATAAAAATCAACAGTATCTGCTTAAAAATTGACCTCATGTTGTATCCTACCTATGGTAAAAAGATTAGGTAAATTTATATAGAAAATTCATTTTCCGCAGATTTATTTTCTAATGCATGAAAGTGAGTTGAGTCGAGATTAGTTGTGGAAAAAGAGGTAAATGAGAAAGTGAGAGAGGTGGGTAGAAAGTGATGAACAGAGGAGAATCAAGGCACCCATCATGCATACACAGTACAAAAATATCTGCACTTTTGAAAGAAACATGATGGTTTGGTTTGGTTTGGTTTCTTTGTTTAATGGTATATCAACCCTTGTAGGTTATTTAATGCTGATGATATTCTCCAAGAAGAACAGTAGTGGTACTATTTAACCCATAGCTGGGAGGATAAGGGGGTTCATACCTTTCCCAAGGGTATTTGCTCGAAAGTGAATGTAATTGTGTGAATGGAGTACAGACTCGAGTACTACGATTCCGCAGTCCGTCGCTTTAACCATTACACCATGAAGACACCCCCAAAGGAACATGAGTTAAAGTTACAATACTTCAGTGGGTCATGGGGCCCATTGCATAAATTGAACTATAATTGAAAAAGTTTAAAAAACCATGCTCTAAAATGATTAAAAATTTAAGACTAAGTAATAAAATGAAATCACCTGTATACATTTCCCAAAGCATTTTGCGTATTACCAGTTCTATTTTAGGTAATATGTGAAATGACCAAACTGCAGGAAAGACACTTATTGGCTGACTGTTAATTTTTGGTTGAGAAACATTCATTCTTTTTGTTCATATGCATCATAAATGCACACCCTTTCCTTTTATTATTTTAATTTAGAATTATACAAGTCAGCCTCACCACACTGATCTTTCTATTTTGAGTCTTAAAGATCCTTCAAGATAAAGACAAGTACATATACATACATACATACATACATTGAAATTGGGATGTAATCAGATCTTTGTTTGGTATTAGGACATCAGTTTTAAGTTAACAAGTTTTAGAGATTTTATTCATTATTCATAACTAGCATAATTCTTATCAAAATACCAGGATGTATAGGTCAGCAGTTCCCCTGTGAGTCAGAGTGTAGTATCTGTACAATCGGTTAATGGTCAAAGTGTCACTTCTCAGAACTTCTACCAAAGATCAGAATGTAACTACCCAGCTTTTGGTATGGGATTCAAGTGTAATATCTTTTTTTCATCAGGACATATATAGTATTATAATAATTAATAACAAAATTAAAATGCTATAAAAGTAAAATAAATATATAGAAATAAGAAAGTCATGCATTAATAAAATTGTTAAAAGATACTTATACAGCTTCAAATTGACAAATTTGAATTTTGTTTAATTAAAATGCCGCAAGTACAAAAACCAAATAATTGCTGAAATCAAGTTTTTCTGTGTTTTTCTCTTAGTTCAACTAACTTTTATCTTTAGTTAAAAATCAGGCAATTTTGAAGGGGAAAAAGATTTTTGCAGTGACACATTAATAACTCCTGTGTAATAAAAAGCATTAAAATCAGTTTAAAAAAGAATGAAGTACATGAATTATCCAAAAAGTATGGGTGGATTTTAGATTCTTTATTTTTGATTTTTATAAGTATAAAATTTAAAAAATGATAATTATCTATATTGGGTTCACATTTGATTGTGAGTCAGCTATATCAGATTTTGATTGTGAGAATAATTCTACTAGGAAGTCAACTTTCTACTTTATTTTCTGTTCATTCAATATTGCTGTCCTTCTGAAGAGTGTTGATTTAGTAAAAAGAAAAGTTCTAAAGTACTACATGTGTGACAATTTAAATTAGTCCTTTATACTTTAAATTTGTTGAATATCAGGACTCCAGGAGCAATTTCATTCTAAGTATTTTTTTGATGATTTTGAAATCTATTATCAAAGAGAAAACAACAAAAGCAAAAGATATGACAAACTGTTAATATTCAGTATTGGTAGTGAAAAGTATATATTGTCTTTGGGGGGGGGGGAATGCTAGAAAGTATATATTTTTTGGCTGCTTTTTGATGTTGCTCTGTTCTGTCTGATTCTACTCTCTTTAAGGGTGCAAGGAGGAAAGGCCAAATATGTAACAGATACAAACTTCTCAGCAGTTGATCCTATTGAATGTAATAAAGATATTGACTCAAAATAGCAGTGTACTCCTATATATATATATATATATATATATATATATATATATATAGTGGTGTGCATGTATGCGGGCGAGAGGGTGCTGTCTCTGACCCTCTCCATTCATTAGAGTTTAACCCCTCAATGAAATCTTTTGACAGCAACTGCTAAAGACACCAAAAGTGCAGGACTTGTTACCTTTTAATTTGAGGCTGCCTGCTTTGGCAAATATTTAAGCCTTGTCACGCTGAGACCACCAGAACTATCATACATATATATAAAAATGGGATGGGAGTAAGGATTTTTCAATCCTAATTTTTTTTTTATTGTAGTTTAGGGAAAGGAAAAGAAAAAAAAGACAAATAGAGTTATAGATTAATAGGTAGATTTTTATTTTTCTTGAGTTCATCGGTATCTTCTTTTATACTTATATTTTCATTTTTACAATATATATATATATATATATATATATATATATATATATATATATATATGTGTGTGTGTGTGTGTGTGTGTGTGTGTGTGTGTGTGTGTGTGTGTGTGTGTGTGTGTATTCTTTTTTATATTTTTTTATATATGATAACTTAATCTGTTTTTTTAACTTTTTATTTGAAACTTAAATATTCAATATTTGGAAAAATATTTCTTGCATCACTTTGAATTATTTGATGCATTCTAATGAATATTTTAAAAAAAATCTGAATAAATCTGGTAATTTTACAAATAACATTTTAAAGAATGTTTTCTTTGACATGGCCCTTGTGAATTAAAAAAAGATGAGCAACTTACTTTTTCTGCAAGACATTAATGAATAAAAGAAATTCATATTTTTCAATGCACACCTGCAATTCCTTTGTTTCAGGTGCATTATGCCAATTTCCCATTGAGAAAACTTTTACAGACGCTTCCAGGGAGACATTTCCCATGTGGAATATGACAAATCAATGGCCACACAGCATTTTAAAAAAATCCTATAAAAAAAACAAGTGTATTTTTATAGCAGGTGTTCCAATTTTGTTGTTATAATATATGAGAACAAAACATTGGATTGTTCCTATTACGTTTGCAATAAAAAATGTCTAATGAAATTGCATCTTTGTTAATTTCCTTCAGTTTTCAATTAGTTTTTTGGTAATGAGAAACCGAAAGAAAAATTTGGCTGATGAACTGAAATCAAAATAATTACTTGAAACCATATAATTTTTAGTATTAGATAGAAATACTTGAAACCATACAACTGTGTGCTAATTATTTGTATTTGTATTTACCCAACCCCTCCACATGAACAGGATGTGATATAAGGTCTGGTAAGCATGCAAGTTATCTCCCCTGATACTCTCGATAAGAGAAGATGTTATTCGGGGACCGGAAGTAAACAAACGGCCATATTGGTTTAGGTGCGAGTGTAAGAAAAAGGGTATAATAAAGGCGTCTCTGTATGCAGAGTGTTATAGTCTGAGTTCTTTGTTTTTATCAAGGTCAATTTTTATGCAGTTTAACAGACTTGAATTTAGGGTTTTTCTTCTCCTAGACTGGTTTCTATGTCAAGGTTAAAGAGGTCAGTCTTCACTACTATGAATCCATTAATTATCTCTCCAACTCTGGGTAATAGTTGGAGAGAGAATAATTGGATTCATACCTTTCACAAGCACAATTTGAAATGAAATCAGCCTCGTTTATAAATTATAATTTGTATTTTAATAACTTAAATCCAAAAAAGAAAGAGTTTTTCTTGCCTTATTTAACTTCAAATATGAGAAAATGTCAAAGACATAGTTTTAATAATATTTCTATTTATCTTTCTTTTTCAGATATTGCAGTGTCAACCAATATCATTATTATTATTATTAATAATTTTGTCTAACATTTTAGTTATCTTTATTCTTTAGTTGCTTTTTATTACTATTCACTAGATTCATTGATCTATGAGAGCAAGGAATGTCACTGATTGGAAAAAATACAGAATAAGCTCTCAATAACCAGAATTAAACACTCTTTTGAAGATCTCTTTGTTAAATCTGTTATTATCTATTATTCTATTGACTTTTTGGATCTTCTTTAATGTCATTCCAGTTCCATTTATATTCTGTGTTTTACTTGTACAACTTTCTCATAATACTTGTAATTCTTCAGGATGTTATATTGCCTGAGGATCAAAAAATCTTGAAACTATCAGTTTCAAAATATGATTTTAATTTCTGTGTTATATCAACTGTATATATATATATGTGTTTGTGCTTGTGTGTGTGTGTGTGTGTGTGTGTTCTAATCAATATGAGGGCTCTAATTCAAAATACATCAGTGTAAAAAATCACTTTTTTGGTTTGTATGACAAAATCATTTATTTTAGGTTGTATAATAAAATCTCTACATGATAAACAGTGCAATTTGCTCAGTCAATAGAATAAATACTGAAAGACAATCCCATCAATTAGAAGAACATTTTTTAAAATCTAAACTTGAATAGAACTGGAAAACAAAAAGGAAAATTATTTCTGCATATGTAATATTTAAATATTAATAGAAAGTATTACCATAGTCATCATTGTGATTATTCTCCATACAGTCGGTTAGAAAGTTTCTATATTCAGCCTTTCTTTTTGTAATTGTAATTTCAAAAATTCAGTCAAGCTTTCATATACATTCCAGTGATCTTGGGTATATGGTTTCTGTTTAGTCTGAAAAAGAACCTGTTTCTGCGGGGCTAAATTAGGGAGTCTTATGACATGTGCAATGAAATCCAATTATAAGCATCTCTGAGATGAAGTCAAATCACTGACAAGATATGCTGCTCAAAAGTGAGAAAAAAACGAAGCAAATAAAAAGGTATGAGACCAACATGTAGATCATCAATTCATTGTTGCTTCCAGTATTCAACAAAAATAAGTAACACAAAATAGATTTCTGAGAAAAAAATCTGCGAACAGTTCCATGCAAACAAAATAAAAATCTGTTTGATAACATTTTTACTTTGTGTTACCGAAGACGAACCTAAGTATATGAGTCTCGTTCGATATACAGAGGTGAATATCAAACATGAAGAGGGAACATGTACTAGCTGAAACATCATGTAAAGACAAAAAAACCAGGAGTTCATTTATTCAGTCATTATTCATTATTCAATCATTTAATAACTTTTTAAATGATTGAATTCAAAAACATTTATAATTCATATGTGTTTAAGAATATCAACACTAACGCTGTCTTTACCAAAACAGAAATGGACAATGAATGTATGTATCTACTAACCCCTCTAACCTCCATTTTACACAGTATCTGACAGATTTAAATTCAGAGTTTTCATTATCCTAGATTGGTTGCCATACTGAGGCTTAAAATTCCACTAGCCTACTATTTTACCCATAGCTGGAAGGAGAATAGTTGGATGCATACCTATCTCAAGGTTATTAACATCATATAAAATGCAAACAGCCACATTCAGGTTTTGAACTTGGGTCGCTGTATCCATTTCTTAGGATGAGCACCACCATGAGGAATGAATGAACCATTTTCTTCAAAAGAGCTCCAAAACCATTCCGTACACTCATTCCAGTGTGTTTTTCATTGGTTGAAGCACCTCTAGAACTTCTCTTTTTATTTGGTGTGAGCAGTATTTTATTTTTTTGATATCCCTCTGGTCCTCAAATCTTACTGTTGAGATGAATTTTCTGTTTAAAAACAAGACAAAGTCACATGGAAACAAGTCTGGTGTGTAGGAAACATGCTACACTGGCAAAATCCTGTGTTTCACCAAGAATTGCTGATCAAAAGTTTTGAGAATTGTAACTAAAAACTGAATGAAATAATTCATTGAATTTATTTATGAAATGTGTATTTTGTAAGAAAAAATCATTGAGACCCCCAAAATTTTTACTTGTTTATAAATTCCCCAAATGATGATTTTACCAAAATAATGAGGATTATGACAATGATATGACATTGATGAATGCAAATTCTTCCTCCCTCTTTTCTCATATTGACAAAAACTGGAGAAAGAAGGAGGGTTGTTTGAGGTAGACTGACCTTCAAAACAAAGTGGTCAGTTCATTATGAAACACAAGAAAAAAGAGTGTGTTTTAGGGACAGCACATGGAGTCGGTCTTGAAGGTAAGACATAGAAGAGATGGCTCAATAAAAAAAGTTTAAGACCCAAGGAAGTGTCCCCCTATTTTCATGTATTACTGAACTTTGTTGGAGTTTGTTCTGTCTTTTTCTTTCTTGTATCACATTTTCTTTTGGACTTTGTGTGGTTCCTGCATTTGCTTCATTTTTTATTTCCTACTGTCAGCAGCCTTTTGGATTCTCTGGCAGGGTTCACCTACATTTTATATAAAGACAGTGAGATTTGCTTCTTGTTCTTAAACATTATTCATCTGGTTTCCATCTTGTTTTTATTTTTGTTCTTCTTTGTTGCTCTTAATTTTTCCAGTCCTTTTTTTTTTAAATTATGAAACTTGGCTATGGCTATAGTTAGTGCCTGACTTTGAATATCAGTAAATGGTATGACTTTGAAAGGCAGTTTAGTGGTTGGAGCCAGTTCTTTAGAATAACACAGAGGTATAATATTGAGCTATAATGTTCAAAATTTTTGTTATGAAATGTAATTTTTAAACTGATGGAATTCAGTTGCTGAAATCCTATGTATACAGCTGAAATATATAAATTTCTGGGAAAATAATACATAATCATTTTTATTTAAGTTTGTTCATGTTCTTTATAAATAGAAAAGAAAACTCAATGAAATTTAAATTGGCCAACCCATTTCCTTATGGCAAAGTGGAAAATTTCCATATCAAGCAATTCTTCTCAGCTTGAAAATCAAACATGCTGAACATTCTGAAAAATGTAAGTTCAGGCATGAATGTATTATTCCAAGGGGGAAAAAATCTAAAATTGAATATGGATTAAGCAAGAAAGTTCCTGTGAAAAGGTTTGCATTTATCTCTCTGTTTGGCTGATTAAGCCCAATAAGATATTGTCAAAAAATTCCTTGAGCTTCCTTGAATTAATGAAGAGAAATCTTGAATGTTCAACTGAAATCATCTGACATTTTAGAGAATCAACCACAAGCCCTGTTTACAAAATCACTTCTTTTATTTTATATCTGTTTTAATCTTTTTGTTTAGTAGCATCTGTTAATTCTGTGATTTGTGCTTGGATTTTGATTCAGACTCGAAGAAAGTTTTATGGATGGTTGGCATTTATCCATACAGCAAGTCTCCTTTCTCCATCTCTTCCAATGGCTGATACTGCTTCATATCAATGTGGATACACAAATTGCCATGATGATGATAAAGAGTGCTTTCAAAACTCTGAGTACTGGTTATGATTTCAGGGTTGTCATTCTCCTAGATTGGTTGCTTTGCTCACCAAGACAATACATTCTGCCTAGCTATTTTACTCAGTGCTGTTTGTTTGCATTTACTTTACACCAATATTCCAAGTGAAAAATATGAATCTGTTTGTTTACTTATATTCATATATAAATACATATTTTATTAAAGAAGATAGACAGGGATTATCAAAATTTCTGAGATGAAACTTGGACATATGACACAACAGATAAAGGCATTTGGTTGAAGTGGTTTTAAGAGCAATCATCTGGAGGTTCAATCCTGACTACTGATAAATGACAAGGAATAATTAATATAGCTTATAACACTTGTACCCAGTTATACTTAACGGAATTAGAACAATCTACCCTAGTAGATTAAATAAAGAGTTCAGTTCAAAGTTCTATGGAGGCTCCCAGGTTTGACATGAAATATCTATGGAAGGCTGAAGGATGCATCAGCCAAAATGTTGTAAATATAACAATAAAGATGAAAGCAATAGTCCAAATAAAACGGACAGAGATTGTTTGTTATTTTAATATTTTTGCCATTATTTTTTTCTTTTTATACAAAGTAATTATGAGATCTTATACTTTTATTTTATTCATTAATCATTATTAAGCATGACATATTAGTGTAGTTATGTATATGAATGTACAGTATCACTTATAAATAGATACGTGGTGCATTCAATAAGTTTACAGACCTTTTTGTACAGGCATTTAAAATTGTCGTAGACTCTTGAAAATTCACTATGTTATTGCTATATATCTTATGAGCTGACTGACCAATTTTTATGATTTCATGTTCAAATGAACAGCTACAGCAGCAATTGGAATACACCCTACTAAAGCCTAATTGTCACAGCTGGTGAATTTCAAAAATGCAATCTGGACGTAAGGACACTTTAGAAGAATGATATGCAATAAAATTCTGTTTTAAACTTGGAAAAAATGCCACAGAAACGTATGGAATGCTTCAGACTGCTTTTTGATATATTGCATGAATCGAGCATCAGTTTTTGAGTGGCATAAGAGATTCAAGGAAAGCAGGGAGTCTGTGGGGGATGATGAGAGGTGTGGGAGAAGTAAGGAAGTCAATACACCAGAGTTGATAGGCCAAATAAAGAATTTCATGGATAAGGACCGTCATGTGACTATAGAGACAATAAGTGCACAGTTTGATGCCAGTGTGAGAACTGTACACACAATTATTCGCGAGGAACTGAAGATGTGGAAGATTTGCGTGAAGGTTGTCTCAAGGGTGCTCAGAGAAGATCAGAAAGAAAGACATTGTCATGACAGCAGAGAGATAGATGGTCAAGCTGATCCCACAGTTCTTGATGCTATGGTGACCTGCGATGAAAGCTGGATCTACTGCTATGACCCTGAGAACAAGAGACAGAGTTCCCAGTGGAAGCATGCTGGCTCTCCCAGACCCAAGAAGGCCAGACAGAGCAAATCCACCCACAAACTTTTGATGATCCCTTTTTTTGACAGCACTGGCATGATCTACATGCACTGGGTTCCTACTGGACAGACAGTCAACAAGGAATACTATGTTGAAGTTTTAAGGGGGTTCAGGAAGAGACTCCGTTGGAAGAGGCCAGCACTCTTCAAATTGGGTCAGTGGCATTTCCACCAGGACAATGCACCGGTCCACAACTCCATTCTTGTCACAGACTATTTGACCAAGATAGGCATCGAGACTGTCCCTCAGCCTCCCTATAGTCCAGACCTTGATCCTTGTGACTTTTGGTTATTCCCTAAGCTCAAGGAAAAACTTAGAAGCTGTTGTTATGGGATAATTGAGGAGATGAAAGAGGCTGTGATGAAGATCATTGACACACTCACCCAAGAGGACTACCATGGAGCCTTCCAGAAGTTGTTGGAATGGTACAACAAGTGCATTGCAGCCAGATGAGATTACTTCGAAGGGAACTAGAGTTTCATATGTGTACTATCAATAAAAGTGCCCATACGAAAAAAGTCTGAAAACTTATTGAAGGTACCTCATATTTTTCTTGTGGAATATTATGCAATCAAAATATTTATGATTAGGTGTTATTTATCACCATACTCTACTGCACTGAAACTTATTAATAAAAAATATAAATACATTGCAGCTCAAAAATAAGTATACCTCATATATATTCTTGTAATTACATTTTTCATTACTGAGGTGTTGCAATTTTGGGTTCAATGCTGTAGAATTTGGTCGTAAATGATACCCAAAATATCTTTTTTGATTGCATAATGTTACTCTAGAAAAAATAAAATCCTACTATTTTTGATATAGAAGGAAATTAACTTTTTAAAAAATTTGTAAGTTTTTATTTATTTCAGGGCAATAATTATATATCGAGTATCAATAATCTTTTGTTATTATCTTGTAACTTTTTTCTCTGCTAAACAGGCCTTAGATTATTTACAGGGATAATAATCTTTCTTATAATTTACTGACTTTTTCTTTGGTAAACAGGCTTTAGATTATTTACAGAGATGACAATCTTTGTTATGATTTACTTACCTTTGCTTTGTCTAGTAAACAAGTCTTAGATTATTTACAGTGATGAAAATCATTTGTTATTATTTACTAATTTTTTTGTTTTCTCAAGAAGTTTTAGATTATTTGCAGTGATGATAATTGTTTGCTATTATTTTCTAGACTTTTATTTTGTATTCAGCCCTTAGATTATTTACATATATGATAAAGGATTTTATTATTTACTTACCATTGCTTTGTCTTCTAAACAGATATTAGATTATTTACAGAGATGATAGTCTTTTGTTATTATTTACTTATCTTTACTTTGTCAAGAAACAATTCTAAGATTATTTTCTGTGATGAAAATCTTTTGTTTATATTTACTAATCTTTGCTTCCTCTGCCATACAAACCTTTGATTTTTTACAGAAGTGATAATATTTTGTGATTATTTACTAATCTTTGCTTTAACTAGTAAAGATATCTTAGATTCTTTACTGGGATTATACTCTTTTGTAATTATCTATAAACATTATTGCCAATTCATAAAATCCAGATTTTAATTATTTGAAGAATACTTGCTTCACAATAGTAAATGGATACCAACAGACTTTTAAAACATAGTCGCTAATTACTATAAACCTAGGGGAACAGAACCTTTGAAAACCACTCATTGTGAAGAATTTGTGTAATTTTCACAATTTTGCTATTTTTCTTGATCATTTTCAAAAAATTACCTTGATGGTAAGTGTCTGCTAAATTTACAATAATATATTGTAACATTTATTCTTACATTTTTGTGATTTCAATTTAAAGTTGGCAAAAAATCTGGAAGATAAAAAGAAAAAAGAAAATAATAATTCTTTTTGGTATACAGGCCTTGGATTATTTTCAGTGATGATAATCTTTGGTTATAAATTTACTAACCTTTGCTTTGTCTTCTAAACAGGCCTTGTATTATTTACAGCAATGATAATCTTTTATTATTATTTACTAATCTTTTCTTTGTTAGCCACAAAGGCCTTAGATTATTTATTGTGATGAATATCTTTTGTTGATGCAACATTGATTTTACAAAATTCTTTCCAGCTTAATAATAATCAAATTGTCATGCAGATCATTTTTTTTCTGTTAAACAGGATCCACTTGCAGAAGTAGATCATTTTTTGTTCGACAATAACTTTTATCTCTACATAAAATAATATTAAATATCTTGTTATGAATCTTTTTGTTTACATTTAATGCTTCTTGATTATTAAAGAAAGATAAAGTAGAAATGACTTTTTATGTTTTGATTCATCTTCTGTTCATGTATCTGTGAACTCAAATAATTTCAAGGCATAAATACATTATGGTGTTTTATTTCTCTCATTTAAATTAACAGAAAATTTTATTTAACATAATAGGACAATCTGTTTCAAATAAGTGAAAATAATATTCAAAAGAACGATACATTCCATGTAAAATAATGGAAAATTCTATTCTACTTCTGCCTATAATCTACTCCTTTAAAGGCTGCCATAGGCAGATATTGAACTGGGTGCCAAGACATTAAACCTAGGGGAACAGAGCCTTTAAAAACTACTTATTTTGAAGAATTTGTGTTCTTTTCAGAATTTTGCTATTTTCCGTGATCATTTTCAAAAAATTACCTTGATGGTAAGTATAGGATGAATTTTCAATAATATATTTTAACATTTATTCTTACATTTTAACATTTATTCTTGTGATTTCAATTTAAAGTTGAAAAAAATCTGGAAGATAAAAAAAAAAAAGAAAATAATGATACCGATGATATAATGATACTATCAAAATAAATGTAACATTATTTAATGAAGCAATTAATATTATTTTTCTTTTCAGATTTTACTTACAAGATTATCAAATTACATTACTTAATGTATTATATACTTCGTGTATTACATACTTAATATTAAGCTTTCAATTGATTATGTTGTAAACTTCTAAAACTTTTAGAAAATTAGTTTATAACATTTTTCAGAACACATAATGGCTAAAATCAGAATTTGTTTACATCAATTTTCAGAATATATAATTACTGAAATCAAAATTCTTTTATAACATTTTTCAGAATGAATAACTTGTCATATAGGAATAAAGTAAGACATTAGCATTTGAACACTGATCCCCAGTAAACAAAAATGGTAAACCTCCAGATAGTATAAATAGAGATAGAGGTACCGTGCAGTTGGAATTGGCATTAGACAAAGTGGACTTCTTTGAGAGACGGACTTCAGCAAGAGAAAAACTTCAGTGATAATTTGGCTGGTACACTCTTGGTTCAAAGCGATTCAGTTATTATTGTTGGCAAGACTGTAGTGTTATGGATAGTTACAATCTTTTGTATGTCTTATTTTCTGCTTAATGTATCAATTTTGGTTGGAATGAAATATGTATGCTTTTATCTAGTTGTTTGTCAATTATTTCCTCTTTTATGCACATTTGAGTGTTACAAAATAACTACTGAAATCAAAATTTAAAATTTATAATAAAACACTTCGAGTCATTTTCCTTGTTCAGACATTCACCCATAATAAAACTGGTTGGTTGGTTGGTTGGTTGGTTGGGTTTTTATGGCATATCAACTTTTGTAGGTTATTTAACACCAATCCATTTCTATGTAAGTAATCAGTTCTATTTCAAACAATTTAGTTTAGCATGAGTACACAGTTTAATTGTCAAAAACATTTCTATTTCAAACTATCCAGTTTATTCAAACAGTTCTAATTCAGCTAATTCAGTTTAGTATAAGAACAGATTTTGTTTGCACACAGTTAAATGTCATAACAGTTCTATATTAAACAAATCAGTTTAGTGTAAGTACAGTTTCAATTTCAAAAAACAGTTCCATTTCAAATAATTCAGTTTAGCATAAGCATGCAGTTTAAATGTAAGTACAGTTTCAGTTTAGCATGAGCTCGCAGTTTGAATTGTCAAAAACATTTTTATTTCAAACTATTCTGTTTAGTCAAACAATTAAGTTTAGCATAAGTATGCCATTAGTTCTATTTAACCCATAGACAGGACCCCATCAGGTGCCACCATGCTAGGCCAGCGTGGACCTGGGAACAATGGAAATGATGGGGTGCTCCGCATTCCCCAAAGCCCCAACACCTCTGGAACCCCACCATCAAATTGTTCAGTGTCACATCCAGGACACTCATTGGGGGAGGTATCACCCCTCTGCAGAGGCACGGTCAGTGCCCTCCACAGCCCCAACTGACTGGGCAATACACAGAGTTAAATGTCAAAACAGTTCTATCTCGAGCAATTCAGTTTAGCACAAGTACACAATTTAAATGTCAAAACATTTCTATTTTAAACAATTCAATTTAGCATAAATCCACTGTTTAAATGCAAAAATCAGTATTGTGAAGGAACCACGGTTTAGTTCTATTTAACCCAGAGATTGGACCCTTATTAGGTGATACCCATCCGAGTCAAAGTGGACCTGGGACCGACAGCAATAAAGGGGTACTCCACATTCCCCAAAGCTCCAGCGTTACTGGAACCTCACCATCAGATTGTTTAGTGTCATATCAGGACACTCATTGGGTGAGGGTCTTATCCCTCTGCAGAGTAGCAGTCGGTGTATTCTACAGCCCCAGCCTGGGCAAAAATAAAACTGGATCACTGACATTAACATGAACGTAGTTCAAGAAATAGGAAAATTTAAGTTGTATTTATCAAGAGAGAAATGAGCTATGGATGAAATGTTATTTTTCTTTAGAATGATTCTCTTGGTATTCCTCATATTTATTTCAGAAAATTTTCCATTTGTTGAAGAAGTTCTAGAACTTCTCTTTTCATATAGTGAAAACAACATTATCTGGATCCTTAAATCTTTCACTGAAATGAATTTTCAGTTTAGCAAGCAAGAAAAATGTTGTTTATAAGAGGATGTTACACTTGCACGATACTCTATTTCACTGAAAATATTTTTTCACTAAATCATTTTGTTCAAAATGTATAGTAACTGGCTTTGTAATCTTTTTGAAATTAACACTGAGTCATTTTGATGAAATTTGAATGTCTTCACATTGTCAGTTTATTACAATTATATAAGTTGCTGAGCTGATCTTCATTCAAATTTTTCAATTTTAAATGAAAAGCTTTAGTCGTTTTTATTATATCATGTATTTCATTATTTTATATTGTTCTATGTGACAATTGTCACGAGGTCTCCCATTGAGAGAGGAGAAATAAGATTACTACTATTCCTCCGTGTTTGAATTAGTAAGCCGTCAAAGAATGACCGTTAAGAGAGATAATGTAGGTCAATCCCGAAGTAACAAATCCAGGTCAGGATGAAAACTAACAGATGTTTGTACTTGGTGACCGGATGGGTAAAGAATGGGATACAGGGATATATAGTAGCCCAAATGAATCGCCTGATGGGGGAAGGAAGAAGATAAAAGCCAAATGATTGGCTAGAATCCCAAAGTGGAAATAGCCCCCTTCTTCCGTCAGCGGAAATAGCCCCCTTCTTCCGTCAGCGGAAATAGGGAATAAGAAAATGAGTTTTTGGACAGAGGTCGTGGCGAACGAATCTAAAGCCAAGACTCCGGGTAAAGGAAGACGAAAAGTATCTTGGACAAGAAGGAGCAATACCTTCAAGCCAGAACTAAAAATAACATAAAGTCTGTTAGCCTGTAAAAGAGGAAATATTCTCCACAGGAATCCATCGGAATAAGATAAGTAAACTCTAAGACTGTTTCTCCCTGTACCCAATTATATATCCTCTCTCTCTCATTTCAAAGAAAGACTAAAGAAGAAAGAAAAGAAAAGAAGAAAGACATTTATGTTTAAGTACTATCCGTTAATAATATAGCCGACACGTTGAATATATGTATCCGCATGTATGGTAAAAAGATTGATATATTTTCATATTCCCACGTGTTGAAGTTGTTCATTTGTATCGTCTGCTACCAAATTATTTCATGCTTGTTTCTTTTTCAGCTTCTATTTGCCTTAGGTTATCCTCACTTAATTTGTCCAATATGAATTCCTTTAAAAATATTACACAGGAAACTGGAGTTGTCGACTACTATAATTAATATTATTACTTCCAAACCTGGAGGTCCATATCTTCTATTGTTCTAGGGGAGGAAGAACTAATGGCCTTGGTGGGTGTGTGTATAGTGTGAAATTTGGAAACCCCTTGCCAACAGCGGTCAGTCTAGCCATAAATTAACCCCCACATAATATGCCAGTTCCTACATGCCTCAGAAAGGACTCTGAACAAGGACTTATTCTACGAGGGATCAAGTGCCAGTCCACCCCGTCCTCACACGTGTAAAAAATAAACCCCCGTTTGGTGATAACAATATTTAAATGCACCAGTTCCCATACGCGTTTAAATGGTTGCTCATCCGGGGATCTTTTTATTTTAATTTGCCGTCACACAATGCTTAAGTTTATAAGTTTGCATATGTGTCTGTCTGAGGAACTTTGTCATATGGAAAATCCTAGAGACCTTATTTTATGCATGAATGTTGGCTTGACTTTAAGCTCAAACAAAGATTATACAAGTTTATGATATAGATTATGTATCCGTTCTATGTTGAAATTGCTAATTTATTTGATACCAAAAATCATTTGAATTGGAGTTTTCTTACAAATTATAACCTGCAAATGATTTATTTTTTTTATTTGCTGAAACTTTTTATCTGAAAGAATCTTCATGAATGTTTTGATAAATGAAGGAAACGTAGCAATAAAAATTGCTTCATGCAAAGTGCATACGATAAGTTTCCAGACTTTTTTTGTATGGACACTTTTATTAGTAGTACACATATGAAACTCTAGTTCCCTTCGAAGTAATCTCCTCCACCTGCAATGCACTTGTTTTACCGTTCCAAAAACTTCTGGAAGGCCCCATGGAACTCCTCTTATGTGAGTGTGTTAATGACCTTCATCACAGCCTCTTTCATCTCCTCAATTGTCTCATAGCAACAGCCTCTAAGCTTAGGGAATAACCAAAAGTCACAGGGAGCAAGGTCTGAACTATAGGGAGGATGAGGAACTGTCTTGATGCCCATCATGGTCAAATAGTCTGTGACAAGGATAGAGTTGTGGACTGGTGCATTGTCCTGGTGGAAATGCCACTGACCCAATTTGATGAGTGTTGGCCTCTTCCAACGGAATCTCTTTCTGAACCCCCTTAAAACCTCAGCATAGTAACCCTAACCCTAACCCTTTAGCCAATCAACTGTGGTGTATTGACTTCCTTACTCCTTGCACACCTCTCATCATCCCTCACAGACTCCCTGCCTTCCTTAAATCTCTTATGCCACTCAAAAACTGATGCTCGATTAATGCAAGATGATTGAAAAGCAGTCTGAAGTATTCTATACGTATCAGTGGCATTTTTTCCAAGTTTAAAACAGAATTTTATTGCATATCGTTCTTCTAAAGTGTCAGATTCCATTTTTGAAATTCAGCAGCTGTGACGATCAGGCTTTAGTAGGGTGTATTCCAATTGTTGCTGTAGCTGTTCATTTAAACCTGAAATCATAGAAATTGGTCTGTCAGCTCATAAGATGTATAGCAATAACATAGTGAATTTTCAAGAGTCTACGACATTTTTAAATGCCCATACGAAAAAAAGTCTGGAAATTTATCATATGCCCCTCATAAAATTAAAAATGTAGATAGTATTTTTGAAATTGCAAATCCATTTTTAGATTTTTGTATGCTTTCACAGAAACTGTTCAAATAACTCAAAAACTCATTGGCATAAAATAATTTAATTGCATTTTCTATCCAACTAAATACTTTATTCTTATTCTATTAGCCATGCTTCAAGGCTATGCCTTCATCAATTAATTCACCCTTGTGATGTTGCTTGTCAGTATTTTTAGCTAAATCAGAGTATATGGCTTTTTAACAACCCTCAGTGTTATCAGGTGGTAGAATTGTTTTGCTTTCTTTATTCTTGTTTAATGACATATCAATTTTCATCAGTTATACAGGGTGTCTCAAAATAAATGCAACCCATTAATATGAGAATGATTTATTACTGAGACAAGCACAATGATGGTCATTTGGAACATGTCCTGTAAAAAATGCATCCTTTGAGCTAGAGACATCAAATCATTGTTTTTTTTTAATTGTCATTATATCAGCTTCCAGGACATGGAATTTTTTTTTTTTTTGAGTTTCTTGTCTCAGTAATAAATCATTATCATATTAATGGGTTGCATCTATTTTGAGACAGTTTTCAATGATTTTGTCTCCAAATTGGTTAAAGTTGGCGACCTTCGTCGAGGGTGACCCGAAGGCTCCCTTTTCAATAGCTACCACACCAAGGTGTTAGGGAGGGTGATACTTCCTTCCCTGGATTGCTCCACTTTACTCTTGATCTTTACCTTATAATACTGAGTGTTAAGCAAGGCAGCATCAAGTACCGTTTTTTGAGTCTTTGGTATGACTCGACCAAGGATTGAACCCCAGTCTCCCAGACCATTGGCAAACACTCTACTCATTAGACCAATGGCCTGTAAAATATTTTTTCCTCTCTTGTTCAAGGCATTTATAGTTGTTATATTATACTATTTTCAAATCTGAATAAAAAAAGAACACAACATTATTATTAGTAGAGTTATTATTGGTCACATGGATCCCATGTACATTGAGACACCCTATATAATGCCAAACCATCCTTGGAGAAGAACAGTTGTGGTAATATTTAACCCATACCTAAGGGAATAAGGGGGTTCATACCTTTGCCAAAGACATTGGTCCAAAAGGGAATATAAGAGCACAACTGGAGTTTAAACTAGCTTACTATGATGTCATAGTCCAGCACATTAGCCTTTACTCCATGGGGCCTCCCCCAATTTTTAGAATTTTTAATTATAAATGGCAGCTACATCAAGGTAAAGAATGATTCAATCCTGAAAACTAACATAAAGCTGTCACAGATCATAGGCATAAAGAGAGACCCCCTCACATAGAATGATCAAACACAGCTAATTCAATGTTACAGTAAGTCTCTCTCCCAAATGAGAACACTAGTCTAAGTCGATTAGTGCATTATAACACTAACCTTTTTAGTAAAGTTTTGTGTCATGGAAAGGCAGCCAATTACACACACAAAGAGAAAGTAGGAAATATGTAATAATAGCAAATAAGAGGAAAAGTCCAATACTTGGTAATAGTATATTCATTTGATACTGAATTCATATACAAACACCCTGTATGTCTGACAACTAATTAATAAGATGGACGCAACCATTCTTTTACAGTCCATAAGGAGGTGCCCGTGGTGTAATGGTTATCGTCGCAGGAGTTGGACATGGCGACACAAGTTCAATTCCTGGACTGATTGCATTTCACATAGCACTAATACCCTTGGGAAAGGTATGAATCCAATTATTCTCCCTCCAGGTATGGGTAAATAGTAGGGCAGACTAGGTTCTTCAGCTTTGGTGAGGCAGCTAGTCTAGGAGAAGAAAAACTCTGAATTCAAACCTGTTAAACTCCTCTTAAACAATTGACCTTGTGTCATATCCTGCCCGAGCGGAGGGGTTGGGTAAATATGATAAGGAAGGTAGGTAATCCTATACAACATAAAGATATTGGTTCTTTAATAAAAAAAACATCTATAAGCTATTCCTATCAAAAACCCAAGTTGATGTTTATAAGTCAAACTGATAGTTATATTTTTTAAGATCTGTAAATACATATGTACAACCGATGAACAGGTATATAGTCTTCACACCAGAGAATTCCGCAGATCTTTTTACACTCCAAGTCAAGTATTGTTATGATTCATAAACTCTTTATTGTGGCCAAAAAATGAAATGTTCTGTTGGCCATTCAAGGTCACTCTGTCACTGCTAAAGATAAAGCTGTTAGCAATCACATAATAAGGAATTAAGCCATTTATGGTCAGTTGGAAGTAACCATAGACAGAAACTATGGATGCTTTCTTGATCCCACAAAAGCATATGAATTATACTTTGCATTCTACAACTGGTAGTTGTCCTTGTGCCTTGCATGTACAGTAATTCCTTTACTTACCTCAACAACCAGGCATGGATAACCCTCAGAACATGTCCTTTTGGGACCAAGCCACTTTAGGTCACTCACATGGAAGACAGCACACAACAAGTAAATTTATCCCTGAACACTTACAGAGTCCTCAACTATTGTAGAATGGACATTCAACAACTTAGCTTTGTTGTAAGTTTTCTGTACCATAAGGAAAAAGAACCCTGTAGTACAATTTTCTATCTAAATTTTACCTTATTTGTTGATTCTATTGTTATTTCTTACTATTTTTTCACCCTTCCTATTTAGCAGGCATTTTAATATTCTAGGTCATATCTGTTACTTTTCTTCTATTCTCTATTTCTCCCCTCTTTGCTCCCTTGCATTACCATATAGGAATAGAACAATACAGTTTTCAGTTGATTTGTGGACTTGAAAAACCTTCAAGAATTAAAAGACAGAAATTAAGTAAAATCTCAATAGATTGGATCAGTAAATGCATTGCCTCTGGAATAAATTGTATTGATTGAGGGATTTTAAAAGCATGTAAACTTATATTGGGTTATTTTATATCTAGAGGGAACCAGATTCATTGCTCGGGCAGGATATGACACAAGGTCAATTTTTTTTAAGCGGAGTTTAACAGGTTTGAATTCAGAGTTTTCCTTTTCCTAGACTAGTTGCCTCACCAAGGCTGAAGAACCTAGTCTGCCCTACTATTTACCCATTGCTGGAGGGAGAATAATTGGATTCATATCTTTCCCAAGAGTATTAGTGCTATGTGAAATACAATCAGTCTTGTCCAGGAATTGAACTTGTATTGCCGTGTCCATATCATGTGACGATAACCATTACACCACGGGCACCTCCTATACTTCTCCCTATTGTCCATCGCCTCTGGCAGGTCTTCAGGGCTACATCTTGTATCCTCACATAGCTGCTGTATGTATGTTTGAGCTGGTCATCCTGCTTTTGCCCAGCCATATGTGGGGGTCCATAGGAGTACATTACTTATAAGCTTGTCCCTGCTTCTCCAGCAGTGTCCTGCATGTCTGGTTCATCTAGCTTGGATAGTTTTCATGATGGGAGGCAAGTGGCTGTATAGTTGGTGCCTTGTGGGGTGTTGTCGCCAGGACTTGTTCAATATTGCTCGCAACATTCTTGTGTAATTGCCGTCTAGCTTCTTCTCCAGCCATTTAGTTAGCGTCCAAGTAGTGCATCCATACAGCAGTATCGATACGACTGCTGCCTGGAAGAAACTGCATTTCATTTTATCGGTCAGATCTGATTTCCATATATTCGATAGCCTATCGATAGCTGTCCATACCTTTGTTAGCTATGTGTCGATGTCTTTTTTGGTTGATGAGACACTGCTTCCTAGGTAGGTGAATTTGTCTTCCAGTTTCAGAGAGGTTCCATCTGGTGTGGAGATGTTGCCTGTTTGGTTATAGCACATATATTCCATTTTGTGTGCATTGACATGGAGGCCAATGCCTGCGGTAGCTCATTCCAAACTATGTTGTAGTGTTTCAGCTTGGTTGGGTTGTGTTTGAGAGCATCGCTATCTCATTGGTGTAGTCGGCGTCGGTAATTATTTTTGCAGGGTACCTTCTAAAACTAATTATTATATGGTTGCAAGTAAGAATTTCGATTTAATACAAGTCATTTGTTTGCACATTTTTATATGGTTTCAAGTTACTAATAATTGATAATCTTTAGTAAACAATAATAGTTTCATGTAACTATTCTTAATACAATTTACAGTTATATAGTATCAAATATTCTTATCCAATACTAATAATTATTATCTTTTTATCTGTAGATAGGACCCTCAACAAGTACTACCACTCAATGTCAGTGTGGACCTGGGAGTAATAGCAAGAAAGGGATTCTTCACTCTCCCCTGATCTTCAGAAATGGAGCCTCACCATCAGATGCAGTTTAGTGTCATATGTAGGTCACTCTTTTTTGTGGGGAGTTTTACTCTTCAGCAAAGGATATATCAAGTATATTCTTAGTCCTGCTGATTGGGTGGAATAAATCATACAGGCATTATAATCATCAACTTAAGTGAAGAAACCTTTTTTTCTAATCTTGAACAAATTTTCACATCATATGTTACATTTTCTGCACAAGTAAACATTATGCTACCCGACCTCCATATTTTTGTTTACTTTCAGGGAAACAATTGAAATAAATTAAAAACTCAACTGCAAAAGATAATTTAATTGCTTCCACCACAAAAACTGAAATCTACCAAGTGCAATATTCTGAATTTGAATATTTAGCTGAAGAAATCTTTTGTTTTGAAATCAAGATTTCCAATGCTTATTATCTTTTTATCTCCATGTCTCCATGAAAATAATATTAAGTCTGGTAATGAGATACCATTTTGCAGTTAAGAAAAGAAAATGGTTGAATTAAAGCATAATCTCCCAAGAGAAGAGAAAAAAAAAACACTGAAAGAAGGAAAATAGAGAATAAGTTTGCATCAGCTTAAAAAATCTGTAAGAGAAAGATGTATGGATAAATTCAGAATCACAGAATGAACCAATGAAAAAAAAAGAAAGTTTTAGAGAAAAATACAATATAATTTGAAAGAAAGAGAAATAGAGGTGAGAAGTCAGTTCAAAGAACCAGAAGAAAGAAAAGATATGTTTTTAGATGAATACAGTAATGGAGATGAAAATAAGATAATCTTTATAGCAAGAATGTAAAAGTTTGATAAAAAAAGATGACTCAATAAAATCCTACACCAAATTAATAACAAAAGCTAAAAGAGAAATAATTTTTTGGAGAGTGCAATGAGTTATAGATAGATATATATATATAGATAGATAGATAGAAGCACTAAAGAGTTGGTGCCTCAGGTATGTTTGATTTTAGAAAAAACATTGATTTTTAAGAAATATGTAAAGGACGTGGAAAGAAAGTTACAATCCTAAAAAAGGAAAGAAAACAAAAGCAAAAAAAACAAAAAAACAAACAAATTATACAGACAGGAAGAGAAAATGTAGTAGAGATAGAAATAAATAAATGTTAAGAAAAGAAAAAAGAAGAAAAATAATGTTGGTAAAAAATAATGAATGTGAAAGAAGAAATACTTGGGAAAACAGAAAGTGAATTTTAAAACAAATGGTTTAATAAGGAAATAAATTGGAAAAGATCAAAGTAAGAGAAAAATAAAATAAACAAAACAAAACAGAAACTGTTTTGAGAAAAAACTCACAAGTATCAGGAAATAAAAGGATGATTAAAAAGATGGAAAGGAACAGATATAATCAAAATATAATTGATGAAAGAAGAAACATTCCATTACAAGGTGTAAACTCTAATTTCTTATGTTTGTATTTATAGTACTTGTTATCTACTAATTTCACTTTTTATTCATTAATTTTTATCATTCATATTCATTAATATTTCACTTTTAAAGTTCCTTAACTTTTCATAAAATTTTGTCAATTTTTCATGAATTTTATCAATTCATGAATTTTCTTTTATTTTTTTATTAATTTTTCATTATTCATATTTCCTCATTCATATTTTATGGTAATCTCTAATTTCTTATGTTTTTATTCATAGTACTTGATATCTACAAATTTTAGTTTTTACAATAAAAAAGATAAAAAAACAAAAATAGAGAAAAAAGCAAAAATAACTTTAAGAGTTCAAGAAAGGGAATAAGATGAGTATAAGAAAGAAAATAATTTTAAAAAGTAATATACAAAAAGAATTGCAAGGGAGAAAAGAGACAGAATTTGGAAGAGGCAATTAGACTCAGAGAAAGAGAGAGAGAGAGAGAAAACGAATAGAGATAATAGCATGGTAAAGAGAGAAACTTCTCCCATTTAATAGTTCATATATATGCTTCTGAATTTTGCAACATTTAAAAGAAGAGGAAGTATCAGTAGCCAATCAGTTCAAAATAAGGAAAATGAAATTGAAGAGGTAAGTTCAAATTCTTAGTGAGACAGTTTGTGTTCACTTTACACTAATACAATTGCCTTGGTTAGTAACCACTCTAGGAGAAGAACAATCCTAAATTCTATCATTTACTTCATTGCCCTCATATATAATCTTGAGAAAAGTCTTTTGGACTAAACTCTGAGGACATATACATAAAGTTCTTATGATTGTTCATTAGTGTTTTGCAACTTTTTTGATGATAACAGTGCCAGGTAATATTAGCCCTTGTTCTTCTTTAAGGCAACATTGGTGGAAAGAAGAAAGAAGAAGACAGGCAACTGCCTGTCTGTCTTCCATTCAAACTTGTATGGGCTTGTGCCCTGTAGAGTAACCAAGACTTTCCAAGTACAGATCATTGACATTAACAGATGCTATATGAGAAAGAAAAGAAATAATTCTCATCTCAGCAGTTGTTGAGTGTTTAAGAATTCTACATTCCTCACAAATAATTCATGTGTTCAGAATAAATTCAAGTTGATTACATCTACAAGATGTTGTTGTGGTGACTAGGAAAGGAAAGGATATCATTCTTTTTCTGGTTTTCCTGTTGATAAAAAGCTTTCGTTATCAATTACCATCTCTAGCATTGCTGCAAACTGGGCTAAGGCTTAGATAGTATATAACCACTTCTCACTTTGTCACCTTATAACTCTGTGGAGCATAGAGCTGTGTGAGTATTAGAAGTGATATCTCCCAGAATGATAATAAAGGGTCGTCGAAGCACTAGTTTTTCCACTCTACTCTCAATCTTTGTGTGAGTATACATATATATATATATACATATTGAGAGAGAGAATGAGAGAGAGAGAGAGAGAGGAAGAGAGGGAAAGCCCCATGGTGTAATGGATAGCATGCTGGACTGGGATATTGTTGTAAGTTTAAAATCCAGTTGCCCTATTACATTTGCTTTCAGATTGATACCCTTGGGGAAGGTATAAATCCTCTTGTCCTCCCAGCAATAGGTTAAGTAGTATCGCTCTGTTCTTCAACAAGTTGGTTGGTTATTTGGGTTTCATGGCATATCAACCTTTGTAGGTTAATCAATGTCAAATGCATTTTTATGCAAATAATCACTTTTATTTCATACAATGCAGTTTAACTGTCAAAAACATTTGTCAAATGCATTTTTATGCAAATAATCACTTTTATTTCATACAATGCAGTTTAATTGTCAAAAACATTTCTATTTCAGGCTATTCAGTTTAGTCAAACAGTTATAATTCAACCAATTCAGTTTAGTATAAGTTTAGATTTTGTTTACACTCAGTTAAATGTCAAAACAATTCTATATCAAACAATTCAGTTTAGTGTAAGTATAGTTTCAATGTTAAAAACAGTTCCATTTAAAACAATTCAGTTTATCATAAGTATGCAGATTAATTGTCAGAAACATTTATTTCAAGCTATTCAGTTTAGTCAAACAGTTCTAATTCAAACAATTCAGTTTAGAATAAGTATGTAGTTTAGTTCTATTTAACTGATAGATATGGCCCTTTTAGGTGCTACCTCTCCAGGCCAGAGTAGACCTGGAAGTGATGGCAATGAAGGGGTGCTCTGCATTCCCCAAAGCTCCAGCATTACTGGAACCTCACCATCAGATTGTTTAGTGTTATGTCCAGGACAATCATTGGCGGGGAGTCTTACTCCTCTGTAGAGGTGCAATTGGTATATTCTACAGCCCCAGCCAAATGGGAAATCTTCTACAAGGATGGCTTAGGTATTTAAATAACTTATGAAGGCTGATATGCCATTAGACAAATAAGCCAAACCAAACCAATTGACAAGTAGATAGGTTAGATTCCAGGATTTTATTATTTCTAGCAGAACATTATGTAATAAATAAAGATATTATAAAACTCTAGAGTATTGAAAATCCTGAAACAAAAATAGGAATATTTCTTTATTTATTCACTTAATGGCATATCAACTTTTGTGAGTTAATGCTGAAGTCTTCTTTGTAGAAGTTAACGTTGTAGCACAACGTTAATTCACTTACTACAATGTAATTTATTACATAGGCCAATTTGCCACAGATACTCTCCCCAAATATAAACATGTAGCATCCAAAAAGGTACATCTCTTTTGTATATTCATTTAATTTTATTTTTACTTACACAGGTGTTGCCATTCTAGTTTTTATTTCAGAGTTTCAGAGCTGTAGAGTATATATATATATATATATATATAAAGATTGAAAGGAGAGTAGAATATATATATATATATATATATATATATATATATATATATGTATATGTGTGTGTGTGTGTGTGTGTGTGTGTGTGTGTGTGTAGTTCGGCAGTAGTTGTTCATTTAAGCATGTTTCATTAAATAATAAAGACAAATTTTGTCTGTATAATTTATCTAAGATCCTTTCAAGTTTTCTGATAAGTATCGTAGTTTCAAGTTGGAATTGGTAGATGAATTTCTCAAAATTGTCCCAAGAGCTTTCAGACCCTTTATAGGCCATCATCAGGGGTTGCTTGCTTGTGTAAGGTGTGTCTGAATTTTTTTAAAAAGAGCTTTGAAAATTTTGAAAGTTTATACCATAACAAAAATATGGGAATGCAGATTTGGATAAAACAGGGTAACTGATGTATTTAAAAGGGAGCACTATTTAAAAAGGGAACATTATCAAGGAAAATAGAATACATAGAAATACAAAAAAAAAAAACAAAAAAAACCTAAAAGCATTTCAGAACATTGTCACAATTTTCTGAATTAATTCTATAAATTTTAGTTTTTATAAGTAGGGTTTCTAGGATTTGTAGTTGTAGCTTATCAATTTCGTGTGCTCTTATAGTGGTGTTTTCAACTAGAAATTTTTGAAACTTGGATTTAGGAATAGAATGGTTCTTAAGATGAAAGGCAATAGAACTGGAATCATTTAGGTGCATTATAAGTTGTCTGGAAAGAGAAGTAGTGGTAAGACCAACATACGCACTATCATCCACATCCAGTTGTGCTGACAGGATGGAGCTCACTGAATTTTTCCTCCGGCAGTACTCAGCATGTTTTCTTTGTTTTACTTGGATGATCTATGAGATGGGAGGTAAGTGGCCATATAACTGTTGGTTTGTGGAGTGTTGCTTCCTGGATTTGTTCAAAAACTCATTAACAATGTTTTCTAATGAACTCCTACATCTAGACACACAAGTGTTGACTGTCCAGGGAAGACACACATACATCAGCTCAGTGCAAACTCAGGATACAGTCTAGAAGACCTACCTAGAGTGATGGAAGATATGGATGGTGATATATATATATATATATATATATATATATATATATAGATAGATAGATAGATAAATAGACAGGGGTTGGACAAAATAATGAAAATATCTAGAATCTCAGTATTATAATTTCTAAACTCCTATAAAACCATCAAACATTTATTATTTTTATTTTTTTTGATTTATTATTAATTTTTCTCATTTTATTTTACTAAGATTGCTGGGTTTTATGTATATCATCAGAAGAAATTAATCAAAATTGATTAAAATGGCTGATTTATCAGACTTTAAAAGAGGTCAAATTGTTGGTGCTCATTTGGCAGTAACAAAAACTGCTAAATTATTTGGTGTAGCAAGGAGTACTAACTTGAAAGTAATGACAGCATATGAGAAAGAATGAAAAACCTCCTCACTGAAGCTAAACTCTGGAAGAAAGTGAAAGTTGTCTAATAGGGACCATCAGATTCTTACACAGATTGTTAGGAATGGAACACAAGAGTGAACATCTCAAGAACCCAGTTTTCTCAAAAACTGTAAGAAGGGAGATGCTCAAAGCCAGATTTTATGGGAGGGCTGCAATCAGAAAACCATATTAGAATAAATTTGAAATTTTCAGGTGTTTCCATTATTTTTCCAACCCTTGTATATATATATATATATATATATATATATATATATATATATATATATATATATATATATTCACAAATGGAAAATAAAACTGCATCACCTTGAAGAGTGATTTTGACTTCAGTAAAGTATCTGCTTGTTTGTAAATATTCTGATAAAATGATGAACCTTTAATCATTTTCTGACATACTAATAGGCATACTAGTGTACTGTCTTTGTCTATGTGAGCATACTGACTGGTGTTAATGCCTTTGTGTGATATAAAATGAATTATGAGATCTAAATACTGTTGATACATCCCTTATATTGGTATCTAAGCATATATTTATTTGTACAAGTGAGCATTTACTGTATTCTAGCTATATCACCAATGCATTTAAATGCATTTAAGTTTGAGTAAAATGAAACACATATTTAGAGTTTGCATTTTATTTTATTTGTTTGTTTGTTTAATGGCATATCAATCTTTATAGGTTATCTAATGCCAAAGCAATCCTTCTAGAAGAACAGTAGTGGTACTATTTAACCCATAGCAGGGAAGATAAGGGGGTTCTTACATTTCTCAAGGGTATTTGTTCAAAAGTGAATGTAATAGCTCGACTGGAATTTGAACTCGCTTACTATGATTCTACACTCCATCACTTAAACCATTACATCACAAGGAACCCCTCATTTTATTTTCTCACTGTATATTTATATGAAGATGAAACTCGCAAGCAATTTGGACAAATATGAAGAAGAAGGGAGAGATTAAGAATACAATGGAAGCATGTTGTTGCCAGTAACATGTAAAACAATAATTAACCAGGTCATTAAGATGAAAAAAAAATTTCACACACACACACACACACACACACACACACACACACACACACACACACACACACACACACACACACACACACACACACACGCACACACACACACACACACATTATATATATATATATATATATATATAAATAAATGCAAGAAAGAAAAGTTGTATAAAAAATGATCAGTGATACAATAGCAGATCTGACTTAAAACAGTAATTCCAATAAATAAGTACACCTGTCAATTTTTTAGAGAAAGTTAATTTAAAGTACCAGCAATTTATTATTTCGAGCGGAAAGTTATACAAAATGGTTTATAATAGACATTTTTAATTATCAAATTTTACAGCATTGTTTACATACAAACATTTTCTTGGAGATATCTACATTGTCTTAAAAAGCCCTAAAACACACACACAAACACATACAAGCACATACACACACACATACACACACACACATGCACACACTAAATATATATTACCTATGCAATACACATGAAAAAATGCCTATACACATGAACATACAGAGGTATGTATTTACAAGGTCATATATATACACAAGTACATACATAAAAATGAATGCACCAACACATACAAATACACACCTAAACAGAAACATGCACATTTATTCAAACACATATTCATACCGATACAACTGCACGTACATGCATAAATGTCGAGACTCACTCAAATACATACACATATTTAGTGGAGTATTTGTTAACATTACATCATTCTTATTCTAAAAAATTCCAATAGCAGCAAAAAATGTGCTTCATTGGTTTCTAAAGGGTTAAGATCTTGGTGAGTATCTCTTTCCTCTTATCTAAAAAGCAAGAAATGTTTCATGAAAAGAGTTTCTTGTCTAATTAGTTTTTACATTGATATTATGTTATTGTGTTTATACTATTGTCACAAATCATAAAAATAATATAAGCCCTTTCAAAGGCAGATAATTCTTAAATCCTTTTAGAATGGGGAAATTTTTTTTCTATACATCAACACTGAATTGGTCAATGATCAGCCAATAGGAAAATGCATTACACTGAGCTACTGCCAAATGACAAGAATGTCACTCTGTCTCTGTGTGGTTAGCAACAAAAATGTTTCTCTGCCTGCAAAAGAGTTAATTCTTTAACAAAACCTAACAAAAAAAAGTGAAGGGATGATAAAAAGAAATAATGCATCTGATTTTTTTTTTCTCAAAGTTTTGCAAAAGTATCTTTTGAAAGATTCATATCGATCAGTCATGGTCTGATTTAGCAGACAATAGGATGCTTTTTTTCAATTGATACTGTCGGCACCAATAAGTGCAGGGCCGGACTTGTAATGCCAAATTTGAAGAAAAGTATGTGACATTTCTGAATGTGGAATACCATTGTAAACAAAAGTGTGAGCATGCTGTTAAACCCTAAAAACTCCCATCCCATCCCCAGCAAGTTAATCAGCTGTCCCCACCCTAACACACAATCCATTTTCTTTTTTCAAATCACACAGGGCTTCATTCCCTGAGTAAACGAGTCTGCATGCTTTTGTGACATTCTACAGGCTTTCAGCTTCCAACCCTCTAACCCTATGCGTCTCTAACAGCATGCTGTTCTTAAAGCATTTGCTTAGATCTTTGTTTTTGCCACGTTCAAAAGTGACCACTACTTGCTATCTCTCTCTCTCACTCTTTCTCTCACTTTTCTTTAGTCCCTAAGCTTTAAACTGAGTTTTAAATTGGATTGGTTATATCCTGTCTCAGTGGGTATATCCTTGTCATATACTGATTCATCTTTTTCTCACTGATCCATATAGATTTTTTTCCTTCACATTTATATACACACAACCAAAGTTTTTTTTTATTTAAAAAAAAAGAAGATTCCTGTAAAATTCAAGAAAAAAAAAAAACCCATCAATTTTCATCCAATCCATTTAGCTGTGTTTTGTGAATACTCTCAGCATTTTTTTGTTTTGTTTTAGGCTATTTTTTTCTATTAGCAAATTAATTGGGACTGACCCAATAGTTTTAATAGTGATTGAATTATGCCTCAAAACAAATTTACAAATAAATACGATTAATTTACTTATTTCAAAACAGATATGTTAGTATTTTCATGATAACATAGTCTCTGTTATAACATGGGTGGGCTGAAAAGTTCATAGGCTGAAAATTTCATATGATGTCATATCTGCTGTTGATGGCTTTTGTGAACAATGGGATCCATACAATGCAATACTTATAAAAGAAGTGTGTGAATTACAAGGGGGATTATGATGAAAAATAAACCTCATTTTGATCTCATTCCACAAGAGTATCTTGTTCAGCCTTAGAATCTTTCAGGCAACCCTTATATATTTTTTAATTGTGACAAACTTTTAAATGCTATAAAGTATTTACTTTTGTAAAAATCTTTGGCATTATAGAAATTTCAGTCAGAAATAAAAGACAATTGAATTCAGATACAATGTAAGAGTTTTATTATATATGGAGAGGAGAAGTACCCATGGTAAAGGTATGAATCCCCTTATCACCCCCCCCCAACAATAAATTGAACCTCTACTATTCTTCTACAAGGATGGCTATGATATTACATTACACAAGAAGTTTGATATGCCATTAAAAACAAAGTACAAGAATCAAAACAAATTATAATATAAGAAGTATTCTGAAAGTAATGCCAGCAATTTATTTCCATGGAGACTGCAACATACACAGGGAGCACAACAACATTCAGAATAGAGCAAGTTTTTAGCTACAAAACACAATTTTTCCATATTGTCTCCATCATTTGCAATGCATTTTTGCCATAGATTAACAAGAGCCTGCATGAAGACACATAAAAATTAATATCAGTAAACGTGGCACACTTTTTCTCCACAAAAAAATGTTGGTTTCATTGTTTAGAAAATGCAGTTTAAATATATATATGAAATATTTGTCGCTGCCTCCCACCAGACAGGACTTGACTCAAGGTCAAAAGGCCAAAGGCCGATTAAAGTGGGGATAAAGGGGAGGGGAAGGTCGGGCACGAGCTGAGACTCGAACCCTGCTGGTCTGTGCTGCTCATCGACCCACTAAGTGCAATGTGGGTCTAATGAGGCGAACAGTTTCACGAATCCAAATTTGGATCTGGTCTTGTATGCCGGGTTATAGCTTAAACTAGACAGCAAGGTCTAGTGCTATACATAGGGGACAAAGGTTGCATCTCGCCCACCCGAAAGTGGCCCAACCGAAGCTGGGGGCCTTTCGGCCTCGAATCTGCCATTGATTGATACCCCATCCGACACGAATGCCAGAAAGCCCAGCCAAAAGGCCAGGTAAGTTTAAATATATATATGGCTCTAGATCAAATTTTAAGTGAAGTACAGTTGGTTTGAATTCAATGTTTCCCTTCTGCAATACTGGTTGCTTGTCAATGCCAAAGAACCCAGTATGCACTACTATTTATCCAAAGCTTGGGGAAAATAGATTCATGCCTTTCCCAAACAATTTAACTGAGGATTCCTGTTATGATAACAATTGCAGTAAACATGCCTAAATTGTGTAGATGGGCTGATCAAAACACTCTTCATTTCATGAATTGATTGAGTTTGTCTTTCATATTTCTGTCATATCTGCTAAAATGCATTAAACACCATGCTACTGGTTTCTGTAAATGTTCTGAAAGCATTGATGACTGTCAATGGAAACAGTTTTTCCAAATAGAGGATTCAATAATACATTCCTGTTTTCATATCAGATGCCATTTTGTTAGACTGCCACTCTGCTGCTATTTATACAAAGGTGAATAAAAAATGATGGTTGATGGATTGGTAGTTTTCCAGCATATCAACCTTTGCTAAGTTCTTTAATGGTAAATTTAGTATTTTTTGCCGGTAAATATGTAATTATAATAATCATTTGTGAACAATAGCAACTGTAATAAATGTTTTAATCAATCTATTATTTAGTCTTCATTAGTAATCCTTTTTCTGCAATCATTTTCCGAATAGATAGATAGATAGATAGATAGATAGATAGATAGATAGATAGATAGATAGGAATAGACTGTAATAGGTAGATATAAAGTGACAGATAAATATGAACAGATTTAGATAGATAGATAGATAGATAGATAGATAGATAGATAGCTAGATAGGAATGGACTGTGATAAGTAGATATAAAGTGACGGATAGATATGAACAGATTTAGATAGATGGATAGATAGATAGATAGATGTGAAGATTGTGATTGATAGATTGATATGAACTGACTGTGAATGAAAGATATGAACAGAAAAATGAATATGATCAGATAGATAGATAGATAGATATGAATAGACTGTCCCCTTTTTTTTATTGACTATAAATCTGATGAAGGTTGAATGATAGGTTGACCAAAAATAAGTAGTTCAGTTGTCTGAACAAAATTTTGGGACTGATTAAAAATTAAGGCAATAAGAAATTTGATTCTTGATGAGAAAAGAAACAAGTTTCTAAGGATAAAAAGTTGATGTTTGAAATATTTATTAACATTTTCTAATTGGTTCTGTTGAAATGTTTTATTCGGTTTCTTTTTCTGAGTGATTTCCTTGTTTCATTGTTGTTTACTCTTTCTTATTTGGTTTCCTTATAATGACTAAATGGCAGAAAACAACTTATCTCTTAATTACTGATGTGTAGCCCTTTATAAATACCTAATTAATGTTACATTATTCTCTGGAATTGCTGGCTTCATTTATAGAAATGAAATGAGAATTCTTGCTTTCCTGTTACTTTCTCTGTCTTTAAATTCCTCTTTTTTAGATTAACACCTACTCGGATACATTATATAAATTTTCTACCATTTGGGATATAAGCTAACTAATTGAGTGAAAAAAATTTTTGTTTCTTTTTTCACTTTTAAGACATAGTAGTAGTAGTAGTCGTAGTGTTAAAGACCTAGACTAATGGAACATTGTTAGTGAATTTGATTCTCCCTGGGTGTCTCATAACTTCTAGCTTTGTGCCAAATGAAGCCCTGGGGGTCCTCAAGGTGTAATGGTTAAAGTGATGGACTGTGGAATCATTGTAAGTGAGTTGAAAATTCAATTGCACTATTATGTTCACTTTCAGACAAATACCCTCTGGAAAGGTATGAAACCCCTTATCCTCCCAACTATGGGTTAAATAGAACCACTACTATTCTTCTAGAAGGATGGCTTTGGCATTAAATAATCAACAAAGGTTGATATGCCATTAAACAAAGAAACCAAACCAAACCAATCTTTACAAAGGATTTTGATTCTTACAGTCTTTCAGGTGAACAGGGGTCGAAATGTACAGTCTTATTGTCACCTTGTCCTTATTTTATTTCAGTTATACAAAGAAGAATATCTTGTTAATAAATTATTTTCCATCAGGGTCTAGTTTGTTACTTTAAAAACTTATCTATGTTATAGGGCCCGATAGAATTTTGAGTAAAAAGGCTTATTGGCTCCTAAACCCATCCTATTTTATTACTATTTCATATGTGCAATCATAGTAAGAAATTTTTCTTATGATGCCATGGCTTAAAAAAAAAAAGAAAGAGAAAAATCAGTTTGGGTGTTTATTTCCTGTTTTACAAAGTACCATTAAAAACATGTTTTCTGAACCAAATTATTATTTACTAAACTTTGCTTAGTCTGGCCCACATGCCCCAGGTTGCTTACATTACTTGCTATTTCTCTATGGTCACCATTCTTGCACTGAACAGGCTCATAACTGCTTAACCTTGGTGATCTGATAGGAAATAACAGCATTGAGAATGGAACCAAGTTCTAATGTCAACTGAGGCAATTTTCTCACTGGTTTCCCTGGAAAAGTATCAGTCCATTTCTTTTTGAAGTTATGATTAACCACCAAGACAGCTGGAGCATTGTAAAACAATACCACTTGTGTATTTGATAATATAGTAAGATAGGGATTAGTTCTTACAGCAGCTGGTATAATGTAATATATTACAACCTGTTGCATGTTTTTTGGAAAAAAAAACCATTGCCATCTTATAGAAAAGGGATTACTCACCCTACATTCAGATTATACTCATGCTTTTGGGAAACGTATGAATTCGCTTCTTTTCTAGTTATAAGTAAATAGGACCCTTTATCCCTGTAAGTTAGTCTAACTTGAGGATGGAAAATATTTTCTCATTTAAAACTCTCATTGAAGTTTATTGTCTATTAATAAGACCACGCTCAATAGATTTTAATACATATGCAACAACATCTATTATCTAAATATTTAATAAATATCTTTGTCCAAATTTAATTAATATATGCTTATAAAATAAAGGAAAACTACTAAAATATTGATAAGTTTTTGTGAGAAACCAAAGAGACATATAAGGTTCTACAATTGAAGTAGGCAATTTTTATGGGTCTTTACATAAAGTCACGAAAAGAATAAAAGGTCATAAGGCGGCTGGTTTTCCACGTCTAGTTTATTACCGCAGTCCTGAAAAAATTTACCACTGCCAAAAATAATGATTGGGTCTGCATATATCATGAAAATTTTGATTTCTTTGTTTAATGGCATATCAATCTTCATGGATTATGTCAGGCCAAAGCCATCCTTGTAAAAGAATAATCATGGTACAATTCAATTCATAGCTGTGAATATAAGGTGGTTCATACCTTTCTCAAGAGTATTAGTCCAAAAGTGAATGTCATTGCATGACTGAAGTTTGAATTTGTTTACTATGATGTCTCAGCACAGCACATTTGCCACTACATAACTTGGACTTTCTTATAGATCATTCAGAATTGGAGACAAAAGATGCTGTATGTGGAGAACATTATCATATTATGACTCATGAAATGTCTTTGTGCCAATTTTGCATATCCAGGTAGCGGTCGTGTTGATACTGCTATATGGATGCACTACTTGGACGCTAACTAAACGGCTGGAGTAGAAGCTAGATGGCAAGTACACTAGAATGTTGCGAGCAATATTGAATAAGTCCTGGCAGCAACACCCTACAAGGCACCTGCCTCCCATCACAAAAACTATCCAAGCTAGATGATCCAGACATGCAGGACACTGCTGGAGAAGCAAGGATGAGCTCATAAGTGATGTACTCCTATGGACCCCCGCATATGGCCAAGCAAAAGCAGGACGACCAGTTCGAACATACATACAGCAGCTTTGTGAAGATACGGGATGTAGCCCTGAAGACCTGCCAAAGGCAATGAATGGTAGGGAGAAGTGGCGAGAGAGGGTCAGGGATATCCGTGCTAGCGGCACGACATGATGATGATGATACAACAACAGACATTTTCTCTCTGAATCTTTTATTGGATTTTTCTATGATTGATACTTGATATAAAGTTAAATAATGTCTTGTAAAATAAAGCTATGTTTTAATAAAATGTCGAAAAAAGCAAAAATCAAATGAAAATAATTTTGTCCATCAGACAATTTTAAAACCCCTTCTAATGAAAAAGAAAAGAACAATATTTGATTATCAAAAAAGAGAGTGAGATTGAATCTGTTCATATTTCAATCTTTTGTTATATAATCTTCAGAGCTAGAACTAACTTGTAACTATATAAAGAATGGATAAAAAAAAAGTAAAGACATAATATTTGGTTGACCAACCAGTTTTGTAAACATGGGTTTACGGCAGAAAAAAGTGTCAAGGTCATCTATTGACCGGTGACACAGTATAAACAAGGATTTACGTGGAATTTCAAAACTCAAAATTGGAATTCTGCAAAATAAATAATTCTCTGGCCTTGATTTACTATGTCAGTTGAAAGATGTGGCCAAAATAGTCTGAATTAGAGTATGCATGTTTTGTTTGTATTTACCCAGCCCCTTTGATGAGGGCTGGATTCAATGCAAGATCAATTTTTAGGTAGAGCAAACCTGGTTTGAATTCATAGTTTTCCTTCTTGACTGGTTGCCTAACCAAGGTTAAAGAACCCAGTTTTATTTACCTAAAACTGGAGGCAGAACAGATGGATTTATGCCAGTTGCAAGGGAATTAGCATAAAGTGAAATGCAAACTGCCTTATACAGAATTTGAACTCAAGTTGCTGATTTTATTTCCTTTGACAATGAACATTATGCTAAGCGCATCTCCCCAATTTTGCAAGTATGTTGGCAGGTAGATTCATTCCAAGAAGGAGCAAACCAGAGAAGACACAAACCTGGAAACAGAGACAGTCAGAGGGAAACTCAGACAAACAGATGATAAAGTTCTGGAACAAAAAATATCTTCATAACATAAATTACAAGGGATTGTATCTTATCTTTTTAAGAACCACTAAAAAATAAAAAGAGATCATCAAAGGCCACATGTAACTATGGCAACTGAATTCTGTGGTTAAATGCTGCAGTAAAAAAGCCTGCTTTGTATTATACATATATGTAACTTACAAATTTAGTTGAGAAGAGTAGTCACAGACTAGAGGAAGTTCCAAATTCCAGTGACAGAGATGAACCAAGAAGATTCTAGAAGTAGTAAGGGGGATTATATTTAGAATTCCATCATTCCCAAAGAAAGGATATAAATAACAAGAGCCTATATTTAAGAAGGTTGTTGTTGTTGTTGTTGATATGCTTTCCGAATGAGATGAGCTCATTATTTGTTGTTGGTTTGTTTGCTTCTCTTGAATGTTGAATGGTCCCTCTACAATAATTTCCTATTGATTAAACAACAATACTTAGATACATCAATAAATCTGTTGTGGTGAAAATTAATCACATAGATCAATTATATAGTGAAAAATTTAAGGTCTTAATTCAACTAATTATTCTATGTCATACTGAACATTTACTGATGCTCTCATATAATTGTAGAGAGTATAAATTAAACATTTATTTCCAGTCTCAAAATTTTACTTAATCCTTTAGAATGACTGTATAGTTGCTATAAAAAGCAATTGAAATTTAAATGAAAGAAACACTTGTCAAAAATTGATAATATATTAACAATTCCTTATCTAATAAAGAATTGAGACAATACACTTACTTGTTCATTAATGGGTGGAGAATGAGTATTTTCACATTTGTTATAAAAAGCAATTATGGTAAAAGATATACTAATTATAATTTCTACCTTGATGGTAATGTATTTTACTGGCCAGATAATAAAATCAATGGTTTATAAATATTTATTTAAAATATGTATTGCCTTACAAATTTAACCCAAAACATTAGTAATTTTTTTATATTATGTCAACTATTATTAAGTGTAAACAAATGATATTGCAAGGAATTTTTTTCAGTCGTTTAGTTTATATGGATTTTCTGATGCTCTTATAAATGAGAAAAGAATTAACAAAATGAGTTATGGAAAATGCTTACAGTAAAGTCAAATTCAAAACACAAGTTCCTACAAATCAACAAAGTTAAACAGTTCTGATTTTGCTCAGTACTTTGTTGGGTGACCAAACTTGTGCATTTGACAAAGTAAAACTTTGTAAATTCCAAGCACTGGCTTTGAAAAGAACTACTAATATGTGTCAAAGGTTTGGCAATATTTTGGTAACATTCAATTTGGTTGTACTAGATGATTAGACAAGTTTCTGATGGTGATGAATCACACTAGACTGTAGGATGCTGAGATTGCCTGATAGTCTTTGAGTCCATTTTCTGGATTTGTCTCAATGGCTTGGAGAAAAGATTCAAAAGCCATGGTTTTAGGCCTAACTGACCTTGTTTGATAGTTAATATTTTTACAACCTAAGCAAAATTTCTTGAACCATTTAGTAGTTGTACTGTTATCTCACAACAAATATTTTTGGTCACTTCCACAGTGTTATTGCCATGTTCAAATTCATCAAGCATAAGTTGCTGAATTAGTCAACATTGCACCTTTATATGCACGGCATTCACTGCCTACAGTGGGTGAAGCCATGCAAGATGTGTCGGTGCATTAACTAACACAATATCAACCACAGTGGGTACCTTACTTGGCTTCAGTCAACATGATGTATTTGCTACAAACAAGCACTATCAAAATATTTCAAACTTTTGACTTACCATAGTGTCTACTTTCCTGATTAAACTTCAAAGTTCCTAAAAAAAATACTTTCTCTATTTCTTGTTATTTCTTTCTTTTCTAGTTTATAAATCATTTCCTAAAACAATAAACTTCTTTGCTAAATGGATCAGTTGTTGAAACTTTTGGAAATGAATCAGGTGTTTTGGTTTGTATGACAGATGTGTAAAAAGTTAAGGAGAAATTAAGGATGTATACTAATCAGTTTACCCTGATTTGATATTCAAAAGGGAAAAGCCACATTACTAATGGAACTGATAAAACTAAAGTAATGTAAAATTAGTACTAAAGTAAAAAAGGATGACAACATGTAAAAATCCTTTTGTTATAAATATCATTAAAATAGAATGAAATTTTGAATTCATTTTATTTAAGCTCCTTTACAAAAGTTTTGAATCTAGTCTCACAGACAATTACAATACTAGTATCACTTTGATCCTTGTTGAGGTCACACATATTATATCCCTGTACCAAACTAACCTAAACATAGAAAATTTTTACTTTTATTCCATGATATTATTTAGTTCTTTTCTTGGAATGGTTCCCAAAGAGCTGGAAAGGAGACTGAAAGAACAGGAAATCAGGGGAAGAATTAAGACCAACAGATCACAGCATTGTTAAAATAGAGTTAAGCATTGTTAAGCTAGAATACTTAGAAAAATCCTGTAGACCTGAAAAGATGTGTTGTCATTCAGACTTCAGTGAAAGGCCATCAGCTAATGCTGATGTGAAAAACTACTACTACTACTACTAAAAATAATAATGATGATAACAATAATAATTAAAAGAACTGGAAACTCTAAAACATGCCATTAGAATATACAGTCAGGACACAGGAATGGAATTTGGCATAGAAAAATGTGCCATACTAGTAATGAAAAGCGGCAAACTACAACTGACGGATGGAATGGAACTGCCAGAGAAAAAGAAGCATAAAAATACTTGGGCATCTTGGATGCTGAAATATTTAGAAAGAATATCTCAGGAGAACTAGAAAGCTACTTAAGACAATACAATGTAGCAGAAACCTTTTCAAAGGAATAAGTACCTGAGCTGTATCTCTCATTAGATATTCAGGAAGTGGATCAGAGAAGAACTTAAGCAAATGGACCAAAGAACAAGAAAACAAATGACCATGCATAAGGCATGAGAGTAAACATTGACAGACAATATGTATCAAGAAAGGAGGAAGGAAGAGGACTTGCCAGCATGGAAGACAGCATTGATGCATTGATACAGCAACTTGAGAATAACATAGAAAAGCGCAGCGAAGGACTGTTTACAACCACCAGAAATGATACTGACCACACAATGGCCAACAGAATGACAATAATTAGGAAACAAAAATGGTAAGAAAAACAACTCTATGGGTATTTTAAATGACTAATAAACAACATCTCATGCAAGAAAACCTGAATTTGGCGAAGAAAAGGAAACTTTAAGAGAGAAACTGAATCTCTCCAAATAGCAGCACAAAAAACACAATAAAAACCAATCATATCAAAGTGAGAATTGATAAGATGCAACAAAATAGCAAATGTAGGTTATGTGGTGATAGAGACGAAACCATCAATCACATAATAAGCAAATGCAGCAAATTAGCACAGAAAGAGTATAAGACTAGACACGACTGGGTGGGCAAGGTGATCAACTGGGAGATGTGCAAGAAATTTAAATTTGACCATACAAACAAATGGTATATGCCCAACCCAGTATCTTTTCTAGAGAATGCACTCATAAACTCCTATGGGACTTTGGCATACAAACGGATCACCTAATCTCTGCCAGAAGACCAGAACTTATAATAATCATCAAAAAAAAGAGAACTTGCAAAATTGTTGACTTTACTATCCCAGCTGACCAGAGAATAAAACTGAAAGAAAGTGAGAAGAATAAGTACCTTGACCTCGCTAGAGAATTGAAAAAAACATGGAACATGAAGGTGACAATTATACCAATCATCATTGGTGCTTTTAGTACAGTCACCAAAGGATTATTAAAGGGCCTGGAGGACTTGGAAATAAGAGGACGAGTGAAAACCATCCAAAATACTACAATATTAAGAATGGCTACAATACTGAGAAGAGTCCTGGAGACCTGAGGAGACTTGCTGTCACTCAATCTCCAGTGAAAAACCATCAGATAAAACTGATGTAAAAAACTTTCAAGGTGTAAATAATGATAATAATAAGAAACTATAATGATTATCTAGAAAGGGATATATAAACACCTTTATGACATATCTGGCAGCTCCAGCCTATATGAACGACAAAAAAATACACTTTGTGAAACTGCTCATGTCCTCAGGAATGTTTTATCAATGGGGTTGGAAAAATAACATCCAAAAGAGGCAACAAAGAACCTAAATACATTGAATGCATATATTCATTTCCTTCTCAGACCCTTGGTCTTGGATAAAGACCTATGATAGATTGTAAAAAAATGAAAGTAAAGCTGAAAATTAATAATAATAATAATAATAATAAATGACTTATAATATTCCAGCTTTAAAAAAGATATAAGTAAATAAAATTTAGAATGTCAGTTTGATTTTTTTTAAATTGAGAAATTATTGTCCTTCTGCACTGACTTATTTCAAGTCTTCATCTCATTTTGGTGGTTGAATATATATATATATATATATATATATATAACCCAATATTTTAGTCATGTGTCTATTACATAAGTGAGGAAGGGAAATACAAAGTGGGCACGTCAGATTATTGTGGGACCCTCTGGCAGTTCCTTTTTTCAGGAGAGGCAGATCAATAGCAACAACCATTTTAAACACAGGCTTTCTTTGAAAGGATGTAGGAAAGGTGTCACTTGAGATAAAGGTATAATGCTAGGTTTAATATTGGCTTCCTGCTCCTGTTCTTCCTGGTAACTTTTCTATGCTTAGGGATGTCTTGTATTTGTTGTAGTGAAATCCATATTATCTGGTTTAGCTGGGTCAAGCAAAATCCAGCATCACAAGGAGGAAATAATGAAAAAATTAACTAAGAATCATGACCTTCAAATTACAAGATACACTTCTTTCATTCACTCATTCATTTCCTATAATGCTGCTTGTCTTCCTTTTCCTTTGAATCAGAGCTTATTTATTTGAACTGGTGATGGGAATTTTAAGACATCTCTTTTATTTCTTAAATGAATTAATTATTTTGTTATTAGCAGGAAGGTTCATCCTTTACTGTTATACAACCAACATTTCCCTATGCCATTGTGCAACAATATAAAATTGAAGACATTACTTTCAGAGCAGTCCTCTTACAAGTGCTCATGTTCATTGCTGGGTAAAATACTTTGTCAATATAAGTGACTATATAAAAATAGCATTTTATAGCAGAAAACTTGCTCTATAGAACTGTATCTGTTGTAGTTTGTTTGGAAATAAATTAGAGGTTTTATTTTTGGAGCATCCCTTGAAAATGAATTATGCACCTATTTGATTGTCTACATTAAGAATCTTCAGCATAGGTGGTACACTCTCTGGGTTGTATTTTGTGATTCTAAGGGAACAGTATTTTGATTGGAAGAAATCTAATGTATTAACTTTACAGATATATTTTTTACTAGATGCTGTACACTAAATTCCATACAGTAGAAATATTTTACAATTTTATATTGGAGGGGTGTTGAGTTTTGACATGTAATTTTTCTAAAGTCAAAGTGGCTTGTGAGAAAAGAATGTTGAAGACAGTTTCACTGTTCATTATTTGATATCATTTTATTTTTTCTGTTATGAAAATTTAAATGTTTAATATCTTATATCATATTATAATGTCATATCATTTTATATACTTCAGTATGTAATGAAAAGTTTAATATTTAATCTCATATATTATATTTATTGTCATATATCATTATATCATATCATTTTATATTTTTCCCTCTTCCATGAAAATTTGAACGTTTCATGTCATATATCTAATTTCATATATCATATTATGATATCATATCATTTTATATACTTAACACTGTAATAAAAATTTGAATGTTTAATGTCATATATTATACCCTAATCTCATATATCATATTATCTTGTCATATCATTTTATATTTTTACCATTGTGATAACAATTTGAATATTCATAATGTAATATCTTATATTCTTGCTTCTGAAATGACAATGTAAATGTTTATTACATGATATTATTTGATATTTTTTCCTCTGTGATTACAATTTGAGTTTTAATAATGTAATATTCTATATTCTTTCTACTAGAGTGTTAAATTGAGAGTTCTTTAGTTGGCTTTACAATGGCAATTTGATTGTTCATTATACAAGGGTGGACTGACAAGTTCATAGAGTAAAGAATTCATTGGATGGCATCACATTGATGACATTTTCATCAATGGAATCCAAGCACTGCAACACTGATGAGAGTATCTTGGTTAGCTATGAACTTTTCAGCCAATCTTCCTATATTTGCATTTGAGAAAATAAAGGGAAAGAATTATCTTTATAGTGGAAAAAAAGGAGATAAAAATAAACGAAGGAAATTATGAGAAAATCAAATAGAAAATAAAAATACATTAAGATGTAAAATCTGACATAAAAAGATTTTTAGATATTTTTAATCAAAGGAAAATTAGATGATTATTGCAGTATTATTGCTCTTATTGAGCAATAACACTGCAATAATTGTCTAAGATTTGGACATAGCGGTTAAAATTTAAACTAATTATATTATTTCTTCTTGGTCATATGAACCATCTAGAGAATCAAGATTTCCCTTGACAACAGATGCAAAATAGCATTCATAGAATATTCAAATGACCTGAGCCTTATAGAAAGTAACTGAAATTAAGATGAAAGAAACAATTGTTTTAGAATAATCATAAATCAATTAGATTTCTGTTTGGTCATCTATCACCTATAAAAAAATATTTGGCATCAACATAGTTGATATAAAATAATAGTTACAGAACATGCGCACACATACACACACCCACACACACAACACACACATACACACACACACACACAACACACACACACACACACACACAACACACACACACACACACACACACACACACACACAACACACACACACACACACACATATATGTGTGTGTGTGTATTTGTTTGAGAGAAATATGAGGAAAGTTGGATAAATCAAACACTTAACTCAAATGTAGATGTGTGATATTTCATTCTGCTTCATTTCATCTTCTCTAACCTCTTCAGTCAGAGACTGTTTTCTGAGTTTTTCCATTTAAAAGCATGTGAGGGGAAATGATAAGATGGTGGAGGGGGTATTATTGTAACAGGAAAGCTAGGAGGGATTTAAAGTCAAATGTATCAAGTTTCCTTAAAGATTTTTTTGTTTTAGAAGTGGAGGTAGATTTTGGGGAGATGATAAGAAAAAAGTAAGGAAGGGTTTGGGTGAAAGTGTCAAGAGTATTGTCCATTGTGATGAAAAGCAACAAAAATAAGATGAAAGAAAAACTCGTAAAAAATTAATGACAGTAAAAATTTGACCAAATTAAGTTTCTTAGATCTAATTTCATTAAGTGTAAACAAACAACATAGTTTAGCATAAACTTGGATAAGAGAGAATATAGTTATATTATTATATAATTACTTCTTCAAGCTGCTTTTTCTTTACTTTGAGGCAATCTACTAATTAAATACATGCTGCTAGTCAGTGAAGATAGAAAAGCCTATTTTGGAAATAATTCTATTTGATTATCCATCATCGTGAGAAGTATGATTTCCCTTTAGCACCATAGATTATAAAGTTGTATTACATCATCTTATATCTTAAAACTCTATTTGATCAACTTGATACACACTTTACAAGTGTAATTTGTAATTGGTCATTTTTGCATAAGATTCTTTAGACCTTATTTGATCACTATGATTTCTCGAGCAATTCAGATTTTTAATTCTTGAGCCCAATTAATTTATTCTCTATTAGCACTGAAAGTCTCCCTGAAAGGTAGTTATTGCTGTTGATATGCTTTCCCCATGAGATAAGCTCATCATTTGTTGTTGGTTTGTTTACTTCTTTTGAATGCTGATTGGTCCCTCTACAATAATTTCCTATTGATTAAACAACAATACTTAGATACATCAATAAATCTGTTGTGGTGAATATTAATCACATAGATCAATTATATAGTGAAAAATTTAAGGTCTAAATTCAATTAATTGTTTTATGTCATACTATAGATTTACAGATACTCTCATATGATAGTTGAGAGTATAAACTAAACATTTATTTCCAGTCGGAAAATTTAACTTAAGCCTTTAGAATGTGTGTATAAGTAAAGTTGGCGACTGTAGCTGAAGGCGACCAGAAGGCTCCCTTTTCAATAGCTACTACACTGAGGTGTAGGGGAGGGTGCTACTCTTTTCCTTGGATTGCTCCACTTAACCCTTGATATGTACTTTATATTGCTGAGTGTTAAAAAAGGAGGTATCAAGTACCATTTTTAAAGTCTTTGGTATGATGCGACCTGGGATTGAACCCAGGTCTCCAGGACCATTGACGAACCCTCTACCCATTATGCCAATGAGCCGGTATGATACATTCTACCTTGATGGTAATATATTTTACTGGCCAGGTTTTTATATCAATGTTTTATAAATGTTTGTTTGAGAAATGTCTGGTTTTATAGATATAACCTAAACATTATTAATTTTTTAATATCATATCTACTATTACTCGGTGTAAACAAATGATATCGCAAGGAATTTTTTCAGTTGTTTAGTTGGTACTTGTACTTTATTCAATTTCTTGTGTTGTATAGTATAGTATAGTATCGTATTGAAATGGTAGATTGTCGTGAATCTGACAAGATGATAAAAATAAGTGGAAAAATGGATAAATCAGACGCTTACAAAAGGTTTAGTAGTAGTTAAATTCTTGGAAATAAAGAATGAAATATCACTACTACAAAAACCCTTTGTAAGTGTTTGATTTATCCATTTTTCCTCTGATTTTTATCATAGTATAGTACATAACTATTGTATAATATTATTTGTATAACAACTGAAAGAACAGATACAGCTGGATGATAATGATGATAATGATAATGGTGATCATGAGAATGGTAAAAAGAAATAAAAACAAGAGGAAAGGAAAATTAGCAAAAAATTAATGATATCAATACTTTATTTTAAGAAGATGAACAAGTTAAAGACTATTACATCTACAGTTACTCGGTGTAAACAAACAATAAAGCATGAAGTAAACTTTGATTAGAATGTGGTTAAATCATATAATATATATAATCACTGATTAATAAAAATCAAGCTGGCAACTGGAAGAGAGAGTTTATTTAGTGCACTATCAGAGTAACTTGATTTTTTTCTTTTTCTTTTGATGTTTTCACAAAACATTATGAGATATTTTTAGCAGAGGAGTGCCCACTTAAAACCTTGGATTCATTTGTACTATAAACTTATATAATTTCCACAAAAAATCAATATGTTACATTACAACCTTTCAATGTGATGCATTTATCCTTCAGTAAACTACATAATGCATTTATTATCACATTTGATAAAAACATTTTAATTTCTTAATTTTTTCCACCATTTTCTCTTGTTATTTATTCCAAATCAGGTGTTCCTTTAGATCAAACATTCCAAAGTTGATTTTAAAAAGACAAAAAGTTTTAAGTTATATAATTATCAACATTTAATAAAAAGCAACAAAAAAAAGCAACATAGCACTCATTTATGGTTCCACAAGGCATGAGTAGTTAAAGGCAATGTTAAAAAGAAAAAGGAGAAGCCTAATGAGATATAGTAATTAATTCAATCATCAAAGCTCAGGAGTGGGTAGATATCAGTTCATAATGTGTCTGAATCAATGAAACCAGGCTTTAATTTTGTAATCAATGGGTATCATTTTGGGGTGGAGGCAGTGATGTGAGTTTTTTTGGCTTTTGTTCTTTTTGTTTTCTTTTTATTTGGTTTTTCTTTCTAGTGGCTGGGCTAAGCAATTTTCTCTTCAAGATAGAATGAATTATATAGTCATTATTAGTCATTATATCTTATAATAACATGTCATAAAAATGAGTTAAAATGATTTTCAAAAGAGTTCTGCAGTTTCAATATAAAAAAAAACAAAAAACAAAAAACCAAGAAACAAAAAATTAAAAAATGATCCAATAAAAGTATCAAGTTATCCCTCAAAGATAAATCAAGAAAATATAAAAATAAAAATAAACCGGAAAAATAATGAAGAAAAGTAAAAATGCAAAAAAACAAATGATAATGTGTGTTGGTTTAGCAGATAAAATTGAGGATTCTTTTATCAGTTGGCTTTAGAAATTGAGAGAATTGAAGAACAATAAAAAAAATGATGAAAAAAATAAGGCTTCAATGTGGCAACTAAGAAACAAAGGATAGTCAATAAAAATGAATATAAATATGTTGTAGAGTATCTTTAAGTAGCTATCAATAACTTTCTGTTGAAACCTATGTATCTATATAATACTAATTATGTTTGTATGTACGTATTTACCAAACCTCTCCACCATAAGCAAGATGTGATACAAGGTCAATCTTTAAGCAGAGTAAAGCTGATTTGAATTCAGTTTTCCTTCACCTGGAATTGATGCTTTACCAAGGCTAAAGAACTCAGTCTGTCCTATGTTATAACATGTTTGTATATATGTAGTAATTTACGAAGGTTTTTACTTCGATTTAGCACAAGGCCAAATGAATGGGGCACCTAATGAGACTCGAACTCACTTGTGTAGGTTTGCTAGTCTAACTTGCTAACCATTACACCACCAGAGGTGTTTGTATGTATGTATATTGCTGTAACCTAGCAAACGTAGAATATAATAGGAAGATTTTAATTAGTCAATTTACAAGTTATATTAATATTGAACATCGTTTTTTGATCATCTAAAATTTTGATGTAATGGGGGTAACTATAAAAGACAAATGATAACCCTGCAATCCTTCCTAAAAAGAAGCATCCATATCATCATGGACTGCTGTTACAACATGACGTGAGACACTTTCCTTACCAACCAATACAAACAGGTAATTTAATATTTTACTCAAGAATTTTCTTGTTGAGTAAAAATGACCACACCATAAAGAAATGTACACTGGTCTTATATTCCTATCAGTTAGGTTAATGTGTATTCTTCAATTTTATAATTCTTCAATAATTTTCTCCTCTCTATTATCGGGCTCTCCGAGTGAGAGTAATGATTCAGATCTAGTCCGCTATACCATAATTTTTCTGCTTCCTCTTTGGATATAGATTTTATATGTTCCTTGAGTCTGTCTTCATGAGATTGTAGGTTTCATCTTTATATTCTTTTACACATTTGCATAGAATGTTATAAATGCAGCCTTTTATTATCCACTTCTTTTGTAAAGGAAAAAGTTTCTCGTTAAGAGGCTTTGATGAGTAGCTATGCTACTGAAAAGCACTTTGATATTGTAATGTCCACAAAGAATTTGAATTTGTTCAGCCTTTAGTAAAATATTCAGTAGCATGATGTGATTAAAGGAAGGAAGATAAACCATGTCACCAACTAAGTACATGTCAGATGCTGATATGTATTTAGCAAGGAGCTGATATTTAAACACAATCAGTCAAGTATTCACCACATGATTGTGTGTAGATCCTACTTTTTTGTTTTTCTGAGAAGATTGTACTATGACGAGCGTTACAATCCAAAATAGTTGGACATTTTTAAACAAGAAACCTTATGGCTTGTTCAACACCATTTTAATTTAGGAAAACTTACTCCTTGTTCACTCCCTCTTTATCTCTCTATTCTATATTTACTATCATGCATGAAGTGAAGGGGTCAAATCAATGTATACATGGATATATGATAATATAGTATGTTTACTGTAGTTGCTATATGCACATTCAATTATCTGCCCTTGTTTGGTATTTCTACAATAAGGACACAGTCACAGATGTTACTATGGAGACTGAAATTTAAATAAAAGCAGGAGCCACATGTCTCTTTGCTGGAATTCTGGGACATGGTCAGGTTCTACAGAAATATCTTCTTTCACTTTTTCCAACAATACTGAAGTCCTATTATGTATACCAAATGTAGCAATATACATAAATTCATGAGGGTAATTTTTACATATTGGTAACGATTAAAAAAAGTGTGAATAAAAATAATTCCTACATCTTTTTGTTAGATTAACTTCTTGGTAAAAGTAAGACAACTTCCTGTCAAAAATATATAGCAATTTAGCATTACATTCTGGTAAAAAAAATATAATTAAAAATAAATCTTTAAATTCCAATGAAATACCTTGCTCATCTCAACCATTTTAAATTCCAAGTCTGCATGCTGGGAAGATTCATTTTAAAGACTGTTGGAAAATGCTGAACACTGAATATAGACCTGAGTCATTGACAAATCATTTGTAAGTTTATAAAGTTTTTTTTTCTGTATTACTATTTCAATTTGTTAAATCTATTAACACTTTGCTCTTAAATATCATCATCATCATCATCATCATGTCGTGCCACTAGCATGGATATCCCTGACACTCTCTCGCCACTTTTCCCTATCGTTCATCGCCTCTGGCATGTCTTCTAGGCTACATCCCGTATCTTCACATAGCTGCTGTATGTATATTCTTGCTGGTCGTTCTGCTTTTGCTCAGTCATATGTGGGGGTCCATTGGAGTACATCACTTATGAGCTCGTCCCTGCTCCTCCAGTAGTGTCCTACATGCCTGGAGGAAGCAGTGTCTCATCAACCGAAAAAGACATCAACACACGGCTAACGAAGGCATAGACAGCTATCGATAAGCTATCGGTCATATGGAAATCAGACCTGACTGATAAAATGAAACACAGTTTCTTCCAAGCAGCAGTTGTGTCGATACTGCTGTATGGATGCACCACTTGGATGCTAACAAAACAGCTGGAGAAGAAGCTAGACGGCAACTACACAAGAATGTTGCGAGCAATATTAAACAAGTCCAGGCGGCAACACCCCACAAAGCACCAACTATACGGCCACCTGCCTCCCATCATGAAAACTATCAAAGTTAGACTCTTAAAGATACTGGCCAGATACTAAAAGTATTTGCACATTTGTTTTTTCATTTAACTCTGAGAACACATATTTCCCTTGAATTCATTTGAGAGGACCTGATGATCTCATTGAAAAAATATCAGTATTCCTTTTAATTTTTTGATTTTAGTTGCTTTTTTATCACACTGATTATGATTTCTACAACAACACATATTGAAAATAGTAATAAAGGGAGGGATGATGGAAAGTAAAAATACATTTGATGACTAATCTTGGTTCAATTATAACTAAAGTATTATTTAGTTTGTTTGAATTTTTTGATTAGCCTTGTCAGCCATTATTATTATTATTATCCTTCTTGTGAATTTTACTCACCAGTGTTAGTGGGCGGTCTTTCATTGGAGAGTGAGTGACAGCAAGTCTCTTCAGGTCTCCAGGACTCTTCTGAGTATTCTAACAGATCTAAGTAATGCTGTAGTTTAAATGGTCTTGATTCTTCTAATTTTCTTTTCCTCTAGATTTTCTTTAAAGCCTTTTGGAACTGTTCCAAGTGATCCAGTTACAATTGGAACCACCATCACGTTCATGTTCAACACCTTTTTTTTAGTTCTCTGGCAAAGTCCATATATTTGTCTTTTAGAGTTTTTCTCATCAGTTTTATCTGATGGTTTTTCACTGGAGATTGAGTAACAGCAAGTCTTCTCAAGTCTCCAGGACTCTTCTCAGTATTCCGTCTGTCTTTAATAATGCTGTCGTTTGGATGGTCTCCACTCGGCTGCCAACTTCCAAATCCTCCAGGCCCTTTAATAATCCTTTAGTTAATATGCCAAAAGCACCATTCACAATTGGTAAAATCATTACTTTCATGTTCCATGGTTTTTCAATTCTCAAGCAAGGTCAAGGTACTTATCCTTCTTTTCACTTTCTTTCAGTTTTACTCTCTGGTCAGCTGGGATAGCTAAATTGACAATTTTTCAAGTTCTCTTTTTTGTTGATTATTATAAGTTCTGGTCTTCTGGCAGAGATTAGGTGATCCGTTTGTATGTCAAAGTCCCATCGGAGTTTATGTATTATTTTCTGGGACAGGTGCTGGGTTGTGCATATACCATTTGTTCGTATGGTCAAATTTAAATTTCTTGCACATTTCCCAGTGGATCACCTTGCCCACCCAGATGTATCTAGTCTTGTACTCTTTCTGTGCTAATTTGCTGTATTTGCTTATTATGTGATTGATGGTTTCGTCTCTGTCACCATATAGCCTATATTTGCTATTTTGTTGAGTCTTATCTATTCTCACTTTGATATGATTGGTTCCTATGGCATTGTTTTGTGCTGCTATTTGAGAGATTTTGTTTCTTTCTTAAAGTTTCCTTTTCTTAGCCACGTCCAGGTTTTGGTGTGTGAGATGTTGTTAATTAGTTGTTTAAAACACCCATAGAGTTGTTTTCCTTCCCATTCTTGTTTTCTAGTTATTGTCATTCTGTTTTCTATTGTGTTGTCAGTATTATTTCTGATGGCTGTAATCAGTCCTCCTTGTGTTTTCTATGTAGTCTTTGAGTCATTGTATCGATGTATCAACACTGTCTTCGATGCTGGCAAATCCTCTTCCTCCCTCTTTTCTTGATACATATAGTCTATCAACATTGTCCCTGGGATGTAATGCCTTAGTTTTCGAGTTCTTTGGTCGATTTGCTAATCTTGTCTTGATTTGGTAGTTTCATTCCATCCATCCTATGTCCTTTGCCACTTTTTATTACAAGCATGGCATATTTTTCTATGCCGAATTCCATTCCTATGTCCTGACTGTATATTCTAACTGTGTGTATTAGGGTTTCCAGTTCTTTTTCATTTTTGGCAAATAATTTGATGACATCCATGTACATTAGGTGATTGATCTTTTTTTGCGATCTACTAAGTTTGTATCCGGCAGTGCATTTTCAGAGCATGTGGTTAAGTGGCATCATGGCAATTATGAATAGTAAGGATGATAGTGCATCTCCTTGGAAAATAGCTCTTTAGATCTTTGTTTCAGCCAAGCTTTTTCCTCCTGCTGTCAATTCAACTCTCCAGGTTTTCATGGTTTTCTCAATGAAGTTTATGTGATATTTTGTACATTTTGAGGCAGTTTATTATCCAGCTTTGCAGAACCATATCATATGCCTTTTTGTAGTCAATCCAGGCAATAACTAGTTTTTTTATTGTCTGGTCTTGCTTTCATTTAGGATGTGTTGATCTACGTTGAGTAACTTTGCTGTAACTCTGCATCCTTGTGGCATCCTTTCTGTTCATCAGGGAACTATTTGCGGCTTGTTAATGAGTAGAAGATCTCTTCCTTTATTTGTGCTGTTAATATTTTCCACATCATCAGTAAGCAAGTTATGGGTCTATAATTCTTTGGAGCACTCCCTTAGCTTGTGTCCTTTTGGATTAATGTGGTCTTTCCTTTGGTCATCCAGTCAGTTCCTTTACTTGGGTCCTTTTGGCTTTATGTGGTCTTTCCTTTGGTCATCCAGTCAGGTACTTGTGCATCTTGCAAGCATCTGTTCATTTCTAGTGCTAGTCTGTCATGGATGGAGGTGCATTTCTTGAACCAGAATCCATGTATTCCATCATGGCCTGGTGTTTTCCAGTTTGATATCTTTTTTAGTGTCTTTTTGAGTAGTTCGATATGTATTTCCCTTTTCGGGCCTTCTTTGAGTCCTTCTAGTTCCCTTGTTATATTATTTATCCATTTAGCCTTTTCATTATGCTTTTTTGGTTGCCATATTTTTGTCCAAAATCATTTGGTTTCTTTGACGTCCAGTTGTTGGTTAGTTTTTGTGTCATGCCCTCCCTGTTGTTGATAGAATTTTCTTTCATTGTTTTGGAATATCCTGTGTTGTCTGTATTGTTTTACCCTTTGTCTGTATCTCTTTAATCTCTCTTCTTTTGCCAGAACTTTCTGGTTTATTTCCTCAAGTGGTACTGTTATTTTTTCTCATGTTGCCTTTTCCTTTCTGTTCCCACATATTCCAGGATCTTTTTGTTTAACCATTTTGGCCTGTTTGCGTAGATTTTTTATTTGATTTTCCATTTGAATTTCCCATACTGGTTTTGGTTGTTTCTTTGTGCTTTGTACTTTTTTTAAAAACATTGAATACAGCAAAGTCACATTTGATATTTCAGGATTTATTTCACCTATTCTTTTTATATTGCTAGTTTTAAAGTCTTTTCACTATTCATAATTCTCTTTACACTTTCTAGATTTGTCATCTGTTCTTGTGATAGTGTTTCTTTAGGGTTACTTGGTAGTGTGGTGAAAGTTGTCAGTTCATTTTTGGTCTGTTGTTTTTGGTTGGCGCCACTTGATGTATTGTCTTGTTTCAGCATTTTCTGGTGTATTTCTCGAATTTCAAGGTCAGAAAACCAACCCTTTTTTTATTATTGTTCTAACTTGTTCGGCAAGCTTTTGGCTTGTTGTCTGAAAACTAGCGCATTCTTGCCAGATCTCCATCATTCTTTTCCTATATCCTCTTTGTAAAGGGTTGCTCCTAAAATAGCAGTTTAGTGCAAGTTGATTGTCTTCCCTTGGCAATGTTTTGCATTTTGGTCTCTGATTGTTGTGGTTGTTAATGTCTTCATTCATGGACCTGAAAAGAGAGCAGCCAAAATTCACAGGATAATGATCAGATCTCCCATGTTGGCTATCAAGAGAGCACCTGCCGATCATGACACCCAAGCCTGTTGCCTGGGTCCCACATTTTGTAATATTGAGATCGGACATTTTTATCATGGGTGGTATATTGTGGCTATACCAGACCCAGGTGTTGTTTGTGATCTGCACGCCTAACACAGATGTGACCAAGAACAGTCATAGTGCCTGTTTGTAATCAGCAGGTTACCAAAAAAAGAAAAAGTAAGTACATGTAACCCTAAGTTTTAACTTAGTTAAAGTCCGTTGTCTCGCTAGTCTATGTTATACTTCCTGATCTAAAACACTTAATTACTTTCAGGTTTTCCAGTGTCAATTTTATGGTTTATAACTACTGTCCTATTCCTAAACTAATTCTAAATGAGCTAGTGATATTCTTTTAAATAAAAGGCTTCTGAGGACTTTCTGGTGAAATACAGGGCAGAAAATGTCTATCAGTTGAAAAAGTCGATGGGTGATATAGAGAGTAACAAGGTAAATTTAAACAAATCTTCAGTTAGCTTGGGATATTCCAGCTGGTAAATAATTTAGCTGATTCAAAACACCTTTCAGTTAAAAATCACAATAATTCACCAAAAGATTTTACAAGTAACTGAAAATCAATGTTTTTTTTTAAAAAAGAGGCATTTTTACGAATCTGATTCCCACTGAACATCTCTGAAGATCTTAAACCATGCCTCTAACTTATTCTCTGTGTTATTCCCTGTCTGTGAAAAACCTAATTTTATTTACACAGTCATAGTGTTAATACCATATTTTATCTATTTTTTAGTTGAAGGACTGTCAGTTATTGTTATTAATAATTTTGACATGTATTTTCTTCCATCTGTTCAATCTAGTTGATTTTTTCTAAAATCAAAAGATGAAAGAAAATATTAGTCAAAATTAATCATAATAGTACTTTACAATGCTTCATCTTAAACATAAAAATAGGTTATAAAATACCAATTTACCATAGTTAATTTTATTGCCGAATAAAATTATTTGTTTTTAAATATTACAAGTTCTGTCGATTTTTTTCTGATTATCTTCTGCCTATGATTTGTGATTCTGAAACTAAAGATATAACTATTCCTTTCTTCCTGAAGTTAATGTTTAAAAACATTAGACGCAGCAAAGTCACATTAGATAATTTAGGATTTATTTCACCTATTCTTTTCATATTGCTAGTTTTAAAGTCATTGATTCCCTTTGAAGTTGATGAACTTCACCAACTAAACCCATGTAACAGATCAATGAAACGTATAGCTTTCAGTTCAACATTTTGAATGGGAATCTGGCTATTTAACTGATATATACAAAGCTGCTTAGGTTGAACTGTTAGAAAAAAAATAGACTTAAATCTGATGTGAAAACAAGCTGTTATTTAGCAATCCAAGTTGTTGTTGTTGTTCTCCTTCTTCTTCTTCTTCTTCTTCTTCTTTGACATTTGACACTAATTACAATCACCAACAGATTTCATGTGCAAAGAACTAGAAGGAAGAAGAAATCAGTGTCAGGGATGCCCAGCAGATCATCCATTTTAATAAATTGTTTGACTGTTTTGCCAATTTTAACAAAAATCCCAAATTGTCTCCTGCATTGCAGTCCTGACGTTAAGGGATTATTCCATCACTGTGAAGGGATAATTAAATTGAAAGTGTGAATTAAGAAATGAATGATGATTTCTGCCTGAAGAAAGGAAAAGACAGATTTGAGAAAAAAATTCAGCTTTAAGGGCATTTTCAACTGTGAAAGTTGACATTTTCAACTCTGTGAGTAATACAATTTTTTTCTTTAAATTACAAGACTGATTGGCAAGAAAAAAAACGATATTAACTTTAGTTTGAAATCAAGGCATTTTTTTAAAGATTTCTCAAATGGTCTTTTATTTAGTTACTAACAAAGTAAACATTTATTTCAGCAAATAAAATTCAGCCTATTTTGACTGATTCAAATTGCAGGTTCTTTTCTTTAGAAATTAAAGTCATCATATCATGAAACTATCAAAACCATTTATTACTGATTGATTTTGAGTAATTTTTAAAATTTCATTCTCACTTTCAGAGAGCATTTCATATTTTCCCCATGAGTTTTGAAAATGCAATGGATTCTTAATGAAATTTACAATGAAATTTTATATAAAGGTTTTTAAAAATCTGAGAATAATAGAAATCCATGATAAAATACATGAAAAAGAACAATAATTTTAAGAGAAAAATCTTCAATTTAATGCTGTATTTAGTTGTGGTCATTGAAATTTAAACTCTTCCAGTAGGACAAGCCTGTTGTGTGCATGACTGGTAACATAGAATAAGGGCTGTTTATGTTGAAAGTCATCATCATCATCATGTCGCGCCGTCTGCGCGGATATCCCTGACCGTCTCTCGCCATTTCTCCCTATCACTCATCGCCTCCGGCAGGTCTTCAGGATTACAACCCGTGTCCTCACATAGCTGCTGTATGTAAGTTCGTGCTGGTCGTCCCACACTTGCACATCCATGAGTGGGGGTCCACAGGAGTACATCGCTTATGAGCTCGTCCTTGCTTCTCCAGCAGTGTCCCGCGTGTCTGGTTCGTCGAACTTGTATAGTTTTTGTGATGGGGGGCAAGTGTCCGTATAGTTGGAGTCTCGTGGGGTGTTGTCGCCAGGACTTGTTTAATACTGCTCTCAACATTCTTGTGTAATTTCCGTCCAGCCTCCTCTCCAGCCGCTTCGTAAGCGTCCATGTGGTGCATCCATATAGCAGTATCGACACAACCGCTGCCTGGAAGAAACTGCGTTTCATTTTATCTGTTAGGTCCGACTTCCATATGATCGAGAGCCTATCGATAGCTGTCCATGCCTTGAAAGTAAGGTTCATAATAATATTGAATATGGGATATTTGTCCTCATTTAAATATAGATTTATACTTATACAGACAAATCTTATGTAGCATAGGGCAATTTTTCTGTGCTTGAACATAATGTTAACTTAATATTCACAAGACTGATTATATAGAATATGGTAATTGATCTTGGCTTGAAAGTTGTATTAGCTTGATATCCATATGATGAATATTTGGGATACTTTGAATAAAGGCTATTTGTCTTCATTTAAGTTTAATACTAACCTGATACATACAAGACTTGCTATTTAGAATAAGGGTTATTCATCTTGGTTTGAATGTAATATTAACTTGATTTGTATAAGACTGAATACATGGAAAAGGGTTATTTATCTTGGTTTGAAAGTAAAGCAAACTCAATTCATATAAGACTAAGACATGTTTAAAAATAGTCCTTACACAACATACACAAGACTGATAACTTAGAATAAGCTTTGGTGTGAAAGTAGAGATTTTGAGTTTCTCTTTTCCCAGTGGTTATTTATTTGTTTCCAGTCAAGTTACTAGTTACTTAGTTATTTAGAAAATATATTTTATTTAAATAGATTAGAAATCTATGCACTATTTTCCATATATTAATGGAACATTACTTACAATGAATAGACATGAGTAAACTTTACCTAAATCTTTGAAACAGACCCACTAACACAAGAGAAACTCTTGTAAATAATTCATTCAGGATGCTTTTATTTCTAAGAAAAGAATGTTAATTCTTTGGTTCATATTTTAGGCATTTCTGTCTGATTTAGTTGCCATATTTGTTGTTTAGTAATCAAAGTACTGGACTGTAATTCAAGTGTCTAAAAATGTTTGCCAAATGAGTGGAGTGTCTTTTATAATTTTATTGTTGTTAGATGTTATATAAATGTATTATGATTATATTATGTATTACTTTGAATTTGTATCATCAATAGATAACAAGTTATTTTATTATGATGAGCTGGTTTGGTTTGGTTTGGTTTCTTTGTTTAATGGCATATTTAATGCCAAAGCCATCCTTCTAGAAGAACAATTGTGGTACTCTTTAATCCATAACTGGGAGGATACAGGGATTAATACCTTTCCTTAGGGCATTTGTCCAAAACTGAATGTAATAGTGTGCCTGGAGTTCGAACTTGCTTAATACAATCCTGCAATCCAATGTTTTAACCATTACACCACAAGGACACCTTTTAATTATGAGTTGGTATCACAGTTTGTATTTATTTAAACAAACATGTGAACACAGTATATTCTCATAAATATTTGTAAAGTAACAGAAAAGTTAGAGAAAACCAGGATCTATGAATCAAAAAGATATGGTAAACATAAAGTTTATTGTCATAGGAAATGGAATCAGCAATCTGATTTCAAATCCTATACGGGCCAGTTTGCTTTCCACTTAGGGAAAGGCATAGATCCATCTATAATTTCCCTCAGCTCTGAGTAAATAGCAAGGCAGACTGAGTTTGTTAGGTTTGGTTAAGCAACCAATCCAGGATGAAATAAAATGCTATATTCAAACTGGTTGTACTCTACTTAAAAATTGACTTGTCCATAGCAGCGGGGTTTGGTGAATACAGACACTGTCAATTCTTGTGGAAAAAAATGTTTTTTATGGGTGACAGCATTTGAACCTAGTTTATGTAGGCAAATTTTTGACTTTACATATTGCTGGCCACTGACTACAACTGTTTCATTATTGGTACAAACCTTTTTCATTTATAAACAAACATTTCTGGTAGGAGAGAAAGAAACTCGATAATTACACATTAAACTTTGGAATATTTTATGTAAATATCTTTTGGCAAGTCTCGACATTCAGTCTAGATTGTCAATCATATTTACCAACCCCTCCACTTGGGCAGGATATGACACAGGGTCAATTTTTAAGCAGAGTTTAACAGGTTTGAATTCAGAGTTTTCCTTCTCCTAGACTAGTTGCCTCGCCAAGGCTGAAGAACCTAGTCTGCCCTACTATTTACCCATAGCTGGAGGGAGAATAATTGGATTCATACCTTTCCCAAGGGTATTAGTGCTATGTGAAATGCAATCAGTCTCATCCAGGATTTGAACTTGTGTCGCCGTGTCCATTTCCTACGACGATAACCATTACACCATGGGCACCTAGATTGTCAATGACTTGCGAATTAACTCAATCAAAACTGATGGAAAAAATGGCATAATTGTCTTTATAATTCACATTTTATAACACACACACACACACACACACACACATGAATTTTCTGTAAGTATCATAAGCTTCCTACTTTTTTTTTTTTAAATGTGACTGGTTTGACGCTTTATGTTTTAAACAATTTTGCTTACAGAAGGTAAATGATTACTATCTTTAAAAACACATTGACACATCGAAATCATATTTCTGTGATGACTGCTTCAATTATTTTTGCACTAAATTTCTTAGGAAAAGCAGGAATCAAACTCTATCAAGCTTTGTATTATAACCATTCGTCTTTGCTATTATTTTATTGTTGGTAAGCTAACAACTGATACAGTTTATAATTAGATTGAGGATCATTCTGGCCCACTTTTACAATACAAGAATCACCTGTTGTTAAATCTTGGGAGATAAAGTTTGCTTTCTTTGTTTTATGGTATATCAACTTTCATGAGTTATTCAATGATCAAGCCATCATGTTAGAAGAACCATAGTGGTACTATTTAAGAGGATAAGGTAATATTTAAGAGGATAAGGTACTATTTCAGAGGATAATATATATATATATATATATCATTCAAGTATGCATTTAACAGAATAACAACTATATATTTTAGAAAACCCATTCAAAATAGATATAAAGACCCACAGGAACTCATTGCAACAAACAATCAAACAAACCCCCTGAGGTCAACCAGGGGTGTTCATAGCTTTCCCAATAGTACTAATTCTAAAGGGAATGCAATAAAACAACTGGAATTTGAGCTCACTTATTATAATGTTACAGTCTAGCATACAAGCAACTATACCACAGGGATTTTCCCCTGGGAGATAAGGTGGATACCATCATGTACAAGTTGTTTACAGTTCAGTCTAGTCCAGCACAGTATCTTGAAATCCTTCTTTATCCATGAGGTAGATACAAGAAACTGAACAAAGGACACTTAAAAAGTAATGCTTCCAATTTATTGCGATAGTTGACTTCTTTACAATTTCATATCAACACAACAGATCATGAGGGACCAGTTATCATATTTATTACCCTAATGATACTACTATAAGACAAGGGACATAACTATATATTTACAACTTGCAGGTTAGGTAACTCAGACTTCAACATTGTTGGTCTCTATTTGTGAAATCTGCAGTTTCATTTAAGATAAAAGGTCTTTAAAAAGTTCATTTATCTAACAAGTCTCTTAAACTTTCTGAAGAGACTCTCACATTTGTCAGGCAATCTGCAACCTGTTCTTGCCCTTTTATCCATTGAGTTTGGATATCCTTCTTTGCCATTATTTCCTTCACTCTAGCCATATCAATTCTTAGACATCAGTCAATTACCAGATTTGATGAGTTTAAGGTCTCTACCAGAGACGCATAGTCTGTTTTATAAAAGGGCTTCAGGCAGCCTGGGCAGTCTGAATCTTTCTTGTAGCATGACAGTTATTAATACACTAGCATCTTCTTCACTGAGGGCAAGAGTCTGTTACAAGATGAGATCTTGCCTTGATTTGAAAAACAAAAAGAAAGGAGAAAAGAAGAAAAGAAAAAACGGAAGTTACCACTTCGAGTTCTCAACTCAAAATGAAAAGTTAGTCGTTCACGCATTGGCTCCGCGCAGAACTTCCGTTTGCGATAAATTAACAAAAAAAAATACATTAATAGATATCCAATTGGAACGCTTCCCGTGGGGCACAAAAATTGTCATTTCTGAGCCTACAAAAAATATATAAATAGACGGACCAAATAGTTATTAGTCAGACTTGCTCCTTCACACTGCTCGTGCTAAAGATTCTACGCCACGGACCGGCGACTGTCATCCGATACGTCAAACGATCGCTGCCGTTAGGAACGCTGCCCTTATTCTGAGAAAACCACCCCTTCACCACAAGACAAGGACAGTATATGAACTTTGTAACTACTACCACTGAATTCATTCTTTAACTATGAACATATTTCTCCATTCTATTCTCTGTGCTTAATCTATTTATAAAAATTTTCTATAACACCATTACTGTGTTATTGTGAGTATCTATACGTTCTTTGTTTTGCAACCATACGCATTTCTCGCCCACAACATTCATATCACAGATATCAACAACTCAGAATATAACAAGTCTCTGAGGACAATGGACCTTTTGTTACTCTGTCACGTTTTTTTGATGACCAGCATACAGATGGCATTCTGTTCATTGTGCCACAAACAAAAATGATAAAACCACCCTGTGAAGATCCATCTTCCAAGCTAGTTTAGGTTTTATTGGCATAGCAAACAATTTCCAAATCTGAAGGTCTTCCCAGCTGAAGAAAGGTTATGGAACCTGTCCTTGATTTCAGTTTTTGTAGTGCTTTGTTAACCTCAAAGAGTAATTTCCCTTTTGCAAACATTTCACAATCAGTCATCTAACACACATCAAACACACATCAAGTAGTATCTGAGTGGATACCCTTACCATTTGACAAGTTGATTTTTTTTTAACTCTGTCTTCTTCTCTTGGCTCAGTTTATCATTTTTTCTCAAAGAACTTCCTTACTTTATATCTATTGGGGATATTGATGAAACATAGATTTTGGTCAATAGTAATTCCATTTATTGTTTGTCTAATACTTAATCCTAAAAATTTAAATGTTCCACTTTCATGTGTTCCAGTTTTAAATCTTTTTTTCAATTTTGCAATCATATTTTTCTGAAACAAATCATTTCCACTGAATACAAAGTCATCTACATACATTACCAGAATATCCATCAAGTTACCAGTTGCATTATGCCAAAGAAATAGTGCATTGTCATATGCACTCACTATTCCTTTTTGGTTAGTCAATTCAAGCATGGCACATCATTTGATCCATAAATGCATCTTTTCAACTTCTATACCTGTAACTATGGACATATGTCACATGTTGGCCAAAGAAATATTTTATATCCATTTGGAGTAGAATTCTTCATGTTGTGAAATTGGGGGCTGTTCTCTGTCGACTATATTGATAACACTTTTTAGATTACAGTACATTTTGAATATTATCAAATTCTGCACTTTTAGTGCAATGATTGCCATGTTACTTTTATGAGCCCCTGTTAATGGGTTTAGCCCTCTAGCAAAATAGCCTTGTGTCAGAATTCACTCACTTCCATTAATATCTAAAAAAGATTTGATAAGATGCCACTTCTGGTTTTAAATATCCAAAATTAATTGCTTTTAGTTCAACCTTTTAAATATGAACAAGTTATCTTTTTTTTTAGATAAGGAATTTGGTATCAAAGAATGAAATAAGATTATATGATTAGAGTAGATTTTGTAATTGGAAATATTTAGAGAATTAAAACGGGACAATTTTACATTGACATCTAATGCAAACAGCAAAGCTTCTACAATCTTAAGTTCCAGAACTGTTTTTAGCCCAAGACTTTGAAATATATATAGATCTTGAGGAGGGAACAATTCTGAAACATTGCACAGGACTTTCTTCATATTTAAGATGCCTTGGGTGCCTACTGTAGAAGATTGGTTGAGTGATTTTACTTGAGTACTTTGTTATTGTGGTCTTGTATCTGACATGACTAAACTGCAAATATATCTATACAGCTCACATGTCCTCGTTGCATCCACAATTATTTTTGAAAAAAGAGTACCAATTATCACTTTTAACAAATAAATTAATTGACCAATGTACAGCAGCATGGATACACCCGTACACTCACACAGAACCATGCACAAACACACATACAAACATGCAAGTATGAAGACAAATATGCACACAGTGAAAAAAAGGAAGAAAAGAATGAAAAACTGTTGTGCCACGGTTACTAGAGAAAGTCCATTTATAGAAACAAATTCATTTCTTTTAAAGAATTTTTTCTGTAAACTTTTGGATGGAAGTTAAGATCAAGATCACATTATGTTGTCTTTGGAAACTCCAATGGATCATTTTAAAAATTTTGCCTTCAGTTTTGGTGTATCAGTGAAACTCACCTAATGACTGGCATCAGAAAACTCTTAAATGATGATTATAAGTAATCTTTATTGCTTTTTGGTTTGGTTTCTTTCCTTTGTTTAATGACATATAGACCTTTATGGGTTATCTAAAGTGAATGATATCCTTACAGAAGAACAATAATAGTGTTATTTAACCCATAGCTGGAGGGATAACAGCATTAATACCTTCCCCAAGAGTATTAGTCTAAAAGTGAATGTAATAGCATTAGCAGATTTTGAATTTGCTTATTATGATGCTGCAATACAGCACATTAGCCACTATGCTTCAGGAACCAACATTACTCTTTAATGAATTATATCATCATCATCATATCGTGCTGCAGGCACGGATATCCCTGACCCTCTCTCGCCACTTCTTCCTATCGTTTATAGCCTCTGGCAGGTCTTCAGGGCTACATCCCGTATCCTCACATAACTGCTGTATGTATGTTTGAGCTGATCGTCTCGCTTTTGCTTGGCCATATGTGGGGGTCCATAGGAGAAAATCCCTTATGAGCTCATCCCTGCTTCTCCAGCAGTGTCCTTCATGTCTGGTTTGTCTAACTTGGATAGTTTTCATGATGGGAGGCTGGTGGCCATATAGTTGGTGCCTTGTGGGGTGTTGCCACCAGGACTTGTTCAATATTGCTCACAACATTCTTATGTAATTGCCATCTAGTGTCTTCTCCAGCCGTTTAGTTCGCGTCCAAGTAGTGCATCCATATAGCAGTATCGATGCGACCACAGCCTGGTAGAAGCTGCGTTTCATTTTGTCGGTCAGGTCTGATTTCCATATGATCAATAGCCTATCGATAGTTGTCCATGCAATCCACGACCTCACAAATATTGACAATCTGTAGAATCCTTGAAGGTGTACGGGCAAAAAACACCAAAGTGAAAGAATGTTCGCCAGATGGAGACACAGAACACTTCGACATTGTAGCAGGAGTACTAGAAAAGGACATGCTAGCCCCATACCTCTTTATCATCTGTCTAGACTATGTGCTTAGAACATGGATTGATAAAATCAGAGAGAACAGCTTCAAGCTGACAAAGAAAAGAAGCAGAAGGTACCCCGCAGAAACAATTACCGATGCCGACTATGCCGATGACATAGCAATACTGGTAAATATACCCAACCAAGCCGAAACACTACTGCATAGTTTGGAACGAGCTGCTGCAGACATTGGCCTCCATATCAATGCACACAAAATGGAATATATGTGCTATAATCAAACAGGCAACATCTCCACACTTGACGGAACCTCTCTGAAACTGGTAAACAAATTCACCTACCAAGGAAGCAGTGTCTCATCAACCAAAAAAGACATCGACACACAGCTAATGTATTATATACATATATATATATATATATATATATATATATATATATATATATATATATATATATATATAGCATGCTCCCATTGTTATGCTCTTCTCAGAGATCTTAAAGTGCTATATAAATAACTGGATTCAATACAAAGCATATTAAAAAGGAAAAATCTAAAAGTACAGATTTATGACACTTTTATAACAATTTCATTGCCCATTACTCTATATGTTATATTCAGAAATTAATGCACAGCCATTTAATTATTTCAAGCAATCATTCATTGATAAGCCTTAAATCAATAAGATTGTTTTTTGGAAACACACACACACACACATACACACACACACACACACACACACACACACACACACCACATATATATATATATATATATATATATATATATATATATATATATATATATATTTAGAGTGATGACAATCCAACAGTCTGGTGGTATTGAGAGTTACTGCTGTGGTGCTCTGGGTTAATGGTAATGATGCTTCAGCCATGAAACTATGCCTGAACCCAAAGTCAACATCTGATGAAGGCTGTGTTGGAAGCAACACTACAGTAAAAATGCAGTCATTGTATGATAGATAGATAGATAGAGAGATAGATAGAATCATACGTGGTGCCTTCAATAAGTTTCCAGACTTTTTTGTACTGGCATTTAAAATTATCGTAGATTCTTGAAAATTCACTATGTTATTGCTATATATCTTATGAGATGACAGACCAATTTTTATGATTTCAGCTTCAAATGAACAGCTACAGTAGGAATTGGAATATACTCTGCTAAAGCCTGATTGTCACCGCTGGTGAATTTCAAAAATGCAATCTGGACGAGAGAACACTTTAGAAGAATGGTATGCAATAAAATTCTGTTTTAAACTTGGAAAAAAGGCCACAGAAACATATGGAATGCTTCAGACTGCTTATGGAGCATCTTGCATGAATCGAGCATGACTTTTTGAGTGGCATAAGAGATTCAAGGAAGGCAGGGAGTCTGTGAGGGATAATGAGAGGTGTGGGAGGAGTAAGGAAGTCAATACACCAGAGTTGATTGGCCAAAGGGTTAGGGTTATGGTTACTATGTTGAGGTTTTAAGGGAGTTCAGCAAGAGATTCCTTTAGAAGAGGCCAGCACTCTTCAAATCGGGTCAGTGGCATTTCCACCAGGACAATGCACCAGTCCACAACTCCGTCCTTGTCACAGACTCTTTGACCAAGATGGACATCAAGACAGTTCCTCATTCTCCCAATAGTCCAGACCTTGCTCCCTGTGACTTTTGGTTATTCCCTAAGCTCAGAGGCTGTCATTATGAGACAATAGAGGAGATGAAAGAGGCTGTGATGATGGTCATTAACACGCTCACACAAGACAACTTTCATGGGGCCTTCCAGAAGTTGTTGGCATTGTAGCCGGAGGAGATTACTTCTAAGGAGACTAGAGTTTCATGTGTGTACTATCAATAAAAGTGCCCAAACGAAAAAAGTCTGGAAACTTATTCAATGATCCTCGTATATAGGACTTAGAATTCAAAATAATTTTCTTAAAAAATGAAAAAATCATTTAATGAGTTTTTTTTGTTTCCTAGTCGAGAAATTACAAGAAATATGTGGAAAGTTTAAAAAGGCACATGTATGTTAGATGTGGAAAAGTAATATATGAACAATTTAATATTGAAAGGAAGGTAAAGATGATTGAGGGTAACACAATCCTTGTAATAATTTCACAAAAATTGTGAAATATGAACAGTAAGAATAAAAGCAGCAGTCAATGCGAGTATACAGTACTTTGGAAAAGAATACTTAGTCAGCAGTTGATGGTTACAATGTTTGAGAGAACAAAAAACACATGGTCAGCAGTTGATGGCTACAATGTTTGAGAGAACAAAAAACACATGGTCAACAGTTGATGGTTACAATGTTTTAGAGAACAAAAAATACATGGTCTGCAGTTGATGGTAGAAATGTTTTAGAGAACAAAAAAACATGGTCTGCAGTTGATAGTTACAATGTTTGAGAGAACAAGAAATACATGGTCAGCAGTTGATGGTTACAATGTTTGAAAGAACAAAAAAACACATGGTCCGCAATTGATGGTTACAATGTTTGAGAGAACAAAGCAAAAAAAAAAAACATTTCAATGATGACTGAGTCTTTGTTTGGAAAAAGAAAACCCCCAAAAATCACTTTTGAAAATTTTGAATTTGGATTTTAATCCAATATTTCAATATGACAGCTTTTGAGAAAAAGAATTATTAAGTTAAATCACAAATTCTTCATATTTCATTTAAACAGCACTATAATTTTTTGCCTCCTTTTTGCATGTGAACTTAAAAAAAAATCAATCAAAATTTTGTAAGGTCAACACACATAAAGGTTAGGAAAAATCTAATTTGATTCTAAAGATAGAAAAAACATGTGGAAAAATTTTTAAAGAATAAATAAAAACAGTTAGTGGGGGAAAAAAAGGAAATATTTTAGAAAAATATTAAAAAAGAATATTTCAGATTTTTTTTTCTTCAATATTTTCTTCAAATGCAAATCAAATGCCTTGCATCATAAATTCATATTATTAGATTGTGTTACTTGAGAGTAAAAATGGAAGCTACAAATATGAGTAGAGCACCAAAAAGAGGGAAAATAATATTTATGTTGAAATAGGAAGATAGGTCATAGCAGAAATAAAAGACTGTTTATGGTGTTTTACTAATGTAGAGATAAAAAGAAAAAATCATCTCTCCTAGATAATTTGCATGTCCAGGAGAGCTTATTATAGGGTCATATGACAATTCTAAAATGCTTTTATCAACCTCTTTTCCCCTTTGGTCTTTAAATAGCAAAGACATTATCTGACATCTGCCAGGGAATAGTGAAGTTTCATGGCTATCTTATCTACCCTTTTTAAGTAAGCCTTTTTCTCTTTTGCATCCCTTCCTCATGCAGCTTATTTATGGAAAAATATGTGAATAGTTTTAGCTATTTGGTATTCTTTTCTTTTATAACCACTTGTAAGTATATTGTGAATATAAAATATCAAATGATCTTGGGATGTATGTATAAGTTTACAATCTTTCCTTTTATTGAGTTCATAAGTAGACAAATTTTGATATTGGCCCTTAGGGAGTAGGAAGTTGACTTAAAAATCTTCCTCACCATCAAGCATACAATGCTAAAGAGTACTTATAAGAGATTTTTCAAATATCATCTGACTTAAGAAATTTATGGCATTGTCTAGAAGAAAAACCAAGAGAGATAGTATTAATGGTTGGTTGGTTGGTTGGTTGGTTGGTTGGTTGGTTTTACAAAATGTTCAAATTTGTTGTGCTGTTTAAGGCCAAAAGGAGTCTTTTTTTTCAAGCATATGGTTTCAAATATCTAATAATAATAATGATTGGTGTGTTTAGCACAATAACTAAAGGATTATTAAAAGGCCTGGAGGACTTGGAAGTTGGTGAACGGGTAGAGACTATTCAAATGACAGCATTGCTGAAAACGGCCAGAATCTTGAGACGAGTCCTGGAGACTTGAGGAGACTTGCTGTCATTCAAACTCCAGTGAAAAACCATCAGGTAACACTGATGTGAAAAACTCTAAAGGAGTAAAATCAGAATAATAATGTAAAGAAAGACTGATTCCATTGACTAGAAACAACACAAACGACACCAAGATCAATAGAACAAAAATTACTAGAAAACAAAAATAAGAAGAAAAACAACTGAATGGATATTTTAAGCAACAAATAAGCAGAATCTTACACCAAAAGTCTAGGACATGGCTAAAAAATGGAAACCTTTAGAGAGGAACTGAATCTCTTCTAAAAGCAGCATAAAATAACAACATATGAAACAGCTATGTCAAAACAAAAATCGATAAGGCAAAACAAAATTGTAAATGAAGGTTATGTGGTGATGGAGACGAAATGATCAATCACATAATAAGTGAAGGCAACAAATAAGTGCAAAAAGAGTATAGGACTGGACACGACTAGGTGGGGAAGGTGACCCACTGGGAATTGTGCAAGAAGTTTAAATTTGACCATATGAACAAATGGTATATGTTCAACCTAGAATCTATCCTGAAGAATGAGGCGCACAAAGTTCTCTAAGATTTTGAGATCGCCTAATCTTGGCCAGATGTCCAGATCTGGAGATAGTCAACAACAACAACAAAAAGAGAATCTACCAACCTGGCAGACCACAGAGTCAAAGTGAAAGAAAGTGAAAAGAAAGATAGTATGTAGACGTTATGAGAGAACTAAAAAAACTATGGAACAGGAAGGTGACTGTGATCCCAGTTGTAATTGGTACACTTGGAACAATCCCAAAAGAATTGGTAAAGGGACTGGAGGACTTGCAAATAAGAGGACAAGTGGAAACCATTTAAACAACATTATTAAGATCAGCCAAAATACTGAGGAGGGTCCGGGAGACTTGAAGAGACTTGCTGTCACTCAAAATTCTGTGTAAAACCATCAGCTAACACTGGTGTAAAAAATTCTCAAAGAGTAAAATAATAATAATCATAATAATAATAATAATAATAATAATAATAATAATAATAATAATCATTTGTAAACATTATAGCTCAAGTAACTATTATTAATTCAAATACGTGATTCGCACACATTTATATGGTTTTAAGTATTCCTATCTAATACAAATAATTAGTGTACAATTATATGGTTTCAAGTAACTAATCCTATCAGAAAATATTTATGAAAAAGAAGCACCAATATATATGTAGGAATCGCCAGAAAATATTCGATCATCTGTTAACAGTATGAGATTTTCGATGGAATTTTGAAATCTGCTTCTTGCTATCTTATCTCCACCTCTAACTTTAAAAAATGTTCTTTCTACTTTACAAGATTGATACAATTTCAATTATAAAAAGAGGTTTAGAATATTATTTTTACAAGCCAGCCAGTATTTGAGTCTTATTGAGTTCTCTAATTTTGATTCTTATTGAGTTCTCTAATTTTCTGATCTTATTCTAAGCTCATTAAATGTTTACACAATTTTCTGACCTTATTCTAAGCTTATTAAATGTTTACAAAATTTTCTGACCTTATTCTAAGCTCATTAAATGTTTACAAAATTTTCTGACCTTATTCTAAGCTTATTAAATGTTTACAAAATTTTCTGATCTTATTCTAAGTTCATGAAATGTTTACAGAATTTTCTTACCTTATTCTAAGCTCATTAAATGTTTACAAAATTTTCTTACCTTATTCTAAGCTCATTAAATGTTTACAAAATTTTCTGACCTTATTCTAAGCTTATTAAATGTTTACAAAATTTTCTGATCTTATTCTAAGTTCATTAAATGTTTACAGAATTTTCTTACCTTATTCTAAGCTCATTAAATGTTTACAAAATTTTCTTACCTTATTCTTAGCTCATTAAATGTTTACAAAATTTTCTGATCTTATTCTAAGCTTATTAAATGTTTACAAAATTTTCTTACCTTATTCTAAGCTTATTAAATGTTTACAAAATTTTCTTACCTTATTCTAAGCTTATTAAATGTTTACAAAATTTTCTTACCTTATTCTTAGCTCATTAAATGTTTACAAAATTTTCTGATCTTATTCTAAGCTTATTAAATGTTTACAAAATTTTCTTACCTTATTCTAAGCTTATTAAATGTTTACAGAATTTTCTTACCTTATTCTAAGCTCATTAAATGTTTACAAAATTTTCTTACCTTATTCTAAGCTCATTAAATGTTTACAAAATTTTCTGACCTTATTCTAAGCTTATTAAATGTTTACAAAATTTTCTGATCTTATTCTAAGTTCATTAAATGTTTACAGAATTTTCTTACCTTATTCTAAGCTCATTAAATGTTTACAAAATTTTCTTACCTTATTCTTAGCTCATTAAATGTTTACAAAATTTTCTGATCTTATTCTAAGCTTATTAAATGTTTACAAAATTTTCTGACCTTATTCTAAGCTTATTAAATGTTTACAAAATTTTCTGATCTTATTCTAAGCTTATTAAATGTTTACAAAATTTTCTGACCTTATTCTAAGCTTATTAAATGTTTACAAAATTTTCTGATCTTATTCTAAGTTCATTAAATGTTTACAAAATTTTCTAACCTTATTCTTAGCTCATTAAATGTTTACAAAATTTTCTGATCTTATTCTAAGCTCATTAAATGTTTACAAAATTTTCTTACCTTATTCTAAGCTTATTAAATGTTTATAAAATTTTCTTACCTTATTCTAAGCTTATTAAATGTTTACAAAATTTTCTGACCTTATTCTAAGCTTATTAAATGTTTACAAAATTTTCTGATCTTATTCTAAGTTCATTAAATGTTTACAAAATTTTCTTACCTTATTCTAAGCCCATTAAAAAAATCATCAAGTGTTTTTTTATTCCAACTGACCACAGATTAAAAGTAGAACAAAGCAAAAAAAATGGATAAATACCTAGACCTTACCAAAGAGCAGAAACTGTTATGGAACATGAAGACAATAGTGATGCCAATTGTAGTTGAGCACTTGGGACAGTTTTACTAGAACCTGGAAAAAAGACTGGCAAAAGTGGAGTTCAGAGGAAGAATCAAGACCATCTAGACCACAGCATTGCTAAAATCAGCAAGGATATTTAGAATATTCCTGGAGATCTGAGGAGTCTTACTGTCTCTCAGTCTTCACTGAAAAACATCCTGTTAGAACTTGTGTGAAAAACTAGCACAGAGTTAAATACTACTACCACTAATAATCAATGCAAGTAAAAACAAGAAGGAAAAATCTGTGGCATGGATACCACTAATAATAATAATTATAACAGAATATTCCAAAACAATGAAAGTAAATTCTACTTACAAGTAAACAGGAGAAAGTATGACAAAAATTGGACAACCAGAACGAAGGGAAACAAAATATTTCTGTCGTGAACTGTGGGAAAAGAGACAAGAATATAGTCGAAAGGTGGAATGGTTAATCAACATGAAAATGGATTACAAAGAAAAAGAACCGGAAGCTGAAATACATCTTGAATCTCTAAGAGGGACCCTCAAGAAAATTGTAAATTGGAAGGCACCAGGCCTCAATGGGATCCATGGATTCTGGTTCAAACGATTCACGTCTATTCCTGACAGATTAGCTCAACAACTGCACAAATGCCTACAAGAGAAAAACCTTCCTGAATGTATGACGAAAGGAAAAACAACCCAAAAAGATTTAAAAAAGGAAACACTCCAAGCAACTACAGACTGACAACGTGTCTGCCAATGATGTGGAAAATCCTAACACATAAGTGAGAGAAGAAATTTATTACTTGCTTGAAAGCTGTGAGCTACTTCCTGAAGAATAGAAAGAATGCTGCAAATGGACTAAAGGCACAAATGACTTATTGTACCTAGATCAATGCAAGTAAAAACAAGAAGGAAAAATCTGTGGCATGGATAGACTACAGGAAGGCTTATGGCATTATCTCACAACTATGGATAATACTAAGGTGAATCAAAAGTTTTGCAATATTTGGTATCTGGTAGTTTTCGGTGCGTAAATCATTCGACTAAAGCAATTCCAACTATGGAAGGTACTCGCTGAAGTTGGTGGCACTGTAATAGTTAAAAGCCACACTGATGAACTTGCAATGTAGTCTAATTCGGGAACTTATGCTTTTGGAGTTTGGAGTTTGTGGAGGTGCCCGTGGTGTAATTGTTATCGTCGTAGGAAATGAACACGGCGACACGAGTTCAAATCCTGGACGAGACTGATTGCATTTCACATAGCACTAATACCCTTGGGAAAGGTATGAATCCAATTATTCTCCTTCCAGCTATGGGTAAATAGTAGGACAGACTAGGTTCTTCAGCCTTGGTTAGGCAACTAGTCTAGGAGAAGGAAAACTCTGAATTCAAACCTGTTAAACTCCGCTTAAAAATTGACCTTGTGTCATATCCTGCCCGAGCGGAGGGGTTGGTAAATAGATGGTAAATAGGAGGTAAATTGGATGCTGTTGGAGTTTGAAATGGGCCAGAAAATCGTGGAAGCAAACAAAAACATTTGTTGTGAGAAAAGTGAAGGCGCATTTGATGACAGAACAGTGAACAGATGGTTAAAGAAATTTCGCTTAGCTTGAAAGAACCCCAAAACCAGGCGAGGCAAGAAAGGCCGAAAAACGTTGATTCTGATACCGTGCTCCAAGCCATAGAGACAAATTAAGTGAGTAGCACTCGAGGAGTATCAGGCGAGCTTAGCATCTCTATGATTTTAATTAGTTAAAAAATTTACTTTTTAACACTGAAGATTTCTTAAATTATTTCGGGTTTTGATGCTTAACATTTTTCACGGTAACTCAAATATGCTCGTCTGTGAGGTTTGAAAAGAAGTTTTGAAAACTAAAGTGTACATGCTGGCGGGTCAATTGATGTAAGATACAGATAAAATTTCAGGAGCTCATTTTTTTTTTTTTCACAAAAATTAACACTTTTTTTTAGTATGGAAATCACCTGATTTTCATACTGCGTATTAGTTGGCAAATAAGCTCTTCGTAAAAATTGAGCACTCTGGTAGCCAATAAGGTATAAAAAATGTAAACAAAGGCTGCTGTTGCTAAAATAAATACCTTAAAATTCCCTTAGCCAACGCAGTCCGTTTGGTGGCCGACAGGTTTGAAGCTTAGTCTAGCGTCCTGCGTGTCTAGTCATACTGAAGAGTTCTGATAGAACGAAACAGTCTGTCTGTGGATGATAATATATATATATATATAATCAAAATAATTAGCTGACAATCTTTCTCAGTTCTGCCGAATTGAGTCTCATGTTACCGAAACATAGCAAAACTTTTTACTCACCCAAGTAGAATATTTCAAAATATTAAAAATCTCCAAGGAAGTAGTCGGCTTCATCATAAGAACGATGAAAAATTGTTTTTTTTTTTTTTGTTTGTTTAATTGCATATCAGTCTATGTGGATAATCTAATGCCGTATAAAAAACAGTTGTACTAATTAACCCATAGCTGTGGGAATAAGGGTGTTCATATCTATTGCAAGGGTATCAGTTCAAAAGTAAACGTAATTGCACGACAGGAGTTTGAACTCGCTTACTAAGATGTTGCCGTCCTGTACATCAGCCACCATACCATGGAAATCCACACCCCCGAAAATTGGGGAGTGGATTTAACAGCTGGAGGACGAAACCCTAGAAGTTAAAGATACAAAGTTACATCTCGTAAGGTTTGGTTTAATTTGGTTTTATAGCATATCAATCATTGTAGGTTATTTAAACCCAATCTTTATACAAATATTAAATATATGATTTCTAAACCCTGGTCTCCCGGACCATTGGCGAACACTCTACCCATCAGACCAATGGTCCGACCACTAAATTATATCCTTAAATGATACCACTAAATTATATCCTTAAAGCAAAGATGGCTACTGGTTCATAAAATAACTAGAAAAGATAAACTACCCAATGGATAGAATAAAAAATTGCCACGAATAAAAAAAAAACTTAGTACAAATGCTTATATTGAATAATAGTTTGGTTTACTTTCTTAGTTTAGAGGAATATAAACTTTCGAGGGTTATTTAATGCCAAATCTACCCTTGTAGAGAAACAGTAGTGATATTATTTAACCAATTATTGGGGTCGGTAATAATGATGTTCATACCTTTCCCTATGGTATTAATTTGAAAGTGCACATAATGAGGTTCATAGCTTTCCCAATGGTATTTGTTTGAAAGTGTACATAATAGTGCAACTGGAGTTTGAACTCACTACGATTTCGCTGTTTAACACATAAGCCACTATGCCACGGAGACTACCTCGGACTGGTTGGCATTTCAAATGATATTGATATTTTCCTGAAGTCAACAATCCCTTGAAGTACACTTATTTTATCTATAAATACGAACAAAAAATATGCGACCTCCGGGCATTATTTTTAAATTTTAAAGTAATAAGATATATTAAATCAGAAAGGCTAACAAAAAAAAAAAATGAAAATGAAAATAATAACGTACATGAAAAGAATACTACTATTTTTATTTTAGTTTGATCGATTTCGCTATAAAAATTATACATAGGATTGCTTTATGTGGCTGCTACATATGTGTGTGTGTGTGTGTGTTAATATTTGTTAAAATTATTGATATTAGAAAAAGCAAAAAATTTAAAAGTATGATATTTTTGAAATTAAATTATTATATAGAACTTATTTGAAACAGAGAATAAAACAGCTTAGACACTAGCTCTTCCTATCACTCCAGGCATAGATTGCTTAATTTTTCTAAGTTAACTCTGTAACTAAGTTGAATTGTAAAAAATAAAATTGGAGATTTCTTTCAGTTAAAGGATCTTTTAAGATTTATCAACGGGATTTTTTTCACATATCTATAAGTATAAATCCAAAAAATTTGAAGTCAATAATAGCTGAAAATATTGCTTAAAATTAGCCATTCACTCTGTAGGGCTGTTGGTCGACTTATATACATAGGCGGCCCAATATCGGTAATGCCTTAAGGGGCTTTTTTACTGGGGCGCAATCAGAAAAAGATGGCAGCAATAAAACACGTACGTTGTCACAGATGAGTCTTGGAGTTATTTCTACTAAACAGGGCGACAAAGATAATCATATTTCCTTGGATTGGCTTCCCACGTCATGTGTCAGCTGGTCAAGTGTGAATTTAGTCTCTAAAAGCTAACTCTCTTTGAATGAATGTCCTACTAGTAGCAGTCTTTGCTCGAGGCGTGAAACAGACGTATTCATCATTTCTGTTCGTTGAACAGAATAGAGACCTTTGTATCCAAATCCGAAGAGATATTTTATTTCAGCTCACCAAAAAAAAAAAAAAAAAACATCAAAGAAAGTAAAACATTTTATATCTTTTTCTTTTTTTGGTAACTCTTTCATACATGCTTGTTCTTGGGTACTTCGGGTGGTGTAATGGTTATTAGGTCGAAAGCAATATTTAATCTACAAAAAGTGGTGTCAATGTACGCCTAGTAAAGACGTAAACTGCTTTTGACTGGTTATCGATCATATGGAAATCTGATCTCACTGATAAAGTAAAATGGGATTTCTTCCATGCTGTTGCTGTGTCAATACTACTGTATGGCTGCCCCACCAGGACGCTAATGAAACGCATTTTGAAAAGGCTGGTTTGAAACTACACAGGAATGGTCTTATTTACCCAACCCCTCCGCTCGGGCAGGATATGACACATGGTCAATTTTTATTTTAAGCGGAGTTTAACAGGTTTGAATTCAGAGTTTTCCTTCTCCTAGACTAGTTGCCTCACCAAGGCTGAAGAAACCAGTCTGTCCTACTATTTACCCATAGCTGGAGGGAGAATAATTGGATTCATACCTTTCTCAAGGGTATTAGTGCTATGTGAAATGCAATCAGTCTCGTCCAGGATTTGAACTCGTGTTGCCGTGTCTATTTCCTACGACGATAACGATTACACCACGGGCACCTCCATTAACTACACAGGAATGGTACATGCTGTTTGGAACAAATCCTGGAAGCAACACTCCACAAAAACGCAGCTGTACGGTCTATTTATCTTCATTTTTCAAACCATCCAAGAAGCACAAGACATGTGTGTCACAGTCCAAAGAAGTAAGGACGAGTAAGTGACCTTCTCTCATAAATGCGCCTGTGTTGGCCGACCAGCAAGTATATGGAGAATAAGAAGAGTTGTTTTGTTGTGGTATTTGTAGTAAAATTTTTTCTTGTTGATATTTGTTATGAAATTCTGAGTTTCGTATCTGACTCTTTTCTTCTTCTTTTTTTACCCCATTCGCTTGTTAACTTCTTTTGTCTTTGGAAGCTGTAAGAGAATTAAGGACGGGAGGTTAAAGACAGGGATACCTTTATAAGTAATTAAAGTTGGTGACCTCAGTCGAGGGTGACCAGAAAGCTCCCTTTTCAATAGCTAGTAGAGGTGTAGAGTAGGGCACTACTCCATTCCCTGGATTACTCCACTTTACCGTTGGTACATACCATATAATGCTGAGTGTTAAGCAAGGCGGCATCAAGTACCATTTTTTTGAGTCTTTAGTATGACTCGACCTAGGATTGAACCGCGCACACTCTACTCATTAGGCCAATGGCCCAGTACCTTTATACTTATAGCGATGGGGATAACATTATTATTATTATTATTATTGGGTTTTTAGGTTTAAGGTTTAAGTTGGTTTTACGTTGGTTGCGTTGGTATTTTGTTGGTTGCATTGGTATTTCGTTGGTAGCGTTGGTATTTCGTTGGTTGTTATCCCCTCGCTAAATGTTGATGGAAAATAAAGGTGGTGGAGAAGAACGAAGACGTCGTTAGGTTTTTGTATCAAGGTTTTAATGGCAGCATGAAGTAAAGGGGTTTACACTGGTATGCTGCGAGGTTTCGTAGTAAGGAAAGAAGGTAGGAAGTTGTTAGAGTGTATCATCTAATTTGTTTTTAACTAGAATCCCTTGGTCTAGAAGAATAGACCCAAGGGATCCATAAACTAGATGGCTCTCCACATAATGGTTGATGCGGATACTGCTATTCAGGAACAGACGAATATACGTCCGTTCCCGTTGAGGATTTCTGAGCGAGAGAGAGAGAAAGAGAGAGATTCGCTGGCTTTCCTCAATTTTTGGTGCTGCTAGGAAATATGGTTCGGGTTGAATTGGATAAGTCATCCTGATTGGGTGAAAATGTTCGGCGACTCTAACGGTCAAATTAAGTTACGCGCTAAACAAAAATTCAAGTTTTTTTCTGCTAGAGTCTTTAGTGTGATTTGACCTAGGATTAAACCGCGGTCTCCCGGACCATTGGCGAACACTCTACTCATTAGGCCAATGCCCAGTACTTTTATACTCAAACTTTTTCTTGGGTTTACGACTATTCTGTGGTGTGATTTTTTTCTGAACCAGTAAAAAGAGTGGCTTTTCCTTGACGAGGTGTTGAAGTATATTAGAGAATCAATTTTGACAATTATAAGTTTTAGGGATCATCGGGTATCCCGCTGAGTATGTTCAGCTGAAGCTGCTACTTCTAGGAGAGACTCATCGCGCTGCTAAATTCTGGACTTAGCAGGCACCAGCTCTTATCGCCAGCAGCAGAGAAAAACAGATCCTTTCAGTCGCGGTGAGTGTGTCTTTTTGGCGCTAGAATGCACCTCTTTTTAGGCATGCGTCGATTTCACTTCCTGTCGGAGGTCTCCGAGGAAACTAATACATTTGCATTTATTTTTTCTGTTTCTTTTTAATCCCCACAAGGACTTACATACTTCAACTCTGTGCGGACACTGGATGCAGTCTGGATGATCTACCAGGAGTGATGGATGATAGTGACGAATAGCGAGAGAGAATCAGAGAAAATCCGTGTTGTCAGCGATGATGAAATTATCGGGAAAAGTTTAACCCCCTAAAATGACGTTTTTATGTCGGTTCTCTTACGTACTTTCGTAGAAAAAATATTATCCAATGAAAACTAGACTAAAAACAGATTAGAAATATTTTATTCAGATAAAAAATTCTTTTCATCTAGTCAGTCAAATTTATTTATTTAGTATTTTTACATTAATTAACAAAATTCCAGTCACCCGCAGTGATGTCAATTTTAAATCACTAAACAAAACAAATCATATCTTTTGAAGATTAAAGTTTTAAAAAATCCTAGAAAAGCAATACTGATCCTTATTTAATCGTTTTTTGAACTTCAAAAATTCGGCATCCGTATGAACAAATAGACAAATTGCGATAAAAAAAATAAAAATAAATGTTAACAAAATCTAATTCTCCAAGGAATTATCTTTAAAACTGTGAAAATTTGTCTCCTACAAATTTTTAATGAAGTCGACAAGATGATTAAGTGGGTGGGTTAACACATAATAAGTAAAGTTGGCGACAGCAGTCGAGGGTAACCCGAAGGCTCCCTTTTAAATTGCTACTGCACCGAGGTGTAGGGAAGGGCACTACTCTTTTCCCTGGATTGCTCCACTTTACCTTTGATCCATACATTATAATGCTAAGTGTAAAGCAAGGTGGCATCATGGACCATTTTTTGAGTCTTTGGTATGACTCGACCTGGGATTGAACTCCGGTCTCCCGGGCCATTAGCGAACACTCTATTTATTTGGCCCATTGCCCAGTTAATAACACATAATAATAGAACAAAAAGTCTTCATATTCATTAGAAAAAAGTGTCTGTTAAAAGAAATATTATCTTTTATAGTTTTGAATGCTGAAGATGTTATAAGAACCCGATAATTAACCGATTGGGGGAGGATTTTTTATATTGCTTTAGCAGGTGCGCTTTTATGTAAATACCTAATTTTCAGGAATTTCAGTTTAAAGCAACCACCAGTAAATTGTAAATCCCCCTCGCTTATGGATCCCTGAACTTTTATTTATCCTATCAAAATTTTATTCCCCTTCAGGGGTCAAGATGAATCAGAATTTCAGAGAATCTCTTAAAAAGTATACTCCGCTTAATTTTTTAATGCTAGAAAAATTTTTGGACAAATTAATTTTGATATTGATAAAAAAAAAAAATGATATAGCAATATGAACAAAAGAAAAAATTAAAAAATGGAAGAAATAGAATATAAAATCAGATTTTACTTGTTAGACAAATTTTAAGTTTATTTTGTTAATTATGATTTATATTTTGGGTTAGATTTTGGGGTCTACTTTAAAACTATCAAAACCAAGAACAAATTTAAGAACGAACTTTTATCTTTTTGATTACGCTTTAAAAATAAAAGGTTTTAAAAAATTAGTGATATATGAAGTCATAATCAAAATAAAAAGAATTACAAAAATGTAAGGTTACGATATAATTCGTTCAGTCAATCGGAATAAGAAAAAACGTTAATGTATTTTCATCAACATTTACAAAAATACATTTTTTGTAAATGTTGATGAAAAATACATTAGTCTTTTTCTTATTAAGGAAAACACAATTCGTATCTGGGCTGCAAATATTGAAGTCTTATATTTGAGACATTTACGGGGAAGTAAAAGATAATTATAAATTCATAATTTCTGATTTACATGTTTTAACAAGCTCCCATTTACTAATGATACTATGCTTTTACTGATCAAATTGAGTGTTACATAAATTTGATCCTTTTTTTTTGGGGGGGGTTAGAATGTCCATCTCGATTAGTGGCAAAAAACTATTGTCGAGGGGTTTATATAATAAATTACTCCGTACCTCGATGAGCTCCCAAATAGAAAATAATGAGGTACTCAAAGAATAGCAATTATGCGACATACCTTCAGACATTTATTTACATGAAGACCCAACAAAAACATTAACACATAAGAATGGTATTCAGTGTTTATCACAATGTGGAACAGTTCTCCACCATATCAGTAGGCTGGAATTGCTCTACCTGCCTGGCTGCCCAGTTCGGATGTATCAGCAACGTGTCCGACCTCTGCCACTGTCCACTTGCAAAAGGCAAATTGGGAGTCGAGTGTCTACTCGTTATTTAATCTCATAGAGTGGGAGATCTTTTGTGATTTATTAAGCTTTTTGCCAAGATGAAGCACAAGGCCGAATGGATAGGGCACCCAATGAGACTCGAACTCATTCGTGAAGGTTTGCTAGTCTAGCTTGCTAACCATTACACCACCCGAAATGCATTGGGTGGGGGGAACTTTTGCCCACATTATGTCTCTACATTACGATACTTGTGTCTTCTCGTAACTCACGTTGCATGAAGGGCTGCATGTTTGCACCCTCAAAATTTACATAAATAGCTTTTTATTAATTATTGTTAACTGGGCCTTAAATTCATTTTGTCACATTATGAATATTTAGAAATTGGTTTAGTTGAGAATTTCATCTTTTTGGTCAAATACAATATTTTAATATAAGAGGCATATTATTCGTCATTGTCGTTTTCGGTAGGTTCTGCAGCCAAGTAGCCTTTATGCTAGAGCCACCATAGCCCACATATATGAGCCCCTCATTTAACAGAACATGTATCCCATGGTTACGCAGAGGACACAAGAAATAGGGATATAATAATACAAAGAACACTGGAAAAGATCTAATTTAGAAGGCAATAATATACTTCCTTTTAACGTTTTATGGTTTATAGGCATCTCCTAAAGAGCAAATGATATTGTATTGTTGAGTTAAACCTGTTATCCATTTGAACATATTAACCAACAGGCTAAGTCTGAAAGCTCCACCCAGGCAAATTATTGCAATATTCTGGGTAGTATTTTTCCTTGTAACTACCCATTTCTCATAAATTCAAAATTTCTCCTAAATGTCTTCCGATCTTATTACTAAATTTTATATCTTGATGCATGTGGCTATAAAAACGTGCCATGATTTGAATCATTATTGGCAAATTAAGTTATAAACCTTCCTTCTGTCAAACCAGCGAACACATTTGACAATGAGAGTGGAAAATTAATTTCATTACCTATCGTCTTCCCGATAATCACCGAAGTTTTTAGTGTGGTTCAATGCCTTCCTTGAGTATTTTATTGGCAGCTTAAAAATCTCGATTATGTCACAGTGTCTCCCTTTCTTTTTGGCTTCTATATTCATAACTAAAAATGCATGAAATAGAAGTATTGGAACACGTTTTCTTTTGTCCATATTTTTTTATCATCTGTGCAGAGAGTTTATTGAAACAATTCTTTTCAGAAAAAGTCTTTATTTTCGAATAAATCTAACTGAAAACATAACATTGAGATAGGATGATGTTGATGTATATTGGCATCGTTCTATGCATCCAAGTATTGATGAAAGAAAATCATAAAAATAGTTTGATACAATTGATTATTCTATTGAAGAAAAAAGTTTTCAGTTCAATGTTTTGAGGATATAATAAGTTCTTTGCATGAAATAGAAATGATTTAAAGAAACAGAAAATCATTTGACAATATTTTTAACTTATTGCTATTAAGGAGAATTTTGTAATACAAGGGGAATTTTTTCGAAAAAAGCAAAATTAATTTTTTTTCGGAATTTTTTCCAGAAATGTAAACTTTATATTGTTCAGAATTGGTACAGAGTAAAAATTATTTTTATCAAGGAAAAATATTTGTTTTGAGGCTATTCAAAATGGCGAGAAATCAAATGCAGTATTCTGGGCTTGAACAGAGGTCTATCATCAATTTTCTGCTGGCTGAGATTTGCAAACTATGTGAAATTTACTGAAGAATGTGTGATGTGTATGGGGAAGCATGATTTAATCAAAAAATGTTTACAATGAAACTAAGCATGGGTTAAAGTCGAAAAGACAGTCCATAGAGTGGAAACGCACTGACTCTTTAGTAAAGAAAAAATTTGGACGCAGCAGTCAGAAAAGAAAGACATGCTGACAGTGTTCTTGGATAGAAAAACTCATCACTAATGGTTTTCTTGAAAAAGTTACAACTGTAGGCAGTGCTTCCTATTGCCAACTCTTTAGGCATAATTAACCTTATATATTGAATGACCCTCATATATACAATATTTTCATATTCAAGCCACACATGCATACTTTTCATGCTTTCTCTGAACTGCTCTCTAATCCATCATGAGAAGGTTAGATTCTTCGGAAGGTTCTACAGGATGATAAACATGTAATGGAAAACTAGCAGTTTCATGTGGTCCGAAGTCTCACAATCATCTTCAATCATTTACTAAGGATTATTATTTTTAGTTATTTGAAACCATGCAGCTGTGTGCAAATTATCTATCAGACATAGACATACTTTATAGATGTCATGAGATTCCATGTGACATGCTAGTTTGACCTGAGACAAATATGTTAAGCCTGTAAAGTGTCAAGGACTGAGGTGAAGTCCTGCTTCAGAATGGTTCCTTTCAGAATGGAGTGTTTGATTCTCCGTGCTTTAAACACTTTACAGCTTTCGTAGATCACTTTTTTCCAAGTTGATCGATTTACCGTAATTTTCTCTCAGTCTCCTTTGAGAGCACCCCGAGGATATTTTTGACGAGACCCTTAAAACGTTTCTTAGGTTTATGTCTTGGATGTCTACTGTGTTACAAGTCTTTGCTGAACAGCTGCTTAGGTAATCGGATGTCCTTCATCCTGGTAAGGTACACAGCCCACTGCATCTGATTACGTATGAGGAATATCTCAATACTGGATGTATTGACTATATTATGTTTAGGATTTTCCTAATACGAGCTTCATAGAATCTTTTCAAGGTTTTGATGTGACAAATAAATATTGTCCAAATCTCAGAAGAGTATACGAGGACAGATTGAACATACGCTTCATAAATACTGAGCTTGGGTTTGGTGGCGATACCTCTATCAGACCAATCACAGCTTTCGAAGGTCTTGCAGGCTTTTTCAATCTTTAGATTTCAGAATTAAGGGATTCATTTCAGGTGAGTATTCAAAAGAAATAACCACATCAAATCTTGTATCTTGAACGAAGATGGTTGGTCCGACATAGGGCTGGTATAAAGGTTAAATGACCATGACCATCGTCTTTTTCAGACTGATGGTAAGCCCAAAAGTGATGCGTTTTGGAGTACAGATCTATTATAGCTTGTATATCTTCAGTGTGAGTAACAAGATATATATCAGTAGTATAGAGAAGCTCCCGAACAAGTCTCGAAAAGGTTTTTGATTTTGCGTTGAAGCGTGTGTGATCATAGATTTAGGTTGTGTAAAAAGTGATAGTGAAAAGAGAAATTTTAAAATTGACGGAATAACGTTCACTATAAGTTCAAAAATGAGATGAATATGTGGACAACAAATAGCTGGCTGCAATGAAAAATAAAAAAGCTGCTCGGTAGCGCCAGGAGTGGCAGTACCGCCTTGAGCTACCGAAACTGTGTTATCATCCTGGTTGGCGGCTGATGAGGCTAGGGAATCGCACGTGCTTTCACACGTTGCATGATGAAAATTTGAACACTAAGACTCTCTGGAAAGCAAGATGACTCTTTGGAAAGACAAAGTGACTCTTCAGAAAGTTGGAGTGACATCCTGGAAAGACAGGAATTTTAACAAATATGGATAATACAATGAAAGAAAAATGCCCTCAGGGTGTCGGTAGCGGGGAGGGAGAATATACGGTAACGATCTGGATATGTACCCGGCTACAACGTGTGATTGCGGCAGAAAATTCAACAGCTTGCGAGGATCACGAATCCACAAGGCGCGCTGGTGCGAAGAACGTAATTCCCCTGCCGGAGAATGTAAATCGAATGATGGGCCTATGAATCACGTTTACCCCCACAGTATTCACGAGCCCATTGCTGACAATCAGCGTCCTGGAGACATTTTTTTGCAAGCCAAGAATTTAGTGGCCCAAGGGTAATCAGATAGCTACCTGGACAAACATAGACCAGGAGCTTTCTTTTTACTCACCACCCATCTTAAGGGCCCATTGATCAACAAATAAAATCTTTTAGCGGAATTATATATGACGTTTGTCTCGAGTGTTTTTGGGCAGTAATGCATAAATGAAAGAAAACGAACCGAATAGATAACGGTTATAGAAAGGATTTCAACACGAATGTTATACACGCGGAGCCACCTTTCTCGTGTAATTACGCAAAATCAAGAAACGGTTGCTATGACATCTAACGGCCGTAAGTAAACGCTTTTTTAAATCACAAACTGCACCAAAATGAAGATGAACGAACGTCTAATGTAATGTCCGCTTTTAGTTGATCTTGTGTATACATAGATATATATTTCTTTTAAATACCCTATCCGGTGGCAAAAGCTGCTCGGTAGCGCCAGGAGTGGCAGTACCGCCTTGAGCTACCGAAACTGTGTTATCACCCTGGTTGGCGGCTGATGAGGCTAGGGTATCGCACGTGCTTTCACACGTTGTATGATGAAAAAATATGTATATATATATATATATACGTGTGTAGAGAAAATTGATAAACAAGGTAATCCAAAAAGAAGGAAAATTTAATGTTAAAAAAAAGGTAGTCGACGTTCTAACGTTTAGGAATATTTCATAGAATTTATTTGTTCTATTTGTTCACCAAGAAAGATTTAGTTCTCTCCCTTTCTCCTTCAGATTCAAAATCTTTCTTGGGTGAATGCATATATGATTTCACAACGTTTACGCGTTTCTGGTTCGTCCTTCTGGCTGTCAACCCGAGCATCCTGCCCGAGAAATCCATGACTGACGGCTCTGTCAAAGGTCAATATGCAACACTGTGCGCGTGTGTGTAATGTAAAATTAAAAATGGTTATCACCACCCAGTCTTGTGTTTCCAAGTTTCCTATCATACAGGGAATCTTCCGACACTCAAGCACATACATATTTGTGTGTGTGTTTGCATACGTACATAAATATGCATGCATACATATATATTTGTAATATCCAGTCAGCGTCTGAAGACAGTGGGTGTGGATTATTCTTTTATAGAATATATGAGGAATATCATATAAATCTATGTGAGTGCTTGATGTATGGCTATTGTTACATCACTTATTCCCTTGCAGGTATATAACAAAATTCACATTCAGAGCGTATATAGTGCAGATAGAAGGAAATTCATTTTTTTTCTCTCATCGTACACATATGAACTGTAATTTCACATTTGCTGTCCCGCAACCTCAAGTCTAACATGTAAAAAGTAATCTGATGAGACGGAGAGTATAATAATATTCTCTGGCGAAATAAATTTATAATGAAAACTTGACCAGGTTTGAGTTTCCTTCTAATTGCACCACACACACACACACACACACACACACACACATATATATATATATATATATATATATATATATATATATATATATATATATATATATAAGTGTTTCAAAGTGTGTATGCGTATAGGCCATAGAAAAACCTATGTGTCAGTTACTTACTTTACACAGTCTTTGACTGATGCACATTTTTGTTTTCTTGCACCCATTTATAGCTTGTCACTGGTTGTGCAAATAGTCACAACCTCACCTTTTTATAGCCGTTACCAAAACGAAAGAAGAGAAAAACTGTCAAAAGGAACATTTTTAGTTGTTTGAAAACAGTAAAGAAATAGAGAAAAAAAGAAAGATAAACAAAACGTTATAGATCTGATTGATTATATATTTACAAAAAAATAAAGATAAAATTATAAAAGCGCGTCTTTATAAACGAACGGTGTCTCTTTTTCTAAAATCTCTCTCTCTCTCTCTCTCTCTCTCTCTCTAATTTCTTTCACATTAAAAGCAAACAGATATTTTGAAAAATAATATAACAAGAATTCCTACCTATATTTGAATGTCTGACCAGAGGGTAAGCAAGAAAAGTAAAATATCCACTATGCTAATGTTCTGCTTTTACTTTTTTAGTATATTCAAATCATCTGTGGTAGAATTCACAGATATTATAGTGATCCTACGAAGAACGTTAACATACTCTCATTCGAGAGAGAAATGACTTTCTTCATATAAATGATTATATAATGTCTTTATTAGTACTATGCTAATAAATACATTAATGGGCGAAAATCCCGTGACATGGTGGTTAATGTGCTTGACTGCAATATCATAGCAAGTTCGAACTCCAGTCATGATATTAATTTCACTTTCGGACTGATACCCTTGGGAAAGATATAAACCCCTTTTTCCGCCCTAACAATGTGTTAAATAATTCCACTGCTATCCTTTTAGATAACCCATTAACGTTGATATGCCATTAAACAAAGAAAGCAAAGCAAACATTCCACATAATTATGCCTTTGAAACACCCAACTCTCAGGCTTAACATATACCTCCCAAATGAACAGCTCTTGTGTCAGGTGTCCTGACAACAGATATATAAAGGCCAGATGAAGACTTAGGTCTTAGAAAATAATTTTCATTTGACAAATGGATATGCTACGTCTCAAGTTCAATTTTTATCATTTCTCTAATAGAATATCAACTTTTAAAAACTTTTGAAAAAAACTTTTCTCCACAAAAAACATTTCTCTTAACAATAACCAAAGATTGAAACTAGTTGAGAACAAAAAAAAAAAAAAAATGAATAAATACGACATAAATATTCCTATTTGTCATATTACTTTTGTCCAACCCGGGCCATTGGGCAAATGAGCAGAGTGTTCGCCAATGATCCAGGAAACCGAGGTTCAATCCGAGGTCGAATCATACCAAAGTCTCAAAAAATGGTACTTGATACCGCTTTGCTTTGCATTATAAGGTATGGATGAAGGATAAAGTGGAGTAATCCAGGGAATGGAGTAGCGCCCTTACCTACACCTTGGTGTAGTACCTATTGAAAAAGGAGTCTTCGGGTCACCCTTGGCTACGGTCGCCAACTTTAGTTACTACTTTTGTCCATATATATATATATATATATATATATATATATATATAGTTATCCTGCAGTCTTTCTATAACAGTATTTAATATAGAAGATTAAAACACTTCAGAATAATAACCAAAAATGAATTTTAAACACAAACGTGCAGATCACAACATCCAGTTTAACAATATTTTGATCGTCATGCAATATATAAAGTTTTTCAATATCACATTTATAGATACTTATTTACACTTATACACCGACTGCCACTCTGCAGAGAGGTAAGACCCCATCCTAAACGAGTGTCCTGGACATGAGACTAAACAATCTAATGATAAGGCTCCAGTAATGCTGGAGCTTTGGGGAATCTGGAGTACCCCTTCATTGCCGTCGCTCCTAGGTCCACTCTGGCCAAGAGTGGTAATACCTCATACGGTCCTATCTATGTGTCAAATAGAACTAAACTGTATACTTATGCTAAACTGAATTGTTTGAAATAGAACTGTTTTTACATTGAAACTGTGTACTTATGCTCAACTGAAGTTTTTGAAATAGAACTGTTCTTACATTTAACTGTGTTTAAACAAAAAACTGTACTTATGCTAAATTGAATTTTTTTAAATAGAACTGTTAATATGTATAAAAATGGATTTGGCATTAAATAACCAATAATGGTTGATATGCCATAAAACCAACCCAAGCCGAATCAAAATCAGTAACATCACAAGTTTATGGTTAAAAATGACTAATGATGATTGAAATCGTTCGTTTTCAACCATCCTTAGTCATTTTCTCTACCTTAGACATTTTCTAAACCAGCTTTCACCGAACATTCATAATCTCATACAAAAACTATTTAAGCAAACATATTGTTATATGCTCATACACAAACATGCACTCTCACACACAGATACATACACACCTGTGTGTATCTTTGTAAAACACAATTTGCATCAGTGTATATCTTTGTATATGTAGCTCTTTAAGAGTCTCCTACTAACTGAGCATGTAGAATAACTTCCTCCTTCTTAATAAAATGTTGGCATAAGATTAATAAAAGACAAGGGTCCTTTAATTGGATAAAAGTTTTACTGTAATTATTACAACTAACACAATTGCAATAATCCTATTATAGGGGCAGCAGAGATGATCACATACTTACCTTTGATTGTGAGCTATGCCACAAAAGGGATTATCATCAGGATTAACTGATAATGATATATATATATATATATATATATATAGTTGGGAAGCAGTCTCTCATTTAAGCATGTTTGATTAGATAATAAAGACACATTTTGTCTATATAATTTTATCTCTTTTATAATTTAGATTCTTTCAAGTTCCTGGATAAGTGTTTTGGTTTCAGGTTGGAATTGGTAGATGAATTTACCAAAATTGTCATAAGTGCTTTTGGACCTTTCATAGGCCATCATCAATATATATATATATATATATATATATATATATATATATATATATATATGTGTATTAAAGTTTGTTATCTTTAGTAATGTGTTAATGTTTTATTTTAATATAAATTGCTTGTATCCGGTGGTGAGGCTCCAGTTCTAGCTTTAGGGGTTATGGTGTCATCCTTTTATTGTTGTTACTTCACTCTGGTTCAAAGAAGTTTGACCTGTTTGGGTTCTATCTATGCATCAAATAGATCTGTTTGAGAATTATTATTGTTTGATAGGAATACTGTAACATACCCATGATACGGATATGTGAAATAGACAAAGGAAATCTAAAAACACAAAACTGGTTCAGGTACAAAACTTTTATTCACCTTTTTGAGTTTAAAGGTTTTTCGATATGTGGAGAAAGAGAGACACAATCTTTCTATGCTGACTGCTTTTACATCATCAGCTCTCAACCCAACCAATGCACGGCACCCGTAGTGCAAAAAGTTGTCTGGCCTCACCCAGCTCTGAAAGTCAACCTTCTTCTTCCCAGGCAGGAACTCAACTCACTGCTTTTTCTCAAATCTCAGCCCACGCTCCCAGTGCGTGACGTCACCCAAATACCCTGGTCTCAATTCCTATCTGGGATTTCTATTTTGAGATCTCTGAAAGACACATCCTCTCCGCACGTGCGTGAACACCTGCGTTAATGTTGCACCTAACTAACCCATGTGCTAAGCAAAAGGTCCTCAGCCAAACTAAACTGAAAGGCAAGATATATAAAATGAAATCCCTCCACCATTATATTACAATACAATCATGAGAAAATTATTTGTTTTAAGAAGAGTATCTTCAAGCTATAATGATTTACAAATGATTATTATTATTTGCAACATGAAACCACAAATTACTTGAAAAGAGAAAAGACTGAGTTTGGTATGAAATAACTAAACAAGAATTGATATGGCATAAAACCAACCAACCAACCATCATATATAATCAGAATGCAGTTAATGTAATAATAATGAAAGAAATGATAACTTGTGAGGCTTCTGTAGAGTTTTTCCATTTGATGTCCTCTTTCTTTTGCCTTTATTCCATAAATTAAGCATTTTTCTAAGAATTTTATTCTCAAGGAATGACAGATCCAAGCATTCTTTCCAAAGAATGGTGTGAGAAAAAACATAAATTTTGACAAAGATAACTTAAACTTTTACAGTTACTATATTGTCTCAAGCCTTGTTTTTACCCCGGAATAAAAGTTGGATACTCTTTAGATCTGTCCCATTGTTCAGTCACTAAGGCTCATGGGGTTGTCTTCAGTTATATGTTCTCAGGTTTCTGTTTGATGTTTGCTAAATTCATTTCAAAAGATAACATGCCAGTAGGTTATGCACATTGAAACAAGAAGACACAGTCATTTGTTCTGTCTTGTTACAGTGATCAAAATCAAAAGAATTTGTTTGAGGGATAAATACATGAATGTATTGGAATCCTTTTTCCCCAAAACCTTCAAACCAATGAAAAGAAAACTTGTCAATATCTATCTATCTATCTATCTACAAGTGGCACTTTGAAAGTAATACTCCCATTTATTTCCATGGAAACTATAACAGGTAGTATTAGCACAATAATTCTGTTGGATAGAGCAAGTTTTCTGTGAGCACTTCTTTATTTCCCGTGAAAATGCATAACAAATGTTTGTGACTATGTGAAAAAAGTGTTTTATAGCAGAAAATTTGCTCTATCTGCTTCTGTTTTTGTTTGTATTTCTCTAGCCCCTTTGAATCAAGTCAGCTGGGGCTGTAGAATACACTGACTGCATCTCTGCAGTGGAGTAAGACACACCTCACCTAGTGTCTCGGATATGAAATTAAACCATCTAAGGGAGAGGATCCAGCCTTGTCGTTTTGGAGAATATGAAGTACCCTTTCATTGCTATTGCTTCCCAGTTCACTCTGACCCATGTATGTAGTAGCAATTGATCGGGTCCTAACTGGGAGTCAAATAGAATTGTTTGGCATTTAAACTGTGTACAAACAATAGTAATATTTGTGTGCAAAAAAATTAGTTCTGACTCATTTAAAAATATGATTATCTACAAACTATTGGCTTACATTTGTATTACCATTTAACTGTGTGCAAACAAATTAGCCCTGACTCATTTTTTAAAAAAACTCACGTACAAACTATTGACTTACAAATCATATGTATAACCATTTAACAGTGTGCAAACAAATGATCTCTGGCTTGTTTAAAAATGTTATCTATAAATTATGCATTTATAAATCATATATAATATGTATAAAGAGGATTTGGGATTAAATAACCCACAATGGTTGATATCCTATAAACCCAAGCAAACCAAATATTACCTCTTTGTCGTTTTTTAAGTGGATTACAACTGGTTTAAATTCAGAGATTTCCTTTTTCTAAACTGGTTGCCTAACCAAGGCTAAGAGGTGAATTCAGGCCTTTCCTAAGGACATGCAAAGTGAAATTCCTACAGTATCATCCAGGGCTGCCAATTCCACTTACTATAATGATAATCATTATCTTACTGCATCAATAAAAATGTATATGTAGCTTTATTAATGATGCAAGGGTTCTATCTACCTATCTATCTATCTATCTATCTATCTATTTAAGAAGAGATGGAGAGGGACATACCATTGATAAATTCAGGTGCTCTGACTGCATCCATAAAATAATCAGCAAATAAACATTTCTCAAACTTCCAACTCTGTCAAAACATTCAATACATTGGTTTGTTTATAAATTTTCTGGTTCCTATTGTGTGGAATTGCTATTCTGTTTTATTTTTGTCATTCTGAGTATATACACTTAATGTTAATCAAATATTCTTCTTATTTTTGTATTTAAGAAACTGATAAATTTTCTTAATGCATTTATAAAAAGATTTGTGGTTATAAACAAGTAAATTTGTGCATAAAAAAAGATGAATGGATAGAGCTGAGTATCAACACCATTTGTGTATATCAGTGTATCTATAGAATTCATATTATTGCTAATTGCAAGTAAATAAATAAATTAGGGTAAATACTTTATAATTAGCATTTAACAATTGCAATAATAAGAGTTAATGGAGATGTAGACTATTATTATTTAGTTTCAAATTGATATGTTATTTATACTGTCTTGTGACAATTGTAAAAATCTTTAGAATTTGTTTGAAGGAAAAATACATGAATGAGTCAGAATCTTTTTTCAGAAAAACATTCAAAGAAATGAAAAGAGAAATTTGCCATAATTATTCAATAGGTTGACTTATTATGTATTAAATCTATAATCAAGCAACACTACTCTAAATTAGAGTATTTTAAAACTACTCAATTGACAAAAATATTATGACCATGTATCTACGATCACCAGATGGAGACACAGAATACTTCGACATTGTAGCAGGAGTACTACAAGGGGACACGCTGGCTCCGTACCTCTTTATCATTTGTCTAGACTACGTACTTAGAACATCGATTGACAAAATCAGAGAGAATGGCTTCGAGCTGACGAAGAAAAGAAGCAGAAGGTACCCCGCAAAAACAATTACTGACGCCGACGACATAGCGATACTGGCAAATACACCCAACCAAGCCAAAACACTACTGCATAGTTTGGAACAAGCAGCTGCAGGCACAGGTCTCTATGTTAATGCACACAAAATGGAATATATGTGCTATAATCAAACGGGGGACTTCTCCACTATAGACAGAACCCCTCTTAAACTAGTAGACAAATTCACTTACCTAGGAAGCAGCGTCGCATCAACCGAAAAGGACATCGAAACGAGGTTAACGAAAGCATGGACAGCTATCAATAGGCTATCGATTATATGGAAATCAGACCTAACCGATAAAATGAAACGCAGTTTCTTCCAGGCAGCGGTCACATCGATACTGCTATATGGGTGCACTACATGGACTCTAACAAAACGGCTGGAGAAGAAGCTAAATGGCAATAACACAAGAATGCTGCGAGCAATCTTGAACAAGTCCTGGCGGCAACACCTAACAAGACACCAACTGTACGGCCACCTGCCTCCTATCACGAAAACTATTCAAGTTAGACAAACCAGACATGTAGGACACTGCTGGAGAAGCAGGGACGAACTCATAAGAGATGTACTCTTATGGACCCCCACACATGGCCGTGCAAAAGCAGGATGACCAGCACGGACATACATTCAGCAGCTATGTGAGGATATGAGATGTTGTCCTGAAGACCTGCCTAGGGAGATGAACGATAGGGAGGAGTGGCGAGAGAGGGTCAGGGATATCCGTGCTACCAGCGCGACATGATGATGATGATGATGATGATGACAGTAACATATAAAAAACAAAAAATCTGTTCCTTATAATAGAGATTCAAAGTTGAAAATAACTTTTTTTTCTCTAATAATTATCTGCTTCTGTTTTATGAGTTACATTTGAATTAATTTTTACATAATCTTTATACTGTATTATTTTAAGAATTAATTTTTTTTTTTTAAATTTTATTTATTGCGGGGCCCGTGGCACAGCGGATAGAGGCGTTGAGTCTCTACAGTTCCAGGTGAGCATTGTCAGAAGATAGCGGTTTCAAATCCTACCCAAGCCGGCCAGAGGTTTACTTGGTCAAAAACGTGGTGCGATAGACAACAACTATGGAAGGCAGTAATTACTGGGAATACGGTTACAAGACTCATCATTCCTATCCAAGGTCGCGGTAAAAATCACCTGAAGAAGGCCAGAGGTGAAATTTGGCCGAAACGTAGTGAAAGAAGAAACAATACAAAAAAACTACCAAGATGAGGACAAAAAGTCCGCAATAAATAAAAAAAAATTAATTCTCAGATTAAGAAGCCTCATCTCAAAATGATCCAATTAAAGACAATTGTATCATTCTAATTGCACTGTGAACAGATTTTTGAACAGACTTACTGTATCCCCCTCACACCAAACAAACAGGTATCTTGGATATGAAATTAAACTGCATCTGATAGTGAGGCTCCAGTTCTGGAGATTTGGGAGTGTGGAATGCTCCTTCACTGCCATTATTCCCAGGTTCATTCTGACCTAGATTGCTAGCAAGTGTTAGGATCTCTTTTATGGGTTGAATAGTTCAGTTTAAAAAGTCTTCATATTTGATAGAACCATGCGCTAAAAAAACATTCAGAAACAACTACACAAAAAATGTAAATATGAAAGCAATTCGCTTACCTTTAGGCATAATATAACCCAAGACAAGTTGACATACCATTAAAATCACTCAATCGAATGTATTAGTTTGAATATTCATTTACTGTATGTTAATAGTATGTAATTGAAAAAACATTTAGTTGACAGAACAAATATTTATTTTTCAACATTTTCACCTTCCTTGGCAGTACACTTATCTCAATGATTCATTATTAATCGTATAGATCAACTATTACACCATATTTACCACCCCCTCCACTCAGGCAGGATATGACACAAGGTCAATTTTTTAAGCGGAGTTTAACAGGTTTGAATTCAGAGTTTTCCTTCTCCTAGACTAGTTGCCTCACCAAGGCTGAAGAACCTAGTCTGCCCTACTATTTACCCATAGCTGGAGGGAGAATAATTGGATTCATACCTTTCCCAAGGGTATTAGTGCTATGTGAAATGCAATCAGTCTTCTCCAGGATTTGAACTAGTGTCACCGTGTCCATTTCCTACAACGATAACCATTACACCACAGGCACTTCCTTTTTAACAGGTTTGAATTCAGAGTTTTCCTTTTCCTAGACTAGTTGCCTTACCAAGGCTGAAGAACCTAGTCTGCCCTATTATTTACCCATAGCTAGAGGGAGAATAATTGGATTCATACCTTTCCCAAAGGGTATTAGTGCTATGTGAAAATGCAATCAGTCTCATCCAGGATTTGAACTCGTGTCGCCGTTTCCATTTCCTACAACGATAACCACGGGCACCTCCAGAGTATATTTTGGCACATTTATTGCAACCATTATCATTTTAGAAAATGGAATTAGTGACCTGAGTTCAAATCCTGGATTAAACTGTTTGACTTGGAAAATGCATGAATACATTTCTTCTCTTTTTAACAAATAATAGGTTAGAATTCGTTCTTTAACCTTGTTAAAGCAATCACTCTAGAAAAAGGAAAACTCTGAATTCAAACTAGCTTTATTCTGCTTAAAAATGACCTTGTGTCACATCTTCTTTTGGGAGGAGGGGTTGGGCAAATACATACAGAGAACATTTCAGATTAAAATTCTGCTTATAATTCATCAGTTTACAAATTGTTTCACTCTCCTATCTATCTATTGATCTATCTATCTATTCAATAATATTTTGGTATTGATGAAGAAATTCCCTACCTACATCATGTTCAGCAATTAACTCTTATTGATTATATATTCATTGTTCCGCTCTCATATCTATATATCTATCTATGTATCAAACTGAAAATGGAGGTGCTCGTGGTGTAATGGTTATCGTCGTAGGAAATGGACACGGCGAACTCGAGTTCAAATCCTGGACGAGACTGATTGCATTTCACAAAGCACTAATAATCCTGGGAAAAGTATGAATCCAATTACTCTCCCTCCAGCTATTGATATTAATGAAGAGATGGGAAGTAGATGGCTATTCAATGACTATTTTGTTGGGTGTTGCTTCCAGGATTTGTTTAAGACAGCATGTAGCATTCTTGCATAGTTCCTCTCAAGCTTTTTCTCTTGATGTTTGTTTGTATTCATATGCTGCATCCATATAGTATTATGGACACAGCTACAGTCTGTAAGAAATCCTATTTTATTTCAATAGATAAATCAGACTTCTATATAATCAATAACCGCTTAAGAACATTCCATGCCTTTAAATGGAGTTTGTTGACATTATTTCCTGTAGAAAAGATGTTCTCTCATTTCACAAACAATGCAAATAAGAACAAGATATGTGGGGCATTGCCAGAGAATTAAGGATGAACTTATAAGCAATGTTTTCTGATCAACTCCTACACATGAATGCACCAGGATTGGTCAACCAGGAATAACTTACATCAGCTTTGTGCTGGAGCAATTGATGATAGGGATGGATGACAAGAGAGTGTCAGAGAAATCTGTGCAGTCTGTGTGACTTGATGATGATGAGGAGGAGGATAAATGAAGAATTAGCTTACCTACATCAAATATTGCCCAAGAAACCTTATGCACTTATTCCAGTATCCCTTCTACTTGGTAAAACACATGAAAGTTGGAAAAACTTGGTACCAGTATTGTTGCAAGATTTACTAGCAGTGGATTAACTTAGGACTCCAGCTTTGGATTTATCTCCAAGGCTTGCTCCTGAAGACTTTTCCATGAGTTGGTATGATTGCAAAGTATCAGATGTTTAAATTTAGAGTTCTCCTTCTCATAGACTGCTCCCACCCTAACATAGAGTATTCTATGTGCTCAAATACCTATCTCATAGATGAAGAGAAGAAATAGAAGATGGATTCACGCATACTTCAAAGGTATTAATATAAAGTGAACACTAACTATCAATATCATATATCATGATAAATGATATATATATATATATATATATATATATATATATATATATATATGTATATATATGAGGTGCATACGATAAGTTTCCAGATTTTTTTCGTACGGGCATTTAAAATTGTCGTAGGCTCTTGAAAATTTGGTATGTTATTGCTATACATCTTATGAGATGACTGACCAATTTTTATGATTTCAGATTCAAAGGAACAGCTACAGCAGCAATTGGAATACACCCTGATTGTCACAGCTGGTGAATTTTGAAAATGCAATCTGAACTTAAGAAGAACAATATGCAATAAAATTGTGTTTTAAACTTGGAAAAAAAGGCCACAGAAACGTATGGAATACTTCAGACTGCTTTTAGACCATCTTGCATGAATTGAGCATCGGTTTTTGAGTGGCATAAGAGATTCAAGGAAGGCAAGGAATCTGTGAGGCATGATGACAGGTGGGGGAGGAGTAAGGAAGTCAGAACACCAGACTTGATGGGCCAAAGGGTTAGAGCTAGGGTTAGGGTTACTATGTTGAGGTTTTAAGGGAGTTCAGGAAGAGATTCCATTGGAAGAAGCCAGCACTCCTCAAATCGGGTCAGTGGCATTTTCACCAGGTCCACAACTCCATCCTTGTCACAGACTATTTGACCATGATGGGCATCAAGACAGTTTCTCACCCTCCCTATAGTCTAGACCTTGCTCCCTGTGACTTTTGGTAATTCCCTAAGCACAGAGGCTGTCGTTATGAGATAATTGAGGAGATGAAAGAGGCTGTGACAAAGGTCATTGACACGCTCACATAAGAGGACTTCCATGGGGCCTTCCAGAAGTTACATTGTAGCCAGAGGAGATTACTTTGAAGGAGACTAGAGTTTCATGTGTGTACTATCAATAAAAGTGGCCATACGAAAAAAAGTCTGGAAAATTATTGTGTGCCCCTTGTATGTATATATATATATATATATATATATGATCGTATATATATATGATTGTGTATATATATATATATATATATAACTTTGAAATAACTTCACAATATAGTATATATGATATATGTATATGATATATGATGAACACTAACTATCAATATTATATATAATGATATATGATATATATACATGATATAAACATGATTATATATATGACATATATATGAAATATATATATATGATATATATATAACTCTGAAATAACTTTAAAATATTGTATATATGATATATATATGATAAATATATGATGACCACTCTCAATATCATATATCAAGCTGCTAACTGTTTGACCAAATAAACCATCAATTTTTTTGCTATTAATAAATGAAGCTATCAAAATGTGTATATGTTACTTTTATCCAATTTCTTTACTTAATACTTTGTGTATTCATCAATGATTTTTGTATATTTTCCTTGAAAAGGTAAGTCTTGTAATTACAAGGGTGAGTCAAATGTTTTGCTATATTTTGGTAATGTGAAGCATAATTCAACATCTTCAGATGCTTTAGTTGAGGTTATGCAGGTGATGAACCATACTGAACTGTGAGATGCCAAGCTCCCTTGATACCCTTCATGTGCTACCTGCTTGATTTAACTCTATGACTTGAGGCATGGACTCAGAATCCATGGATTTAGGCCTACCTGACCATATCTGATCACTGAGGTTTTTGTAGCCTGATTAAAATCTCTTGAACCTTCTGGTTTAACCATCTCTGGTCAACTGCGCTTTCACCTTTTACACAACAGATATTTTTGGAGGCTTATCCAACATTGGGACCCTGTTTTAACTGATAAAGCAAAAGTTCACAAATCAAACTATGTTACATATTTATCAGTGTAAATTTCAAATCCCACATTGAGTGAAGCATTGCACAAGGTGTCAGCACATTATCGTCATAGGAAATGGACACGGTGATACGGGTTCAAATCCTGGACGAGACTGATTGCATTTCACATAGCACTAATACCCTTGGGAAAGGTATGAATCCAATTATTCTCCCTCCAGCTATGGGTAAATAGTAGGGCAGACTAGGTTCTTCAGCCTTGGTGAGGCAACTAGTCTAGGAGAAGGAAAACTCTGAATTCAAACCTGTTAAACTCCGCTTAAAAATTGACCGTGTGTCATATCCTGCCTGAGCGAAGGGGTTGGTAAATATGATCAACAAGCATTATACCACCAAATGTAGTGGATACCTTATACAGCTTAAACTGCTTCAGTTACGTGATATAAGTGCTACAAACTTGCAGGTACTAAAATATTGCAAAACTTTTGACTCACTGAAGTAAAGATGCTATCAGGAGACTTTATTTGGATTAGGATATTTGGATTATCTGCCCTTTAATCATTGGGACTTTTACAAACAGAAGGTCATTTCACTTCCAAATTAGCAAAAAGTTATGGTATATATTGTGAAGACTGCAAAAATTTACTCTTTTTCATCTTGTCCAGCTGACCATATAGATTTAACAAAGAGCCGTCACATTTGAAACATAAAATCAACTAATGGCTGACTACACATGGTAAAAATCACAAGCAATTTACAGGCAAGCTCATACCAAATCTGACAACCATTCAAGAAATACATCATGAGTAATGACTATTTTATATGCATACAAATCAAACTATTCTTGTCTCTAACTGACAAAACTTTGGCCAGCAAATACCAATACCTTTAGACATGTCTATTCTCTTATTTCTACAAGTCATAACATTTCTCATTACCAAAGGACAAAATCTGTCTCTTCTATAAAAGTGGAGCTGAAAATATCTCTTGACATAACTTTTTCTGGAAAAAAGTGACAGCACACTCCTCCCCATGAACTTTTGAATAAAAACATTCAAGACAATTCTTGCAGCTTCTTAAAAGGTTCTGATACTTCTTACAAAAATATTACATGCAATGTTCATGTTTGTAAAATAAATATTTTTTCATCTTTAATGTGAATATGTTATTTGTGGTGAATTCTTCAGTTATATATCTTCATCGAAATTAGTGACTTATCATATATACTCATAAATGGGAGGCACCTGTGGTGTAATGGTTACCAACATAAGAAAGGGAATTATTGATTCAAGTTCAAATCTTGGATTGAGGCTGTCTGCATTTCATATAGCACTAATATCCTACAGAAAAGTATGAATTACACTATCATGCCTCCAGCTATGGTTAAATAGTAGGGATGACTGGGCTCTTTAACCTTGATATGGTAACCAGTCTGGGAGAAGGAAAACTGAATTCAAACCTGGTAAACTTCACTTATAGAATTGACCTTCCCTTTATTCCTGCTCATGCAGGGTTGCAATATATATATATATATATATATATATATATATATATATATATATATATATATATATATACACACTAAAGAATGGAATTTTTTAGATTAAAATCCAATAACATCATTAAATCTTATCCATAACAGAAAACATGATTTTTTTATTAAGTTGTAATGATATCATTATTTATTAAGCATTGTTTTAAATTCAATAAAGGGGAATTTTTTAAAAAAAGCAAAATTAATTTTTTTTACTAATTTTTTTTTCATTGTTTGGAACTAGTTTGTAGCAAAAATTATTTGATCTTGTAAAAATATTTTCTTTGAAGCTATACAAAATGATAGCAAATCAAGCTCAGTGCTCCAGGATTAAACAGAGGTTTGTCAACAAATTTCATATGGCTGTGCTGTGCAAACCATGTAAAATTGTCAGAATGCATAATGTGTATGAAGAAGTGTGTTTTCGTAAAAAACATGGGTTTGTCACTATGAGCCTAAGTTGAAAAGACTGTCCATGGAGTAGAAACACACTGACTCTCTATTAAAGAAAAGGTTCTGGGTGCAGTTGTCAGTTAAGAAGGTCATGCTGACAGTTTTCTGGGACATAAAAGGACATCTCACAATTGATCACCTTGAAAAATGCCACTGTAAACATTGCTTCCTATTGTCAATTCACCTTTTTTATAGAAGGGATTTATCCAATTTCCAACCAAATTGGATTTAACATAGTAATTTTAAAGTGGTAAACCACACATGAATCAAAACTCATATGTAGCCATCACAACAAATGCTTGATCCTTTTAACACTCACCTTTTAGAATGCCTCTGGTGCCAAGTGATCAACTTAGCCCTGCTAAGCGGGTTGTGTCAGGGAAGAAGGCTTCTTCCCAAGACCAGGTGATTAATTCTAAATTACCTCACCTTGCATAAATGCCAGGTGGGCCTTTGGAGATCACCTTATTCATTGAATGACCCATATACTTTTAAAGATATTATGTAATGGTTTGTTTGGAAAGAAAGGTTGAATTTTTAGTATTTTAAAAATCCATTTAAATGTAACAAATATTTAATCTATTTGTCAAGAATAAATAAAAATAACAAAATCCTGACATGAAATAAATTCCTGGTTGAGAAAATCCAGAATAATGGATTAAAAACCTCAAACCTAAAGCTCCACAGCTATAAGTTTCTTGGGAGCAGTCAGCAAAATGTTAGTTTTTTGTTTATTGCCATCTCTTAGAAAAAGGTAATACAATGATATCAGTTTATATTATCCTGAGCATGTGAAGATTTATGCAAAATGTGTCCTTATTATTAATTCTGGCTTGTATTTCTTAAATCTAAGAGAGAGAAAGAGAAACATGTAATGGATAGGTTTAAAAGGTTACATTTAAGATGCTGCTAATGGGTTCTTGGAGCTCAAATGGCTAGAGTTGCTGGTGTTTTTAATCAGGGTTCCTTAAGGCAAAGGAAACATAAGTTCAGATCTTATGAGAAACTCATCTTATTATGTCTGATTCCCACTATTTCCTTTTTGGTACAGATTGATGGCATGAATGAGATATAAAAAAAAGCAACTAAAAATTCTTAATGTAAAAAAATGAGAATCAAAATTGATAATAATTTATGTTTCATCTCAAATAGCAATAAACAAAATAAAATTGATACTATTTAGACATATTTGACTTAATTAAGAGAATTATTATTATTGAATGAATAGAATTATTAGAATTCTTTAGAATAACAATTCATGAATATTTTTAGAGGAAAATAAAATCATTAGGTTAAAAGTGTCACACTCAAAGTCAAATCTCATTATGATTCATAAACTCTTTATCCAGACAAAAAATTGAAGGGTCTGTAGGCCATTCAAGGTCCCTATCTAACTGAGAGACAAGAATTAAGCCTTTTTTAGTCACTGAAGCTGAAGCTGTGGATTCTTTCTTGAATTTATGAAAAACATTAATAGCATCCAACATTCCACAATAGGCAATCCCCATGTGTCTTTCTTATGCTGGCCCTGTTCGCTGAGGTTGCAAAATACACTGATTGCATCTCTATAGAAGGGTAAGTCTTCCCCAACAAGTATCCTGAATATGGCACTTAACAATCTGATGGTGAGACCCCAGTCTAGGAGCTTTGGGGAATGAGTCGCCCTTCATTGCCATCATTCCCAAGTCCAGTAGGGTTCAGAGTGGTAGTACCTGATAGGGTCCTATCTATGGGTTAAATAGAACTGAACTGTGTAATTATGCTAAACTGAATTGTTTGAAATAGAACTGTTTTTGGCATCTAAACTGTGTACTTATGTCAAACGGAATTGCTTGAAATAGAACTGTTTTGACATTTAAACTGTGAACTTATGCTAAACTGAATTGTTTGAAATAGAACAGCTTATATATAAAAAAATGGATTTGGCATTAAATAACCAAGAATGGTTGATATGCTATAAAACAAAATCAAACCAAGCCAATCTTTCTCATGCTGTAGTTCCCTCACTAACCTCAGTGACCAAGCACAGATAACATTCAGAACATGTCCTTTAGAGACAATCTACTATACCATGTACACACAGGATTCTTTGTTTAATGTCATATCAATCTTTTTGGGGTTATTTAATGTCAAAGCCATTCTTGTAGAACATAGCTGGGTTGATGAGGGGGTTCATAACTTTTTAAAAGGAATTAGTCCAAAAGTAAACATAATATCACGACTGAAGTTTGAATTCACTTACCATGATGCTGCAGTCAAGTAGATTAACAATTTTGCTGAGGGGTCTTTCCCTACAAAGGCATGAAGGACAATAGATAACCAGTAAGTTTATCCTTGAACATTATTGAGAGCTCATCAATAGTAGAATGGACAATAAACTCTTTGTAAGCCCTCAGAATTAACATTAGGAAAAAGAACCCACTTATTCATTTGTGTACATTAATTTCACCCAATCATTTATTCTTTTGTTGTTTCATTTCTTTCTTACACCATTGCCATCAAGCAGGTAATATTCTGGATAAAATCAGTTGCTCTTCTTCCACTATGTCCCTTTATCTCTCCTGCCCTGTATTAACTCACTCAGGATAAACATGCAAAACAGATTTCTTATATAATCGGCCAAAATTTGAAACCAGATATTAAATAACTACTTCCATACATCTACATCTACATATTGTGTATTTCAGCAAAAACATACCCAGTCAGATGATTACTTTCAGCATTTATCAATTGAAGCCATCTTGCCATTGTAGAAGGTGAATATATATGGCCTTTTTTCATTCATCAAATAAGTTTGAGATATTTAGCACCCTTGCATAGTAAAGAGTTATAAATTTCTTTTTCTTAAAGGCACTGAGTTATAACTGCTTCGGATCTCCCTTGCTTACTCATATTGTTTATTGTAATGCCATATTATATGTACTTTATGTCAAGTGTATACTATGTCAAATGTGTTTTATTTGTTGTCTGTAAGTTCATTCTTGATTTTCGTTAATTAATTTATTGTCAGTTAAAATCTGTCTAGTTAAATTCATGTTGCCACTTACTAAACCACTTCTTCACCAATATTGCTGACTACATCTGGTCAACATGGGGGAGGGGAAGAATTCAAACAATGGTGTAGATTTGAGCACACTGACCAAACTCTTAACATTCTTTGGCCAACTTAAAAAAGCCATTCCTTGATACTTTATGGAACTCTTATATCATATCAAAATAAGGATTTGTTCAATATAGCTCATAGCATAGTTGTGCAATTGTTGTCTCGCTTTTTTTCTATATGCTTAGTCAGCATCTATGTGGTGCCTCTATATAGTAGCATGGAAATGACTGCTGCTTGGAAAAAATTGTTTTATTTATTGGAGAGGTCTGACTTCCATATAACCAATCACCTATCAATAGCAGTTCATACTCCCACAAAAATTAGGATATCTCAACACATTAAAAATTAACACAAGTAACTCCAGTCAAAATTTGAACCTGGTTTGTCTGTTCCATTTTCAGGTTAAAAACCCCTGAATACCAATTTTATAACTAGATATATTCAATAAATACTCTAATTGTTGTTATTGCTGTCAGTCATATGTTTTGTATTTTTTTAACATCTTGACTGGTTTATTAACATTGGTCTGCTTTATATCTATTCGTTCAAGAGATGCAATGGTCCCTAACCCATACATTTCATGAAATCTAAAAAGAGAAAAAGACCCATGTGTGTCATAATTTTAACAAAAAAAAATACCTTTTTCTTATTTTGCAGCCAAAAACTTGAATATACCAAATTCTTCTAACTTGCATGTCAGTTCTGAGTCCCTTTGGGGATAAATCTTGGTTGCTATTTTGCAATCACACTGTACTTTTAAAAAGTCAAAATGGCACTTTGCATTTTTTTTGTTTATGTTCAATACCTTCTGAAATTAAGCTAAAGATAAAATTAACTATAGATAAAAACTGATCATTTGCCTTTTCATGTCATAAATGTTAAAAAATTGTAATAATTAAAACTAATTTTTAATATATTCATATATTTTAACATGTTTTATATATTTACCCCCTCCAGCATGTGTAGGATGTGAAATAAGCAGATTTTAATAGGTTTTGAAACAGAGTTTTCCTTCTCCCAGATTAGTTGCCATATCAAGTTTAATGGTTCAGTCTGCCCTACTATTTATCCATACCTGAAGAGAGAATAGTTGGATTCATACCATTTCCAAGGGTATAAGCACTATGTGAAATACAAACAGATTTGACCAAGATTTGAACTCAGGTTGCCATATCCATTTTCCTGGCAATAACCATTACACCTCAAGCATCTTATTTTAAATACTGGCCTACAAACAAATTGCAATTTGAGAGTCTCTTTTTTAATAGTATTTTTTGTATACAGACATATACACATCTCTTTTCTCCGATAAGAAATATTCTTTCACTTCAAATTGTCAAATGATAGTTCACTTACCTTTCAATAATTATGGTATTCTATTTATCAAATTTAATGTGATATAAAATTGTATTTACCGGAAGAGTTTGTGAATGAATGTGTGTTACTATAACAATGGAATTTATCATTACTCTCTCATGCAATTAAGTTGCTTGATCAATATATACACTGAGACACATAGACATATATATATATATATATAATGTAGCTTTACTTTATATATATGTATATATATATAGGTTATATATATATATATATATATATATATATAGGAGGTTAAGGGGGTTAATATCTTTCCAAAAGATATTAGTCAGCAAACATAAAAGCTTGCCTGGAGTTTGACCCCAAGTACTACAATGTCACAGTACAGTATGTTAAATGCTACAGAACTAGGATTCCCCCTTCACCAAACAAGAAATGCTGAGTAACTTTTCAAACTCTCTAAACAATTGCATAGCCTTTTTTAGAAGATGGATGTTTTTTTCAAGTGTTTATGCTCTTCTTCCTCTCAGTAATTAGTTTGTGCAATTGCCAAGCCTGAGATGGTCCAGGGAGGATAAGCTTCATGCCTTTTTCCCAAGAGAATTAACAAACAAATCCTCCTAATTCAATTTTAACAATGGCATTCTGCCAGAGTAATTCACACCTCCTCTAACCTGAATATTATGTTTTATGGCCAGTCATATGAAGCTCAGACTTATTTCAATTTAGTTACAGTGATTTTTCTGATTAATAATAAAAGGAATAACAATTGATAACAAAATTATCCTATAGTATCAAGCCAAATAGATTTGTGACCAGTTGAATCAGAATTGTTGAATCAGCTATCTGAATTGAAACACCTAAACATATTGATATTCCAAATAAGTTATTTCCTAGAAATACCATTTATTAATGCAATAAATAATCTAATAAAATAACATATACATTTTATTCATTTTTTACTTTTTTTATCAATTTATGTGAAGTGGTAAGAAGTACATATTGGTGGCAAAGATGTCTTAGTATATTTTTAGAATTTTTTAGAATTTACAAAGCGTTCTTTAGTCTGGTACACAGGTCTCAGCTTGCCGAACCCTTTTGCAGGTAGAGTGACATTTTTGTTCACAGGCAGAGCTCAATGAAAAGAGTTTTCCTATTCGCTTCTTGTTGACCAATTCAATGTTAATTAATAGAAACAGCTCTAGGAGGCCCTACTATAGAGTAAGTTTGTGTAAAGGATGTTTTGTAGAATATCATAATTAAAAGTGAGTACTTTATTGTTTTCATGCTATGGTTCTATAACACACAATTGAAGGTCATATTTTGTTTCTTGTTTTTTTTTCTATATATGATTAATTGACTTGTTTGAACATATTCTCTATTTCGTAAATTTTCCGAAAATAAAGAAGTAATTCTTTTTCTAAATGGGCTGAGAATTTTTTGATATTCCTTATATATATTCTACTCCTGGTAAAAATTAAAGAATTAACACAAATAGAGGATATTCATTTATTATTTATCTGTAGATAAACTAATAAAACGATATGATGCAAAACATTTTTATTTGATTGCTGAACATTCTGGCTTCATAAAATATTCCTTTAAACAAACTAGATTAACACTTTAGAAAGGCAACATAAAAGAAATTTCCCAAATTTTTTCCTCTGTATTAGGTTATTACATATTTTCCTCTGCATGGTTTGGGAAAAAATTATACTATTAATCAAAATAATTTAATCTAGTTTATTCAAGGTATATCATATGAAGCCAGAATATTCTCTGTTTAAAAGTTTTTTGCATATTATTGCTTATTAGTTTATTTACTGCTAAATAAAAACCAAGTTGAACATCTAAGTGTGATAATTCTATAATTTTATAGCATATATATATATATATATATATATTGATCAAATCTTTATTTGAATATAATCAATGTGTATGGTTTATCTTTGATTATATATATATATATATATATATATATTTATAATCAAGCTCAAACCAAAGATATTTGTTATATCCAGCTTTAAATGAAGACAATATACAAACAAACAAAAACATCATTCATCAACTGCTTAGAAATTCCCAATATTAATCTCCTTTTTCTGAAAGAATTATTGGTGAATTTATCAAAAATTTATCTATAATTATGATTCCTCTAAAGCAATTTGTCTACAGTTTTTATTCAATCATTCATCTCAACATATAATTTATCTCTATAATTATTTCATAGGTATAAACATATTTAATAGTTTCAACCAAATGACACAGTTAAAATTAAAGATGTTAACTTTTATATATTAAATGTAACCCTATCTTATTCTTTAAATTACCATTTTACAGCCTTGTAGGTAAATAATATCTGTAGATATAGACATGACTAAATCTGTATCACAAACACTAAAATGATACACTTGCATTATAAGCAATGAATTTAGTGTATAATTTATACATTATGTTATTTTTTAGGCATAAGTCTGAATACTCATCTGTATGTTGGTGATATGGTCAAGACAGAATATGCACTATATAGTGCATCTCAGGTAGATTTTACATCAGGTGCCACAGAGAATAGGGATTATCCTGCTTGAGTAAAAGTAATTAGGATCATAGATTTAATGTTAAATTAGTTATTCTTTTAAATTTTCTATAGACCTAATACCAAAAAAGAGATGTGTGCTCATAAAAGTGATGAACTGGAGTAATATGATCAGGAAGCCATATTGAAGGTTAGCAGTCTAGAAAGTTAAAGGTGATACTTTTGTAGATATAATCATCAAGAAAAAGTTGGCAAATACACTGAAAGCTTAATGCACATCCAATAAAAGAGATATTTTGTCGATTGTAGTTCTGATTCCAAGTAATCATAACCAGGAAAATATATTATGACTCACGAGTAAGGTGACCGTTAAGAATCAAACCCACCACAGTAGTAATTGTTAGCTAAGCTAACTACTATACCACTGCAGGTTAATCTGTTTTTACTCTGGTAAAAGGTTGGTTTAAAATGAGGGATAGCTGCTTAGAAAGTTAAGGGCAATACTTTGGTTGATACATTTACCTGGCACTAGTATACATATATACTGAATGCTTAAAAGCTATGTTTATACCTATAAATGAACATAAAATAAAAGTTCTTGATATAAGATATAATGTATTTTATGAATATATATATATATATATATATATATATATATATATATATATATACACATATATATATAGGAATATATAAATATATTATGGCACATGTGTAAGTTACCCAGTAAAAATTGGGCCTAAGTTAACTTGCTGCCACTAGACAACAGCAAGATAAATCCGAATTAACACTTGTCAAAAGTGTACTCAAACAGAAGAAACTCAATAATTATCTCTTTGGAAAGATTTATTGATTTCAGATGTTACAGACAAAAGATAAATATAAAATAAATTTCATTATCTTAGAATCCACTCCATAAATTCTAGCCATGACTTTGGATAATATCACGGATATTTCCACAAATGAAATGCTAGCTGAAGACACCAATTCATTTTACTGCCAATGTAATTTCATTGTTTTCATTCTGCGTGTGCTAATGTGCAATAATCATATTCCTGATTGTTAATCCTTGATTTCAGCATGTTCGTCAATCTTTCAGAGATTGACATCTTGTACAATAGGCGATGAGTTGACACTGACATTAGGGTTTCATCCTGTTATCTGATTAACCTCAGTAGCAGAACAATTAAATAATCCCACCTGTGCATGTCCTCTTAATGACATAAAGGACAGATGTAGCCATTGATAAACAACAGTTTCAGCTTGTCTGCATTTTTGATTGAAGTACAGGTAATCAGAAGTGAAAGGGCATCTAGGTGGAAATAGAAGAGTTCAATGCAATTCTCACCTGTCCACAGAGATATTGAAAGATGAAATATAAGACTTATTGGTTTATTGGGGATATTTAGAGAGTTGATAGCTGGCTGGAGTGTGGGTAGTATTTCTGCAGTAAATATAACTTTAGGGTGGGTTTGGTCATTCATCTCAAAATAAGGTTAATCATGGATTTTAGTTAGACATGAGCCAGTTATTAATTGGAGTTGTTATTTACTAAGCTTAGCTAAGTGTGGCATAAGGCACTTAGCTTAGCTTAGCATAAGTATAGATCTCTCAGTGAAATTTAAAGTCACAAAAAATTGATCTGTTAGCTTAGTTTGCTATTCATTATATTACATGAGGCAATGAGTCATAAACTGTAGTTTGTTTTTGGCTTGTTTCAAGTGTAACATAAAATGAAATAAAAAAACAGGATGGTATAGATATGTATATGTAAACCCCTGTAACTAACTAAATGTATTTTTTGTTTTTTGGCCAAATGAATCAAGTTCAATATCAGAATGAAACACCAAAGTAATGATCACATGTTTTAATTGTATCAAAATATTTTCATTTTCCCTTTAATCAAATGATACAAACGTGGGACTAAATACAATGGTAAAACAAAGTTTCAATTTCTTTGTTTAATGGTATATAAACTTTTGTGGGTTATTTAATGCCAAAGCCATTCTTGTTGAAGAAGAGCAGTGATACTATTTAACCTACAGCTAGGAGGGTAAGGGGGGTCATATTCCTCCCTTATATGCAAAAACATCAAGGCTTCTTTTGGAAATAGTCATATGAATGAAATATCAAAATCTGTAATAAATGATAATTTCTCATGTGTAGATATTTATACAGTCTTATCACTAAAAGACATTAATCTCAAGCTGTGACTTTATTCTATCTTAGAAGAGCAAAAAATGTGCTGGCTATCTCCGGCAGCAGATAGTGAGGCTAAGCTACATCTGATGGCAAGGTTCTATTTCTAAAGATCTAGGGAATGTGATGAACTCCTTCATTGCCATGACTCCCAGATCCACTCTAACCCAGATTGGTAGTATCTGTTAGAGTCCAATCAATGTGTCAAATAGGTCTGTTTAAAAATTATTTGTATTAGATGGGACCATATACAAAAAATTAAAAAAAAACAACTAAACAAAAATCATATGATGAATATACTATAAATGTGATTTCATAACCTCTAGGCAAAAAAATTAGCCTAGACAGGTTATATGCTGTTAAAATCCGGTTTAATCAATATGCTAAAGTCTTCTAGGCCTGACACATCTGTAAACCTTCTTTTATCTTTTCTAAACATTTTTTTTATAATTCTTTTTTTATACAGTGATTAAAATATCTTGTTTAACTACATGTGGGGAGCATTTATTCATATTTAGATTCTCATAATTTACTGAATGTTAGCAGAGAGTTTTTCATAATCGTTTTAATAGCCATATGAGCATTTGTTGCAAACAAATATTTGCCAAAACTCATTTTGCTGATAGGTCAAAGCCAAATCAGCCAAGGTTTCTAAAATATATTTCATTGAAGCAGGCCAGATAATAATTGCAGAAAACAAATAATACAAATAACCAAAAAGAGTTATCATGAAAGCAAAGTCAAAAAATTTACTTAAATGAAAAGCCTGATAATAGTTGATTCATACTATCAGTTTTTAACTCATTTATTTGACAGTAGTGACATGACATGAATAATAGATCTATTTCCAATGTCTATCCAAAGAAGACAATGATAAAATTTAATACACTGGATTACATTTCTCTATTGAGATATGGTGGGTAACTAAAGATAATTGTGATGGTGCTGGTGGTGGTAAAGATAGAGTATACGAAGATGGAAGTGAGGGAAATTAGAATGACCTTGTCTGACCAGAAGAACAAAAAATATCAAATTAAAATAGAAGAAAAATACAGTTTCAAATAAAAATGTTCATAATTTTAGAATAAAAATAATTGCAAACAGAGTTTACATCTCTTTTATAAAACATAAGTTTGTCTATAAACTCAAATATTGCTTGCCTTTTTTTATGAATTCTAAAACAATCATAAAATTTGAGCAACTGATACATCTCCTTATATATATATATATATGTATATATGTATATATGTATATATATATATATATATATATATATATATATATATATATATATATAATGTCAGATAAAGAATAAATGATAAATAGAATTTACATTGTTTTTCCGGCTCAGTATCTAAGATAGAGCTAATACAAAACTGAATATAAACAGCGGTTAATATATATATATATATATATATATATATATATATATGATGTAAAATAAAGAATAAATGATAAAAAGAATTTACATTGTTTTTCCGGCTCAATATCTAAGATAGAGCTAATACAAAAGTGAATATAAACAGTGGTTAAAATTACTTTTTAAAATCATTCTTTTTTTATAACTGGCAATTTTGCATTTGTTTTCAAATGTTTTTAAAAGAAAGCGATTTTAACCAGTATTCATATTCAACTCTATCTTTCTCTCACTCTCTTTCTCTCTCTCTTCCTATATATATATATATATATATATATATATATAGAGAGAGAGAGAGAGAGAGATAAAGTATTGGTTTGTTTGGTTTTATGGCATATCAACCATTTTTGGTTATTTAATGCCAAATCCTGTTTTTACATATATATTTGATATATGATTCATGAACACGTTTTGCTGATATACACAGTTAAATGATGCAACAATTCTATTTCTAACACTTCAGTCTAGCATAAGTCAACAAAAGTAAATGGTTCCAAGTATTGATATGTATAACTAACAATTCAATTAAACATCACTTATTTGTTTACCCACAGTTAAATTATCAAATTCTATTTCTAACAATTCAGTTTAGCATAATTCATTTGTTTGCACTCAGTTTAAATGTCAAACAGTTCTATTTAACCCATAGATAGGACCCTATCAGATGCTATGACTCCAGGCCAAAGTAGACCTGAGAGTGATGGTACTCCACATCCCCCAAAGCTCCAGCATTAATGAAGCCTCACCATCAGATTGTTTAGTGACATATCCAGGACACTTATTGGAGATGGTCTTACCTTTCTGCCAAGATGTTGTCAGTGTATTCTACAGCCCCAGTCAACTGGGCTGAGATGTTTTTAAAAGAAAGCAATTTTAAACAGCATTTATATTCAGCTGTATCTTTCTCTCTCTCTCTATATATATATATATATACAGTGTATCACAAAAGTGAGTACACCCCTCATATTTTGTTGGCGGGAGTTTAACTTTTAATGGTTATATTTTGAGGGGAAAATAAATTAACTCTGTTATATAAACTGCATACAGACTACTTTTCAGGGTGTCAAAGTGTCATTTTGTCAGTGTTCTCCCATGAAGAGATATACTTAAATATCTGCAGAAATGTGAGGGGTGTACTCACTTTTGTGATACACTATATATGTATATATATATATATATATATATATATATAGAGAGAGAGAGAGAGAGATACATGTGTGTGTGTGTGTGTGCGTGTGTGTGTGTGTGTGTGTGTGTGTGTGTGTGTGTGTGTGTGTGTGTGTTTATATGTACATTTGTGAGTACAAATATAAGTACCCTTCTTTTCCTGGTAAGACTTCAAGACTTTTATCAGAACTGTTAGTTTAAAAAATTTGCGGAACAATTACAAACCATAATCATTACAATCTTTAGCCTTATGTCCAACATCTCTATTCTGCAAATCTTTTGAGTTCATGATTCTGTCAAAGCCTAAAACTACTCCTTTTATTTTCATTTTCTGTTTTTCAAATTGGAAGTCTATTGAAATTTTGTGCTGTTGTCTCACTGTCTCAGTATAAATACGCAGCCAACATCAGACTTTAATTGGTGCTTCTCAGTGTGGGCAAAAAGAATTAAAGTGTAGTACTTTTCCAACAGCATGACACCTTTCCATTTTTCCTGCCCTCTTCCAGCTACTCCTGCCTGCTATTTCAACAGCCCATTTTAGGGCACTTTTCTTACCACTACTAAAACTGCTCTTTTCAGATCAGACTACTCATTGGACTACAGAACACTACGAGGCTACCGTCAATATTCCTGAGGTTCTCGGACCAGCAACCAGCAGCTCCCTGACCAATGACCAGCAACTCACCAGCCAATGCTGTCAAGGCTTTGCAGGCCAACTACCAGGCAGGCCAATTTCCCAAGCTAACTAACAGCCAGCCACAGCATATGCATCTCAGGATGACTTCACTAGCTTGCTTGCTGCTAATGGGTGAGTGACTGATCAAGTATCATGATGTCAACTAACTTGCCTCAGTGACCAAACACATCAGATCCTCGGGCTGTCTGCAGATTACCAAGCCACATCTCATCCCTTTAGGCCACATAGCGGTACCATAAACCATCAGCAACAATTTCAAGCAACATTAAGACTCACTGTCATCAAGAACTATTTGACAGTCGAATCTACCTTTCAAGATCATCAAGCAAGAACATTTTCAATACTTTTGATTTTTCCATGAAATTTTATAGTTAATTTTTCTAAATAAAACTTTGATTAATTTTTATTTATTGCAGACTTTTTGTCCTCATCTTGGTAGTTTTTGTGTTGTTTCTTCTTTCACTACGTTTTGGCCAAATTTCACCTCTGGCCTTCTTCAGGTGATTTACCACAACCTCGGATAGGAATGCTGAGTCTTGTAACCATATCCTCAGTAATTACTGACTAATTAATTAAAGACAATTACAAAACTTTGATTATTTTTACAAAACTACTTTACCTTTATTCTCTTTTTTTTCGTCCCTTCTTTAAAATGTTTGTGGGCACAACGTCATCATCATCAATCACATAACAGCTCCTTTTTTAGAAGTTGGACCAGTCTCTTTACAAGAAAATCTCTTGCATTGTTGTTTCTCAAGACAAAATTTGAGCACTCTTGGCAAAATCCTCATTTTTTTGTGTCTTCTCATTATATTGTTTTAATTTAGAATCATATCAGCCAATTGATAATAATAATAATAATAATAATAATAATAATAATAATAGTGCTTAAATTATTGCCAAGAAAATTTGTCTTCATTTTATACAAATGCCCTTAGGAGAAACACAAATCTATCACTTCATTTCTCAACTATGAGTAAAATAACCAGACAGACGGGGCTCTCAAGTGTTGGTTGGCATAATCTTGCAGAACAATTTTAGATTCAAAACCATATTAAAGTGAAATCAGGAATGTACCTCTAACAAATTTGCAAGGATTTTTCCATGAACAGGAAACCAATGAATCCTTTCAAACAGAAAATCTGTTTTCTTTTTTCTCTCTGTTCTTATAACTAATAATTTCTCAAGTTTAATCATCAAGTTTTTTCATCATATTTTCATTAAGGTAATTCATGGCTTTAACATCTCCAGCTTTCCTAGACACAGATCTAGTCCAAGGTATAAGTGCTGTAAGTGCTTGTTTAAGGGGCCCTCAAAAGCACATGAATGGGTTTATTTGTTTATCTGTGATTTTATATTGGCTAGTATACCTGTGCTGTCAAAAATGATAGTACGTACAACAAAAACAGATTTTTTCATATGTGGAGTTTGAATTACTAAGTGTTGCTAATAGTCAATACTAACTGAAGCAATGGAACTGAGGAGGCTAATTTAATTGTTTGGGGACTTCTAAAGGTTTTGAATGGCCCAGAGCAGACCAATCCCTCTTCAAGAAGATCAATTACTTCTGCTTGTTTCTGAAGAGAAAAAAAATCAAGTACTTCTGGCAAAATCTTCAAAGTATGTTTAAGGTAACAAGAATTAATCAATGTACCTCAAAACCTAACTAGTTATTTCTTGGAAAAAATCTTTTTGGCTGACAGTATCATGCTTTACCATTCACATATGTGCAATAACTGAATGTGTTTAATTCCAAGAAAAGAATGCCATTTGAGAAAATGCCAGACCAGCTGAACCAAGGAAGATGACTTGACGAGATGAGTTAGCCAATGTTACATTTTTTCCATAACAAAGAAGAAGAAAGGAAAGGTATGAAAAGACGTTGACACATAAAGAGAGAAATGAATATAAGTTAAAAGTAAAGAAAGCAACAAAATAATGACTTTTCCTTTCATGATTGAAATAGCCACAAAGTTTCCTATAAAAAGCGATCTTCTTTTAGCGCTCTGTTTTTGTTTTTTGTTTTTTTAGCAGACAATACCTCTTCTACAACAGAGAAATATTTTGCTTTCACTCTCAGAGGCCTTAATACTGGTATTGTGGTGAGGAACTTTCAGTCCTATCTCAATCTCAATAAAGACGTTCAGATGCCGTGCACAAAAACACTTTGTGGCTGCCAGGGCTCTGGTACATAAGCGCTTAATCCTGTTAGCCTCGGATGATGGCTTTTCTCTACTCTCTTCTACCTCACTGACTTTTGGTGAATGGAGGTAGTGAGTAAAAAAGAGGTTGATAAAGAAAGAGAGAAGAAAATGGGGAGGGTAAAGAGAGATGAGAAAAAGGGAAAAGAAAAAAGAGAAAGGAGAAAAAAGGAAAAGAAAAAAAAAGAGAGAGGAAAGGTAAAGACAAAGATGCTGAACAAGAATTTTTTTCTCATTCTGCATTCTCTTTCAATTCATTAGAAATGAAATCTTTATTTTTGTTTTTAAAATTGTTCTTAAATTTTATTTCAAACCAGGATAAAAGAGATAGATAGATAGATAGATAGATAGATAGAGAAGAGATGGGAATAACAGAATAAGTGAGAATGAAAGACATTTATATATATATATATATATATATAGAGAGAGAGAGAGAGAGAGAGAGTGAGTGAGAGAGATAGAGAGAGAGAGAGAGAGAGAGAGAGAAGAGAAGGCAGAGAAGAAATGAGAGATTAGGAGAAGGAAGAGATAGAGGAAGAAAGTAATTGGTAGATTTAAAGATGAATGAAAAAATTTCTTCAAAACTTTTTTCTTATTTTAAATTTGCTTTCATTTCATATGAGTTATTTTTGTTTTTAAAAATGTTCAAGATTTTTATCTAAAACCAGAATGAAAGAGTTACATAGAGACTAAAAGAGAAAAGTGGAGGAGAAGGAAGAGGGAAAAGAGAGAGAGAGAGAGAGAGAGAGAGAGAGAGAGAGAGAGAGAGAGAGGAAGCTGGAGAGACAGACAGAGAGAGATGGCAGAGGAAAAATTGAAGATGCTAAATGAATTTGATTTACTTTTTTTCTCCTTCTGAATTCTCTTTCATTTCATTCAAAATGAAATCTTTATTTTTGTTTTTAAAATTGTTCCTAAAGAGAGAAAGTGAAAGAGATAGGGGGAGAGAGAAAAAAAGCAAAACAGATAGATAGAGTCGAAAAGAAAGAGAGGAAGAGGTAAATTCAAATTATTGATTACTGTAATTCTATTGGCTGAATACATTGAACTGAAACAACTTATCGTTAGGGTTGGCGTGTTTTTCGCATCAGATTTTAAAAGCAAAAGTTTGTCTTCTTTTCTCTGATTTTCTTCTCTTTTTGTATTTACAAAGACATATGGTGTTTTTGTTTTTCATTAGATCTTATTTTTATTTTATTTTATTCATTCTTTGGTATCAAGAGGTGATTATGATTATTTCTATTGCCATTTTTTCTTATTTTCTGTTCTTCTTTATTTTCTTGGTTCTCATTTTTGTTACCATCCCTTCCACTAACTTTTCTTTCTCTTTCTATTTTTCAATATTCTATCTCTATAGATATTGTTATGTTTATTCTGATAGGCAAGCAGGTCATTTCTAGTGAGTTAGATTCACACAAGGTGCCTCATACTTCTGACATTTTGCTGAAACTTTTCTAATTTCATCATCATCATGTCATGCTGCTCATACGGATATCCCTGACCCTCTCTCACCAATTTTCCCTATTGTTCATTGCCTCCGGCAGGTCTTCTGAACTACATCCCGTATCCTCACACAGCTGCTGTATGTACGTTCGAGCTGGTCGTCCTGCTTTTGCTCGGCCATAAGTGGGGGTCCATTGGAGTACATCACTTATGAACTCATCTCTGCTCCACCAGCAGTGTCCTGCGTGCCTGTACTACCTCTTCTACTTCTGCAACTATTATTACTAATGTAATGACTATGACCATAAATTTTCATAGAATTATCAAATGTTTTATCCAACTCTTTGTCATTACATAACTCAAGGATACTAAGAGCTATGGCAACTAAATTTCTGTGGTCACAAACAGAAAACTAGACCATATGTTACATTCTAGGTTTACATTCATTCTTTTGATTTACTTCAATCTCAGTGGTTCAGCGCCCATCTCCTTATGTTGTTCTTTTGTTGTGTTGCTCTGTATCTCTCAGTTCTTTTATTAAACTTCTTTGTGTCAACTGATCATGGAATGTTCTTCCAATAAAAGCCACTGTCTCAAATGACTTCTTGGGTCATCCAACATTAATAAGACTGGATGATATCCAATATTATTTTTGACACTATTTTAGATTATTCTACACTATCAAATAATAGATGATTTCAATCAATTATTTAATACAAGTTTTCAGCTTATAAGCTTTTTAAAAATTGCAAAACATTTTCCTTTTTTTTTTGTGTAAATTCTGTGAAATCGTCTACTGTGAGTAGAATGCAACACAAAATTGATTTTTAAGAGGCGTACAGCTGGTTTGATTTCAGATTTTTCCTTCACTTTGCCTGATTGCCTTATCAAGGCTCAAGAGCTCAATTTGCCTTACTATCAACCTATAACTAGAGGAAGAAAAGATGGATTTATGCCTTTCACAAGGACATTAGTGCAAAGTGAAATGCAATCAGTGTTATCTTGGATTGAACTCAGATTGCCAATTTCATTTCTTACAGCTATAACCATTATGCTAAGGAAGCCTCCTGATGTACAATATAAGGGTTATGCTAAACTTTACTTTTACATCATGTACATCAGATTAGCTAAACCAAATCCTAATCCTTTTGTCTAATCTAACTATATAAGAAACTAGAGCTGTGAACTTTTCTCTGTGATTTTTTTCTTATGACTTTTTTCCACTCCAGTAAAGTCAAGACTAAAAACAACATATTGTAACGTTTGCATTTCTAGTATGAGCAATAACCATAGAGATAGCATAAACATTGACCTCTCAAAGATGTTTATTTGCATATAATTCCTCACTTAACATAGTTTAGTGTTAGTTGACAAAAATTCTGTCTATAAGACAGGCTTTTAGCGAGTAATAAAATTGTTGGATCAGTAAACTAAAAAAAAAAAGGAGTTAAAATGTTAGGAAAAGAAAATCCATTGAGGTTTTAAGAGATAAAGTTAGAGCCACAATCAGATGTGAATAGTTGTTCAAAGGTTACTGGAAGAGAGAAACTAAGCTGTATTAAAAGCATCTTAGCACAAATTATATTACATCAAATATAAGCTGGATCCAATTAACTCATGCAAAAGTAGAAATGAAATCATAAATGTTATAATAAATAAATGAAGCAAACTGGTCCATAAGAATGGTGATCCTCTGTGAACTGTGCAAATGACCGAAAATTTTTTATGCTGACCATCAATATATGGGAATTTCCAGGAGCATAATAGATAAAATGATGGACAACAGCCTCAGAGTAAGTGAGTTTGAACTCCAGTTTTGCAGTTACATTCACTTTTTGACTAACACCCTTGAGAAATGTATGGCTCTCGCTCTCAAACCAACAACTATGGGTTAGATGGTATCACTGCTGTTCTTCTACAATGATGGTGCTGACTTTAGATAACCAATGAAGATTGATATGCCGTTAAATGAAAGAACCAAACCAAACCAATGATATATACTCAAAACAAAAGCTGTCTTAGAGACTTAAAAAAAATGAAATTTCATTAAATTATAAAATCTGAATTGAACAAGCAAATTTAGTTATCATAAACAGAGAAAAGAAGGAAATAAATACACCTTTACCAATTTTTATAAAAAGTTAATTTTCTTTTAAAAAAAGAATACAAGGATTTTATTATTCGTATTGGAACGATATTTAACCAATATGGATATTATTAGAATTGTTCATTAAAAAACTCTTCAGCATTGAAACTATTCAATTAAAAGTATTATTGCACTGACTTTCAAACTGCTACAGTAATTCCTGAAATTGAAAATGTATCTAGAGGGTTAAATATTTGAAGGCATGAAGGATATTAGAAATACAAAGAAATACAATGGTACAAATTTACACCATATCAAAAGAAAAAGTTTCAGAGTTACTTTGACCAATAAGAAATTAACTGGAATAGATATATTGAATGCTAAGAGGAGTATTCTGAAGAAGATTAATATTTCATTCATTGTTCATTTCTGTCTTGGTGAACACAGATTCAATCTCAATACATTTGGTTACAAAGTACTGTAACATTGAAATGATACAAATCACTGAGAACATGAAAGGATGGGTTTTGAGGCTTGTTAATATCATTTGATCCTCGGGAATGACCAAGTCTTGTGGGAAGATCCATGAATGATAAGCATGACAAACTGTAGCCAATACATATAAATTGGAACAAAAGTTTGTACAAGAAAGATAACATTTATTCTAGTGAATATTTGTAAAAAAATAAGCGGGAATCTTTTTTTCAAGTTTATATCTAAAAAAATTAATTTGGTGTTTTTTATTATATTTGCTTAAAAGTCAAGTTGATCGAACATTAAGCCCTGTAACAAAATCAAATCGCATTCTATTTATAGAATCTATAAGACAATTACCTACAAACAAATAAGAAGAAACATATGAATAAATTTTAATAATTATCTTCCCTGAAAAATTATGGTTAGGGTGAGTGCAAATATGATTCCCATGATAATTTGCAAATTTTCTTTTATTTAGAACAGTTGTGCTGTGATTAATATCACTACAATATTTATACATGTAATGCTATAATATAAAAATCAAATGATTATGATATAGATTTAGTTTTTACAGCATCGTTATAATACCAATAAAGATAATGTATTAGAATTGTTTATTTTATTATTGAAGAATGGGATGATTTCTTTTTGGTTAGAATCTCTTATAGGGCTGTTTCCTTAGCAGACAAGACATGGTGATGTGATTATATATATATATATATTATATATCACAAATGAATAAATGCAAAACCTACAGACAAATATTTTCCAACTTTTATAAAGTAAAAAAAATATTATGACTTGTCAAGTATTTATCATATCATTGAAAAAATAATTCTTGACAAGTAAAAATTAACTATAAATTATTAATGATTATTTTATTACACTTATAAATATCTGTTTTTTTTGTTTTCATATTTTATACAGCATATATATATATATATATATATATATATATATATATATATATATATTTTGTCATCCAAAGACAGATTGTTTCATCGTATCACAACTCTTCAGTGTGGCTAGACACATTAGATGCTTGAAGCTGTGATCGAAACCTGCCCAACTTTAAATTAGACTTACATCATAACGCTCAGCCAGCAAGCAAACCACATCAGCTCAGGAATTATTAGGCATTCTGTAATATCTTTCATTTGTTTACATTGTTGTCTTACCGGATACCAGAGGGCTCAATTTATTCGAAGAGCTTTGCATATATATATATATATATATATATATATATATATATACTGTATAAGATAAGAAAGCATATGTATATATACACACACACACACACACACACACATACATATATATATATATATATATATATATATATATATATATATATATATATAATTTTTTGTTGGTCCAAAGGGAGGAAAAAGTGAATATTTCAAAATGAATAGGTCGACTAACAGATTTGTATTTTTTTAAGAATTAAAAATACAAATCTCTTAGTGGACCTATCCTATTCATTTTGAAATACTCACACACACACACACACACACACACACACACACACACACACGCATACACACACACGCATACACACACACACACACATATATATATATATATATATATATATATATATATATATATACGTGGTGCATTCAATATGCTTCCAGACTTTTTTGTATAGGCATCTAAAATTGTCGTAGACTCTTGAAAATTCAGTATGATATTGCTATACATCTTATTAGATGACTGACCTATTTTTATGATTTCAGGTTCAAATGAACAGCTACAGCAGCAATTGGAAAACACCCTACTAAAGCCTGATTGTCACACCTGGTGAATTTCAAAAATGCACTCTGGACGTGAGGACACTTTAGAAGAATGATATACAATAAAATTATGTTTTAAACTTGGAAAAAATGCCATAGAAATGTATGGAATGCTTCAGACTGCTTATGGAGCATCTTGTATGAATCGATCATCAGTTTTTGAGTGGCATAAGAGATTCAAGGAAGGCAGGGAGTCTGTGAGGGATGATGAGAGGTGTGCAAGAAGTAAGGAAGTCAATACACTTGATTTGATTGGCCAAACGGTTACGGTTAGGGTTACTATGTTGAGGTTTTAAGGGAGTTCAGGAAGAGATTCCGTCGGAAGAGGCCAGCACTCTTCAAATTGGGTCAGTGGCATTTCCACCAGGACAATGCACCAGTCCACAACTCCATCCTTGTCACAGACTATTTGACCAAGATGGGCATCAAGACATTCCCTCACCATCCCTATAGTCCAGACCTTGCTTCCTGTGACTTTTGGTTATTCCCTAAGCTCAGAGGCTGTCGTTATGAGACAATTGAGGAGATGAAAGAGGCTGTGATGAAGGTCATTGACACGCTCACATAAGAGGACTTCTATGGGGCCTTCCAGAAGTTATTTGAACAGTACAACAAGTGCATTGCAGTCGGAGGAGATTACTTTGAAGGGGACTAGAGTTTCATGTGTGTACTATCAATAAAAGTGCCCATACAAAAAAGTCTGGAAACTTATTGTATGCGCCTTGTATATATATATATATACTACTATACTACAGATTAAAAGTTTAGAGCCCCCTTGAATTTCTTTTAAAACTTCTTTAAAAGGTGATATTTTTGTAATTTTCCAAATAAAAGATATAATTTCAATAAATACAATTTATTTACTTTTTATTTCTTGCATACACTCTCCTCTCATTACCAAAAAGTTAAATTTTGACACATCTGCCCACTTAACATTTTGCTAAACTACAAATATTTTTAATGAGAATCATTTTATTTAGAGACTACCTATATTTTCACCTAAGTTAAGTGTTTATACAGGTTCTAAAAGTTAACTCAGCATTGACTAATGTTATTACATTGGTTGCTATTCACAAGGAACACTGATTTTGGCCAAAACAAACTGTTTGAAGAGAAAAAAATAGATTGTGTCATTTAAACATTATTTTCATTTTTTCTTTTAATATCCTTTTTGATTTTTAATGAAATTGCACAAAATTGCAAAATCAAAGAAACTAAGCATTGAGGTGAGAGTAGAAACTGACATTTTATTCAAAGATGAATACTCTCAAAGACAAATTACCAACAAGTTAAAGATTTCTAGACATGGTGTGCAATATTCATCACAAAGGCAGTTAAGAATTGGCACAAATGTTAACCGAAAAAAAGCTAAAACACCAATAGTGACAATTACTGCTAAAGATAAACACTTGATTATTGATTGCCCAGTTGCCTCGGGCTGTAGAATATGTCAACTGCACCTCTGAAGAGGGAAAGACCCCTCCAACGAGTGTCCTGATATGACACTAAACAATCTGATGGTTAGGCTTCACTAATGCTGGAGGTTTGGGGAATATGGAGTACCCCCTCATTGCCATTGCTCCCAGATCCACTCTGACCGGGAGTGGTAGCAGCTGACAGGGCCCCATTTATGGATCGAATTGAACTAAACTACATACTTATGCTAAACTGAATTACTTGAAATAAAACTGTTTTGTTATTTAAACAGCATACTTATACTAAACTGAATTGTTTGAATTAGCAGTTTGACAAAACTGAATTGCTTAAAATAGAAATGTTTTTGACAATGAAACTGTGTACTCATGCTAAACTGAATTGTTTGTAACAGAACTGATCATTTGTATAAAAATAGATTTTGTATTAAATAACCTACCGAAGGTTAATGTGCCATAAATCCAACCAACCAACCTTGATTATTGAGAGCAAAAGACAAAAAAAAAATCAGAGTTGACAGTTGAACTTGATTCCTCAGGGCAGTAACCAATGCCATTCTCAATTGTTAAATGACTTAGATCAGAGGGGCTCGGGAGGTGCATAGCCATCAAAAAATCCCTGTCACAAAAAGTGAATAAGAGCTAAAATGATGAAAGTCTACATAAATTCAGAGCTATTATTCCAAGTTTCAAAAAAACTGCATTAAACTTTAAATTCATGAGGACTTTCAACAATTTAGGTCTTCCAGGAGACTGGGGTTCAATCCCAGCAATACAAAAGACTCAAAAAATGATACTTGATACATCCTTGTTTAACACTCACCATTATAAGGTACAGATCAAGGATAAAGTGGAGCAATCCAAAGAAAGGAGTAGTGCCCTCTCCTAAACCTCATGAAGCCTTTGGGTTGCCCTTAACTACAGTTGCCAACTTTACTTTAATTTTATATATATATATATATATATATATATATGGGTAAATAGTAAAGTTTACTTTATTATTTACCCATATATATATATATATATATATATATATATGTGTGTGTGTGTCTGTATAAGACCTGAATTGTTGAAAGCTGTCAAGAATTTAAAGTTCTTTGATTTTAAGATTTAATTCAGTGTTTTGGAACTTTGGAGTCATAGCACTGAATTTATATGAACTTTCAACATTTTTACTCTTATAGTAACTACAAGTTCATAGGTAGACCCAAAAGTTCTCACTTGATCACAGCTGATGAAAAAAGTGGACAAACATGAAATTATAATTTGGTTCCTATATTTATTGACGAAACTCTTTACAAATTCTAAAGTTTCTATGACTGACTTTTCGTAGAATCTGAGTCAATTACTAATACTTCTACCTTGATTTGATGATCTGTGCTCATGAAAATCAAATTAAATCTATCTATCTATCTATCTATCTATCTATCTATCTATCTATCTATCAACAGAATACCTATTCATAATACTTATTATTAGGTATTATTTTTATCAAACTCTACAAATATGATACTGTAACCAAAAATGGATTTATAGGTATATCTATTTATGAGTGATACTATATATATATATATATATATATATATATATATATATGTTCAGACATATACCTTAACAATATATATATATATATATATATATATATATATATATTAGAGCGAATGTCTTAACATCAATTGAATTTGTATTTTAATGCCAGATAACAAGATCATTGGCTCAGGCTAATCTACCTGGTTATCTGAAATTTTGTGAATGATCAGTGCATAGAAGAACAGATTAAAATAAGGCACTTCAATAGCAACTTAGCAAAAGACAAATGAATGATCCTAAATGTTCTTTTCAAATGAGAATTTAATGCATGAACGTTAATATAAAAGAAAGAATACATAAAACAAATGGGATGGGAATAACATATATGTGTGTCAGTTAGAATGCAACATATAATTCAGAATTGATAAAGCAGTATAAAGGATAAAAAGGAGCTGGAATAATTCGAATACACTTATCTCTAAAGAAAAGCAATATTTCTTCTACTGAAAGATTCTAAGCGGCATTTTTCACTTTTTTTCATGATAACTGTTTGAATTAGTGAGAAAGTCTTCACATCTTCAGTCATTTGAGTAACATTTCCAAGGTCCTTGAAGTGTATTAAGTGTTGGATGATCTGAAATCAGCAAGTCAGTTCTGTTTTCTTTATAACATTGTGGGAATCATGTTACATAGACATATTAGTTCAGAGTTCAGGCTCAAATTGACTATCTATTTGAATTTAGGATCCAAACTTTTGGTCAGTCAAGTGGTTGCCTAGGTAAAAAAAGGATTCATTTTTTTTTTCTTCCAGGGTCTTTTCAACCTGCCACCTTCCTCTTCTTTCATTAGATTTGTTGATTCTAAAAACTCCATATCCTGTTTGCCTCAGCAATTACAATCTATAAAAGAGAAAAGCTATCAATGTTTACACTCATCTGATACCTTCAACAATATCTGTACACATGCATAACTATCTGTCAAACAATTATATGTAATATATATAAGTGTGTGTGTGTGTGTGTGTGTGTGTGTGTGTGTGTGTTGAAACTAAAACCATCAACAGGATGTGACACAAGGTTGATTCTAAGCAAAATTCCAGCTGGTATGAATTCCAACTTTTCCTTCTCCTAGACTGGTTGCCTAACCAAAGCTAAACACTGTCATACCATTTACCCAAAGCTAGATAGAGGGCATTAGAATAAATTGAAACACAAGTAGCTTCAACCAGGATTTGAACTTGGATTGCAGATTCCATTTCCTTCAATGATAACCATTACACTAAACCACTCTTTTATATATATAGAAAGATCATTAAATAAGTTTCCAGACTTTTTTCGTATGGGCCCTCTTATTGATAGTACACACATGAAACTCTAGTTCCCTTTGAAGTAATCTCCTCCGGCTGCAACGCACTTGTTGTACCGTTCCAACAACTTCTGGAAGGCCCCATAGAAGTCCTCTTGTGTGAGCGTGTCAATGACCTTCATCACAGCCTCTTTCATCTCCTCAGTTGTCTCATAATGACAGCCTCTGAGTGTAGGGAATAGCCAAAAGTCACAGGGAGCAAGGCTAGGACTATAGGGACGGTGAGGGACTGTCTTGATGCCCATCTTGGTCAAATAGTCTGTGACAAGGATGGAGTTGTGGACTGGTGCATTGTCCTGCTGGAAATGCCACTGACCCGATTTGAAGAGTGCTGGCCTCTTCCGATGGAATCTCTTCCTGAACACCCTTAAAAGTCACAGGAAGCAAGGTCTGGACTATAGGGAGGGTGAGGAACTGTCTTAATGCCCATCTTGGCTTTAGCAGGGTGTATTCCAATTCCTGCTGTAGCAGTTCCTTTGAATCTGAAAAATAAAAATTACTCAGTCATCTAATAAGATGTATAGCAATAATATACTGAATTTTCAAGAGTCTACAACAATTTTAAATGCCAGTGCAAAAATGTCTGGAAAGGTATTGAATGCACCACATATATATATATATATATATATATATATAAGTGTTATTAATTTCAGAAATCGAAGACTACTGTTGAATGAAAGAAATGTGCTCATGTTTAAATGTAGACATAGAGGGAAATTCAAATTATCCTGACTGAGAGCCATGGAAACACCGATCCCTATGTAATTGCAAGGACAATGATAAGGATTTATTAGAAATTAATAACAATCAATTCAATAGTAGATATCACCGAGGCGGGGAAATTTAAAGAGAGATGATGATCCGATGAACGTAGGATATTTATCCAAAAATTAAGGCCTTTGACTCTAAAGTAGTTAATTCCCCTTGACTATTTTTAGGGTCAATTAATTGATAGCTATGATAAGAAATTTATTTACCTTTATCTTATTTAACTATCTTGTTCCTAATTAAAAAAAAGAGGAATATCTAGGATAACAACAGCTGAGATAATTAACAGATGTATTAGGAATAAATGTAAAATATATATGAGGATAGTCATTCGTTCTATGATCATTGATTGTTTTGAAAATCACACCTGCTACTGGACCACCAGTAAATTAGGATGTGTGGACCAACAGAGAATCCCCACTCCTGTTTCTTAATGCTTCTAACACCTAATATTTTGACCCCCTCAGACCTTGTCTGTGAATTTAAATAATTTTTATTTTTATTTTTATTTTTTATCTTTTTATTTTTAAATATGGACTGTAATTCCACATTTGCTGTTCTGCAACAGCGAGAAAAGCATGTAAAAAGTCATCTGACGAAATGGAGAGTATATTAGCGTTCTCCACCAAAACCAAGTTTGAGTTTCCATTCAATTGCACAATATACATTCTGAATGTGAATTTTGTTATATCTCAGTGAATGAATAAGGGATTAAAAAGGGATTAAAAAAATATCATAGATTTATATGATATTCCTCATATATTCTTTAATAAAATAATCTACACCCACTGTCTTTGGACGCTGACTGGATATTATATATATATATATATATATATATATATGCTGATGTTTATCAAAAGTACTTTTGTTTTTTAATCACTGGAGAATTCCATGTTTTCTTTCAAGCTTATGTATTAGTCTAATCTTTTATTGATCCTAGCTTTTCCAAAAGTTTTTGCGTGCTAATTATCAGGTTTTCCACTAATTTGTGTCTAAGAGCATGATGATAAACAACAGGCGGTCATCCATTTTGAGGCTTTATTTCAAAGAAAGAATTACCACCCTAAAGTATATAACAATTTTTCACCATACAATCAGATATTGCTTCATTTGCTTACACTAACTAGATCCTGCAAGTAGTTTTTATTGGATTTGAGACTTAGTTTAAAAAATACCTTAAAATTCCTAGGAACTCAATTATTGTATTTATAATCATAAAATCTGAAACAAAATGCATAGCTGAATTGTATTGATAATAATATGAAATAACATTTATAATAGAGTGAAGGTCTAGATAAAAATTGGATGTTTACATGAAATAAGCCAAAAGAATTGTAACAGAAAAGTGAGAGGAACTACAAACTGGCCAGTACAAGAAGCTTAATAATTACTACATAAAATGTTTTGAAGTAGTCATCATTATCAAGGGTTTTGTCATCAAGTCTAGATTGCTCAAAACTTCAGATTAGAGGTTTGTGGACCTTGTACTCTTGTTAAAGCAGAAATCTCCCCAAAAGATCATGATTTTAAACCATAACAAAAATAGAAGAAATTACACAACAAAACTAGCATACTGTCTTCCAAAATAATTACTTGAACACATTCAAATTTGAGTTAAAACAATTGAAAAAGTGTATGTTGAATGAGTAAAGTTACCAGTAAAGTTTTGTTTCTTTTTGAACACATAGATTGTAAAGTGTTATTTTTATTTTTCTATACATTCTCATGTGCGAATATATAAAAAAAATAAAAATAACGCTTTACAATATTAGAAAAAATATACTGATGCAATTATAAATATCAGTAATATTTTCAATTTCTTTGAATTTTTACCTGTATGTAGAAAATGCTTTTTTTAGTTAAATTACTTAAGACTACCAATTAGAATATACTGATGATAGTCATCTGTTCCATTTCCACTTGTTTTTCTTGTTATTTCACTGGTTATACAAAAATTCAATGGAACCAATAATTGTGACAAGAAATATATAGACCACACTCATCTCCTTTGATTCACTCAGCAGAAATTTAACTTCCTGAGATGTATTCCATTTATGCATGGAAGAAGATGTTTCATATTGGCTGGTGCACTATTTGACATTCTATTCCTAAGGCTTTCTTATTGACAGCACTTTATTTCCGACTCAAACTCAAGTAAGTAGTGTGCTGACCCCCTCAGGGCAAGCAAGGTTAGATGGGCAGAAATAGTTTTCATGGAGTTACAAATAATATGCAATGATCCAGACCTTTGGAACAGCCTAGTGGTTTTAGAGCAAGTAGACTGCCTTCCAGAAACAGTAATTGAAAGAAACTGTTTTATATTGCAGAAAGATCTTTATGAAAGTACACATGGCCATAGCTGAAGTGTCTTATTTGCCCCATAAGATGCAAAATTTCTAGTTTATCAAATCAGTTTATAGGGTCTCTGTTCTCTGGTGCTTTTGTATGCTATAGAAATTGATTTCAGTATAAAAGGTAAAACTTTGAGGGAAAACTAATTTACAAACAAGGTAATGTTATCATTGATTTTTAAACTCTGGAAGTCACCTCACAACTTGCAACAGTAGCATGTTGGTAATACTAGTTCTCATTCAATTAACAAAATGCCACATTATCCTCATGGGGCTTAAATGATTAGCACTTTAGAATCATGCAATGGATTTCAGAAATACTTACTTTAATAAGAAAGATGCAGGCATATTACAGAATGTATGGTAGATATAAATCCCTCATGCAGAAAGGGAAACACAATTTCTCAAAAATGTCAGACCAAACAATGACATCTAAATTTCTATTTGAATATCCTGATGTAATCAACATAAAAAAAAATCTGCTTCATTTATACATAAATCAATACCTGAATTTTTATGCATGCTAACCCCTAAATAAACATAAGAATTATTGGATAATGAACCAACAACAATACCAAGTACTTTTATGTCAACTTTGGGTGTTGGAGTACAAGAAAAAATTCTACTTATGTTTTAGAGATTTTTTAATCAATTCAAATAACTAAAAAGATAAAGAAATAGTCTAGAAAACTAATGCATATGTATACTAATGAAATTCCCTTGCAGAAATTTATCTTAGAATTATTAAAGATAAAGTGTTTGGTATACTTATTTGTTCATAATGCATTCAATCATCAACTGTGACTTTATTACTAAATTCTTCTTCATATTCAGATGATATATCTAAGATTTATTGATCACTTTTTGCAAGATATTTGCCAAGCTTTTCAATAATAATATATTTTGCCATTTTGAAGGAAGGGAAAAATTAGAAATAATCCTCTTGGATTACCTAACTTCTCAGGAGTGCACTTAATTTGTTGTTGTAGGAAATGTTATTGGCAACCCGAGTTCAAATCCTGGAGAAGGCTGTTTGTACAAATTCTCTTGCAAAAGCAATAATCAATTTGTTCTTCCCCAGGTTATTGGTAAATTGTTTCACAGACTGGATTCTGTAGCTTTGGTTTGGTAACTAGTGTAACAGAAGGAAAACTCTGAATTCAAAGCATCTTTACGCTGCTTAAAAATTGACCTTGTGTCACATTCTGCCTGTTGTAGAAGGGTTGGGTAAGTACATATAAAGAACTGGGAATAGAATAATTGGAGAAAGAAGTACTTATTTGATTCCCTGAGTAACTGACAGAAAAGAGTTATAATCAATCACAATACCACAGACATTTTAATGATTTGAATTGAGTCATAAATGGATGAAAACTTTGAATTCGAACCTGTTAAACTCCACTTAAGGAGTGACCTTGCTTCATATCCCACTCATGTGCAGAGGTTGTGTAAATACATATGTACGTGTGATATTGACACAAATTTTTGTCATTTGAGTTAAGCCGTTGAATTAAAATGACTAACCTTCTTGTCATCTGCAGTTAATGTGTTCAATTCTCTGCAACATCAGCAAATAAATTGCTATCTGCCAACATTGCTTGAAAATGGATTAACAAAATATGATAACCATTTAGGAGACATTTTCAGAATTCAGTGATGATTTCTAATGAATTTTCTAACGTTAGGGAGATCTTTTCTTATAAAAAGCAAACAAAAACTATATAACACAACATTTTAGATTCTGATAAAAATCATTTCCTTTTCTCTTTATGACAACTGGGTAAATTGAAAACTAAAATCTGATGAATAAAATTTCTTAAAGTTCGATACTGATTTCTTTTTTTAATAGCTTTAGAATAATTGGAAATATTATAGTGAATAAAACAGAAATTTGGATGATAATAAGCATCAATTCTATATATTTATTGTTCATGTCTTTTTACTTTAAACAGTTTACTTTTTAATGGTTTATTCAGAAACAACCTTATATGAAGTTATCCTACTTTGAAAATTCTTTTGGAATCAAAACTTTGCGAAGCAAAGAAATAAAGAAAGTTAATTTTTATTTGCTATACTTTGCTTTCTTTCTTTCTTTCTTTCTTTCTTTCTTTCTTTCTTTCTAATATTCTTTTTTCTTAAAAACTTGTTCATTTTCTTTTTCTTTTTTACTTTTTCCTTCCGTAAAAATTCTTATTTTTATATCTTTTTATCATCTTTTTTTCCGTGAAAATATGCTGTCTTTTTAATTTCTTCTTACTATTTCCATGAAAATTTTTTTCTCTTTCTTTTTCATCTAATGACTCTTGGATATTTTTCTTCATGTTTTTTTTCATTTAATCCTTTGGTTAAAGCTCTTTTCTTTTCTTTCTTTCTTTCTTTTTTACCTGCTGATTTCTCTAAACAATCTTTTTTCTCTTTCATCCATTTCTTTCAATAATAACTTTTCCTTTTTCTTTTTTTTCTTTTCTGTTAACTTCCTTTGATAAAACCTTTCTTTTTTTTTCTTCCTCTTCTTTCTGTAAAAACACTTTCTTTTTTCCTTTTTTTTGTTTGTTCATCTACTTTTTCAATTGATAATTTTTTCTGTTGGTCTCTTCATTTATTTCCTCCTGCAAAATCTTTCATTTTTATTTTTTCTCTTGTATTTATTTCCTTTTGTAAAACCTCTTTCTTCTTTTTCTTTTTTACCCTTCTATAAAGACGCTTTCTTTTTTCCTTCTTTTTTCCTTCTTTAATCTACTTTTTTCTATAAATACCTTTTTGGTTCTGTCTTTTTCATTTATTACCTCCTGTAAAAACTATTTGCCTATTTCATTTTCATCTACTTTCTTCAGAAAAATCTTTGTTTGTCTTACATCAATTCTCTTGTGTAAAAGCTCTTCCTTTCTCCATTCCTTCTTTTTCATCTACTTCTTTCTATTGTAAAAACCTTCCCTTCTTTTTTTCTGTTGTTTGGACAGCTCTGCATTCTTTAATTTGGGATCTGGGCTTAATACATCTGACACCACACTCAAATTTATTTTCTTCTGGATGATCAAATAATATTGCAGGGATAAATCACTTTGTCCAACAAAAATTTGTATTGTGTAATAAATAAAAATAGAAAGACATTAGGTAAAAATAAATACCACAAAGAAATGTACAACTCAAAGCAAAAAGAAAGCCAAGAAAAGAAAAAAAAACAACCCCAAAACTTACTCTCCTATCTGAAGAATATCCTCAGAACCCATCAAGGGTTTTGAGACATTAAATATATTGTGATTGAATGATAGATGAATTCCAAAGAGGGTTTTTTTTCCAATTCTTAGCTCAAAATCTCATTCTTTTTCTTTCTCTTTTGACAAATTCTTTTCCTTTCCAATGATATATTTTTTAACTCTTTGTCAATTCCTGTTCAATCTCTACCTCATTTTTTTAACACCACCCAACACCAGTGTTTGGTCCCACTTCCTGCATTTTAACACGGGCCAAGAATTGCAGCAGTATTCTATCTATGCTGCAGATGACACTTTATATTCACTTTTTTTATTTGATTGGCAGCTATCAGGATGATGTCACAAGAGGAAGAGCTTAACCTTTTACATTTGGAATGACAATCAAAGCTTTAGCCTCACTTTCAATAACTTTGCATGACAATTGCTTGAGCCACCAAACATGGAAACAAAATAGGCATGCAAAAAAATTTATATATTTAGATTCTAATAAGTTTATTTACATTTTGGTAGGATTTGGATTTTTAGAAAGCTCATTTTTATAAAATTATTTTTTGCCCAAATAAGATAGATTTTTTTTCTTCTTATAATTATCCTAACTCAAAAATATATCAATCAATGTAATCAAACATATGATGGAAATATTTTACAATTGTTGTAATAAAAAAGAACACATCCACAAATATTTGTTAATGTGATATTGACATCAATAATACTAAATCCTAAAAATTATCAGAAAACTTTCCCTACAGGCAGAATTTTAAACAAGTTATGTCAGCCAAATAGAACCTTTGACCTCAATATGAGATCATGGATTTAACTGCCTATTTCATTTCCATCTTGTTGAAATATTCTTGACAAGTGATTGTAATCATTTTGTTGTCTTGTAAATACTTAGGTTGGTCAAAATTTTTGCTGTATTTTAGTATTTGCTAGTTTGTGGTGCATATAGCACAAGACGAAAGCAGTTCAAACCATGAAAGTTGCAACATTGAGATACTGGGCATTGCTTCACACTGAATATAGCTGCATTGATGAACAGGCAATGTAGTTTAATGTGGGAACTTATGCTTTACAAATATGAACTTGGGCACAATGCCACGGAAACCACCAAAAACACTTGTGTGAAAGATGAATAAGCTCTTGATCACAGTTCTGTCACCAGATAATCGAAGAAATTTTGCTTTGGTTACTTGAACCTTGATGATCAAAGTATGATAGGTCAAAAGCTGTACTTTTTGAGGCTGTGCTCCAAACCATAGAAGCAAATCTGACAAGTAGCACTCGAGAGTATCAGATGAGCTTGGCATCTCATACTCTACTATGGCTTGTCACCTCAATGATCTTGTTAAAAACAGCCAAAGCTGCTGAATAGTGTTTTATGTTACCAAAATATTGCAAAACTTTTGACTCACCCTATTAATAACAATTGTAGAAGTCTGCTAGACAAATCTCACTTGTAAGCTTTACACTACCAGAAAGTCACTTGTTTCAAAATAGGAAAATTCATTTTCTAAGTAATCACACTCTCAACTTCACACTGAATATATTCAGAGCAGTAGCAGTATTTATAGTAATAGCAGTAAACACAAATTAACATTATTATAAGTATCAAGAAACAATTATGGAAAAAAAAATGTTAATATAAACATTCAAGGGACGTGATTTATTAACCTCTTGGCATAAAATAACCCTAGATGGGTTAACATGCCGTTAATATCAATCAATCAATTAAAATATATATATATATATATATATATATATATATAATTTCTTAAATTTTATATAGAAATTATCATTAACATCAATTCTCTGGACATATTTAATTTGGATATTTTGGGGGCATTTCAACTCCCCATATCTTTTAAATGACAAGTTTTTATTTGATTCTCTATATGAAATATGGAACATAAGTTATTGAATACAACTGAAAGTTTTTCGAGGTTGCCTTTAATTGTACAAAAAATTTGAACATAACAGGATGATTTTTCAGTGATGAGAAAAGATGTCATAGAAAAAAAAGACCTTTTATTAGTGGCAAGAAAATTAGTGTCATAGAAAAAAAGACCTTTTATTAGTGGCAAGAAAATTAGTGTCATAGAAAAAAAGACCTTTTATTAGTGGCAAGAAAATTAGTGTCATAGAAAAAAAGACCTTTTATTAGTGGCAAGAAAATTAGTGTCATAGAAAAAAAGACCTTTTATTAGTGGCAAGAAAATTAGTGTCATAGAAAAAAAGACCTTTTATTAGTGACAAGAAAATTAGTGTCATAGAAAAAAAGACCTTTTATTAGTGGCAAGAAAATTAGTGTCATAGAAAAAAAGACCTTTTATTAGTGGCAAGGAACTTTATAAAGTTAAGCCAACAGATTCAGATAAAGTAATAAGACATAAAACATTACGATCCACTTTATCATTCTACTTATTTTGTGAGTCAAACAAGAAATGAAAATGTTTTGGATGTGTCAAACAAAAACATGCCAAAGATATGCTCTAGAATCCTATAAAAATAGATACCATAGTTCTAACCATTTTTTAGTTATGTGATAAGAGGCACACAGGCAAAAACGAACTTTAGTGAGTTCAAATAAGATGATGGTGATGATGATGATAAACTGATTTCTTAAGGGTGAGAAACCAGATTTAAGATTTATAAACAAAAAAAAATAATAGAAGGGAAAGTCTTTTTTTTTTGTCTATGCTGATAATACAAAAGAAGGTTGTAGACTGGTGTACCTAAAATATTGTAATTCTGAAAGCTATAAAAAGAATGCATACAATAGTCCAAAATGTTCTTAAAATAATAATTGCTCTTCAAACATAAATAAAAAAGATAAAGAAAATAAAATTATTGATGAGTAAATTCTAACAGAACATGGAGTAAAAATAAAGAAAAGTAGAATATACTAGGACTTTGCTTGAGAGTTGAAGAAGTTGTAAAATAAAATGATGAGAATCATAACAATATCTTGAATTGTGCATAGAAAAGAAAGAGAGAAATTTGATTGTAAAGAGAGATTGAAAAAGAAAGAAATAACTCCAAATGATGCTGAGAAATTAGAAGAAGGAAGTATAGGAAGTTATAGTAAAAGAATAAAAGGAAGAGAGAAAATGAAAGGGCAAAAGAGAGAAAAAGAGAGAAAAAGAGAGATAGACAGATTAAGTAGATTAGTCTATCAAGTTTCTTTCTCTCTCTCTCTCTCTCGCTCTCTCTCTCTCTCTCTCTCTCTCTCTCTCTCTCTTGTTTTGTTAGGTATCAAATAATGCTTTGTGAAACCATAACAATGGAATTTCTCATTATTTTCTATCTGTAATGATACCAAATTGCATTACCAATATATATACATACATATATATATATATATATATATATATGAAAAGTCATATTATATTTCATATTTATGTAGATAGGTGTAAAATTATTCTTTTTATAAAATGTACCTTGAAAATTATCTTTTAACAAAGGAAATAAATTACAAAAGGTTTAATTAAGAATAATATTGAAGATATAATTATTCTGAATTTATTTAAAAGAATCTAAAACTTTGTCATACTTATAAAACTTATTAATTTCATGAACAATTGTTATGGAATATTTTTCATCCTGAGTTATTCATTAACAAAATCTAATATTGTTAGATATTTACACAGTATACCAAAGGAAAATTATGCCAAAACAAAACAATAAATTTTAATCATAGAGTATAAAAGTTACAGTTTTAAATAGTGACTTATCAATTTAAAGTTTTATTAAATCTTTGAAAAGATTTTGATAAAATTGTTTGTCAATAATATTGCTCATCTACATTGCCATTGTTCTTGACCAAATTACTTCATATCTCTGGTGGTGTAATGGTTAGCAACTTAGACTAGCGAACCTACACGAGTGAGTTCGAGTCTCATTGGGTGCCCCATTCATTTGGCCTTGTGCTACATCGAAGCAAGAGCTTCGTAAATCACTACTTCATATCTCTTACATCTGTATATAAAAATAAAAGCTGTTAAATTGTCTAACCTCTATAGATGGTCAAAGTTAGATAAAAAGTCAATAAATTTTGTATACAAACCTAAATTTATAGATTCTCTATGAAACAATGAATAAATAAATTGATCAATGTCTTCAGTGTCACTCACTAACACTAAACAATATTACATAACAAAACTCCTAGAAATGTTACTGAGAACAATTTTAATACCATAAGATAATATCAAAATATAATTAGGGGTTCTCCATAGTGTAATGACTAAATAGTTTGATTTGGCATCAAAGTAACTCCACTTATACTATTACATTCATTTTTGAACTAATGCTTTTGGTAAAGGTATCAACTTACGTTCCTTATCCTCTCAGCTATGGATTAAATAGTGTCATTGCTGGTCTTATACAATGATGTCTTCATCATCAAATAACCAGCAAAAATTTATATGACATTAAACACAGAAACAAAAAATATCCTATTAATACATTTCCTTTCTATTATGGGGATTTATTCCTTACAGTTGAAACAAGGCCATTGGCCAAATGAGTAGAGTGTTTGTCAATGGCCGAGGAGACCAGGGTTCAATCCCAGGTTGAGTCATACCAAAGACTCAAAAATGGTACTTAATGCCGCTTTGCTTAACACTCAGCATTATAAGGTAAGGATCAAGGGTAAAGTGGAGCAATCTTGGGAATGGAGTAGTTCCCTCTGCAACACCTTGGTGTAGTAGCTATTGAAAAAGGAGCCTTTGGGTCACCCTCAACTAAGGTCACCAAATTTACTTTACTTTATTCTTTATAGTTACATTTATCTCTGTTTGGTGTAAATTTTTAAATGTCCACAAATATTGTAAAAATAATCAGTTTAAAAAATGAAATAACCCAAAGGGATTTCATGACATATGTCAATCAGTCTTCCTGCACCTGCAATCCATGTCTAGACTACTTATCAATCATAGAAAGGTACTTCAGCTGGTCTTACAATACTCTTGTGATATAAAGAGCAGTATAAAATATAATTCTTAATTGGTGATTTATGTGTATTTACTTGAACATTTTCATGTAACTAAGATCGAAACATTTTAAAAAAGATATCTTTTTCAAGTATTTTTTCCAAGGAATTCTTGGTTCTTCTGTATTATAAATCTGATTCTATTCTATATTCTGTGTTTTTATGTACCACTCTCTTGTAACATGTATAGTTCTACTGAATGTTGTATGGCCAGATGATCATGAAAAGGTGAAACTATTAGTTATGACATTTGATTTAAATTTCTGTGTTTTATAGCCCACATATGCTATATTCTAGATATCAAGCATTCCCCCTTTAGATATACAAATGTTAACTCAGTAATAACTATATATGTGTATTTACACACACACACACACACACACACACTCACACACACATACACACAGATAGATAGTATAACACAGAAATAAAAATTTTAAATTACAACTAATAGTTTCATGTTTTAATGAACATTCTATATTCAGTATGCTCAATAGTACATTCTAAAATGTGGAATGGAAAGGTAATATATAGAATGTTATATTGCCACATAGACAAGAAAGCATGAAACTTTTAGTTGCAATATGTGGTTTTGATTTCTGAGTTATAATACTAATAAATATATGTGTGTGTGTTTGTGTGTGTGTGTGTGATACAACCTTTCAGCCTATATATGCTCTCCTGATGCCAAGTATTCTCTTTCTAGTAGTCTTTAAAAACACTGATCATATACACTCTCACACACACACACACACACACACACTTACTAATGGATTCATGCCTTTCCCAAGGGCATGAGTGTGAAGTGAAACATAAACAGCATCAGCCAGGATTTGAACTTGTGCTGCTGATTCCATTTCCTACCTCAATAACTATTATAATAATCCCACCTCTTTTATCCAACCTCTGTACCATGAGTAGGATGTAACATAAGGTCAGTTTTTTACGAGGAGTACAGCTGGTTTGAATTCAAAGTTTACCCATTACTGGTTACCTGACCAAGGCTAATAAAATCAATCTATCCTACTATTTACCTATGGCTGTGTCTGTTTATGTATCTTCTAGCCTATTGTTAAATAAAATGAATACTTTTTTTGCTATGCTTTATTTACCATTTAAAGAGTTAATTAATGATGACTCTTAGAATATTGGGTCTAAAGGAATTAAAAGTTGATTTCTTTTTATTCCAAAGATTCCATTAGTTCTAGTACCTTTTGATCTAAGGAAAATCCTTATATCCTCGTGAAGTAGAGAAATGAACAAGGGTGATGGTGAATCTGACCTACCCAACCAGAGAGAGCTTGTACAAATCTTCATCGAAATTTGCTGGCAAGTATCTTTTGAGAGGGATTGATCAGGGTCTTGTAATATGTACAGTAATAATATTATGACATTGATTAATATTTTCACATCGTATTCCTGTTTCTATCCAATTCACCACTTATTCTAGCAAGCAATCACATTTTGCAAAATGTGTTGAATACTTTCACTTATTATTTGTTTGAAATGTGTTTCTTGTGAATAGAGTACCATCTTTGCTAAGGTGCTTCAGCAAAGCTGTGGAGTGATGAGGTAATGTTGAATGATTTGCTACTGATGCATTGGCAATGGATGAGGTGTAGACTGATAAATAATGAGCGAAAACTGTCAAATTTTTACAGACTGATTCATCAGCAAACAGAGAAAGAAAGACGTGTCTAGTTTTCATTGTGTAAATTGTTGGTTAACTTAGGAGAGAATGAAAATGGAGTCTGGCTTTGAAGCAATGTATACCAATCTTGCATTGTAAAGCAGACGTAATCTCTTTTGCTAAATGAGCAGAAGAAACATGGAAATAGGAAAATCTAAAATGTTCAGATTGATACAAATGGATCACTAAAGAGATTAGAATTTGCAAATATTGATGGATAAGACTTGAAGGAAAACTGCATTGAAAAGAATGGCTGCACTGAATTCTCAATTTATAAATATATATAAAGGTTAGTAGCTCATTATATATATATATATATGTGTGTCTGAATGGTATGATGGATGATCAATACCCAGGCCCTCAGTCAGAGATTGGATTTACCATGACAATTTAATGACACAAGAAGGTCTTGTTGCTGTAGTACAAAATCTTAAAAGCATGTTTATATATTTGGAGCCTAATTTTGAAAACTAAATACTTGTAGTTATATTGCAGATATGAAATCAGCTCATGATGAATGCATTGACAAGAAGCTGATAGTTGCCAAGCACCTTTAACTCTATGTCAATGCTATTCTAACTTAAATATATATGCTCAGTCAATGATATTGAGCACTTTTTATTTATACATTATCCATATCAATACACACACACACACACACACACACAGATATATATATAAATATATATGCACACAGAGGATTGTATCATGAAAAATATCTTTGGGTAAGCAAATAATACTGTTATGATTTTACAAGTGAAATTAAAGATAATCCACACTAAAGATTACATTAAATGCATCAGATTAACATTGAAATGTCAACTGAATTTTTCAGTTGTTTGTATTTACCATAAACCTCTGAGTTTAATTTTTAAAACAAAAAATTAATTAATTTGAAAAGGTTTATATGCCATCAAATTATTATAATTTATGTTTGCATGATCAAAATATTTATGCAATTATTCATTTTAACGTCATCTGTCAAAAACTAGGTTAATGAGTAATGAATTTAACTGAAACACAACAAAAAACATATATTTAATTACTGCAGGTAAAAATGTTAAAATATGCTATGCATATTAGCTCACTTACTATACTGCTGATTCCAAATGCACTGCATACCGATTGACTATAGTCTTTACTCAAATTTACACTATATTTTGTCCAGAAGTGTTATATCATTTTAATGGGGAAAGAAATGGTTTCAAATTGAATTTTGCATGTCAGCAGTACAGCTTTTCAAGTGACCAATGTGCCAGACTGTGACATCATAGTAAGCGAATTTGAATTCTAGTCATGCTATTATATTCACTTTTGGACAAATACCCTTGGGAAAGGTATGAACTCCCCCATTCCTCGCAGGTATGGACTAAACAGAACCATCACTGTCCTTTT